>JAJJMB010008919.1:2547644-2654587 GCA_023531105.1 Papaver atlanticum | reverse complement strand
AATGGTCACATGACCGACTAGGCTTCTCACGCAAATATTAAAATATTATTATTTTAATATTATTAAAATATTATTCGCGCGAGCAATGTCCTACTTGCTCGTTCAAGCAAAATTGAGAGTTTCAGTCAAGATCAGACTCTTCTGAAAATCCAAAATATTGCTTAAACGTGCACCAAAAAATATAAAAATTCTCAGAATTGAGACACGAGCAACATCGTGACACGGGCGTGCTACTTTGGCCGACCAAGGGTGGCCCTTTGGATTGCAAGGATCCGGTCCCACGCTTCTTCATAATTTGACCTAATTTGCCTTCTATAGTTCATATTGGGTTCAAACTCTTTCCAAACAACTTGGAATTTGATCCAACGACCATCAGTTGGTCCCACGACCACAGGGTCGGTTTTCATATCCCTTGGTCGGTCCCTCATCTCTCCATAAGTAGGTTTTATTACTTAACGATCAGACGAGCACCATTTTAATAAATGATTAAACCAGCATTTAATGATGTTTTCACCAACTAGTCTCCAAAAGATTTTGGTGTTTGCTCATTCGAGCATCTGGGCGCTACATGGTCCGTCCATCATCCCATGTATCCGGTCCCTCTCACTCATTGATTTTCAGTAAATCATCAATTGATCAGCAATCGATCAAAATTAGGGTTTCGAATCAAATGCTCTGCAAAGCATAATTCTGAACAAGTTCAAACACCAATATTTTTATGTTGATCCAGCAATCAACATTCTAATTAATTATATTTGGTCCAGCTACCAATATTTTAAATTAATATTTTATTTGGTCGCGCTACCAATAATTCATGAAACGAGCAATATTTTCTCGGGCTAGGAATTTGGTTCAACTATCAATTATTCACGTGAGCAATACTTACTCACACGAGCAATATTTGCTCAAATTAGCAATATTGATTTAACTATCAATATTCAGTAATTCATCAAATGAGCAATATTTTGCTCAGATTATCAATATTCATCATGTTGATTCAACTATCAACATTCATTCGAGAATTATACATCTGTCTCAACAGACATGCTCAATCCATGAATCATAGAGTATTCGTCAATCATACTCGACTCAACAATATTAAGACTCATCGTCTATTCAAGTCAATAACTGACTAATTAAATACACGTCTGCCTTGCAGACTCCATAATTATGAGACATCGATCATGTCATATGGGGGGATATTAGCTAGGGTTTTTGTCTTGGGGCCTACGGCATGTGTGTTCACCCACGATGAGAAATGTGAGTAAGTTGTGTAAGCAGTTAGAGGAGTTAGCAAAGTAGTGGGTGGACAATCAACCAAGTCTCCACACGACGTGGAACTGGTTTAACCACGATTTCCCACTTTCCCACTCTTTCACTCCAGCAACTGTCACACTTCATGGGATCAATGTGTCTACTATTCTTCCAATATAAATGAGTCTCTGAATCCATGATTGAGAGAACAAGAATGCTCGTCCAAGAAAACAATTTTCACCCGCACGAGAATTCTCGTCTGAGCAATCACTCTCACCAGAGCGAATTCAATCAATCGGAACTTGTTTTATTTCTTCACATAGAATACACAACACATCTGCAATCCTTGATTATCATTGATCTCACACACTTCTCAGCTTACCTCCTAAAGATCGACCATCCTCTCTTGTGACCTAATTGACTCTGAAACGACCATTGTCTTGGTTTAGGCCGAAGTCCTACAGATTGATCTCTCGAACTCAAAGCACTCCCGTGAAGTGCATCTGTTTGTAAAAGGTTAAAGCAATTTGCTCGGTCGAGGAGTCTCCTCCGCACGGTCGTCTCTTCACTTTCCTATAAAATCATCAAATCATTTTTTCCCATCAACAATTGAACTAAACAAATGATCCCGTATTTTGTCAAGCCGTAAACAATAAATACAAACCAAAATAAATTGACTTGCACAATTATTTTCTTAACCGGAAGAAATTGAAACAAATATAAACATTATAGCACCGCAACACCGAATTTCGTTAAGCAAAAACATTTGATACCCAACAATAAAGAAGATACCAAGCTATAAGCCAAATAAATTGACACAGTTTTTCTTAACCGGAACAATTGAATCACATAAACAATCCATACACAACATAATGGAATATATCAATTGTACCGAAATTTTGTTAAGCAAAAGCAAAATATATGCAATATAAACAGGCTTTTCTTAAACAGGAAAACGATTAACTAACAAATTAAATCGTTACCTCAATTTCCGCAGCCACTACTCCCCGGAAAGATATATCATTAAGCGCAAGTTCAAATAAGAACTCTCCCCCAATGTGTTGACATCCTCTCGCAAGAACAAAAGAACAACAACAAAAGCAACCTTTACCAGAGAAAGGTTGAATCGGTTTTCACTAATGCGTGCCAATAGCAAAAGTTGAAAACCCGAAACATATATATTATGCTAAACACAAATCATGTAAACATAAATTGATTCAACATATTGTGACTTTTCACATATGAGTTTCAATCGAAACGCCTTATGAACCTTTGATAAAGCCTACCAACATTTGCTAGAACTTAATCCCGTTAAATCAAAAAGCCACACAAATCATAAGGGCTACACCATATGATGAGATCGAATATAAAATATAGGCATTCAAAAATATAGACATTCAATCACAGGCTATGTAATCGGAAACTATTACATGAAACAAAAACTATAAAATAATAATTTTATTCATAATAATAATATTGAGTTTATCCAAGATAGGTCTACTCTTATCCAAGAAGTTAGATTGCAGTGTCCGGCCATCTCCAGATAGGTTGAGTTTTTCTATGCAAAACATGCCAGACTTTATTATGACATCTTCATTCTATCTTCTGCACAAGGAGTTCAACAAGGAGATCCCCTCGGCCCTCTCCTCTTTGCTCTTACGCTTCATCCCTTGGTAAAAAAGATAGCTTCGCAGTGCAAGTTGGATTTGCATTCATAGTACCTAGATGATGGCACTATTATTGGGGACACTGTTGAGGTTTCCAAGGCTTTAAGGATTATACAGTATGAGGGAATACAACGGGGCTTGCATCTTAACATCAATAAGACTGAAGTATTCTGTCCAACTGCTGATGTTAGAAACTTTAATGAAGGTATGTTTCCTATAAACATTGGTAGACCTATTGGTGCTGTGAAGCTTCTTGGAAGTCCTATAAGCCTTCATTTACAGTTCTGCAGTGACATGGTTGTTTCTAGAGTTAACAAAACCATCCAGCTTATGACTTCCATTAAGAAACTCAAAGATCCCCAGTGTTAGATGCTCCTTATACATAATTGTGCTGGTGTTTCTAAGTTATACTTCACAATGCGTACCACCAGGCCTTCAGCGCTCCAACAAGGTATTGATATTTTTGATAATCAACTTATGCTATTTTGAGGCACCTTGTGACTGGTGATGGAGCAGGTTTTTGCCCTCTGCAGCAACGCATCTCCACTTTGCCCATTAAGGAAGGTGGTTTGGGGATTTACACAATGTCAGACACAAGTAAATATTGTTATCTCGCTTCTCAGAGTCAGACCAGGTCAATGCAGCGTGTAATACTCAACAACATGTATTCTGCATGCTTTGAGAATGAACATACTTATCAGCAAGCCCTACAGACCTTTATTCAGGTTTGTGATTTACCTTCTTCCTTCTGTATTGAAGAAACTCCCCCCCCCCCCCCCATCCATGCATACCCTGGCAATTGCTTACTTTGATGTGGTGAGGAAGAAAATCCTGAACCAATTTATCATGTCTGAGAGAGACTCGATTTTGTGGCAATCCAACAGAATTAAACATGCGCATGGGTATCTTTTGGTTGTACCTATTAGTGGGATTCATCTGTGTCTTGGGCCTAGACAGTGTAGAGCTGTTTTGTGCTATCGACTCGGTATCCCGCACTTTCCAAAAGATGGTTTTTGCTCTTGTTGTAAGCGAGATATGGACATTTTTGGTGATCATGCGATTCATTGTGCCAGTGAGGTTGGTCTCAAATATCGTCATGACCATGTTAGAGATGTTGTTGCTGATATATGTTATAAATCTGGTGTTCATGCTAGGAAAGAAGTGTCTTTGGGCTTTCTTTCGGATGGCAAATCCTTGAAACCCGCAGACATCCTCGTTTATGGATGGGAGAATGGGCAGGATGTGTGTTATGATGTTAATGGTGTTTCACCTTTCAATACTGCTGCTGGGAGTGTTTTCATACCAGGCCAAGCCATTGCCAATGCAGTTTCGCATAAATGTACAAAATATTTAGATAAATGTGCATCTCATGGTTATGATTTGGGGGTTTTGGATTTCACTACACTGGGCGAACTTGGTGAGGATTTTGTAGTGTTTTTAAAGAGACTTAAGAATTTCCTGGCTAACCTTGATGCTTGTAGTGGTCATGGTTGTTTTCTTTTTCATAGATTAAGTTTGGTTATTCAGAAAGGTATTGGTGCCCAGCTTGTTGCTAGGTTACCAACTGCTCCTTTGTAATTATTTCTCTCTTTAATTTTATTATTAATTTAATAAATATAATATTAATAATATTGATGATAGTTTTATTCAAAATAAACCTTTACAATAATATCGAGATAAATCAATACATTGATGTTTATTTTCTCTAAATAAGAATCTAATCTTATTTTTATTCCATGAGCAACTTAATCCTTCATATCAGTACTAGAGGAAGGCATGTTATTACTCTAAGTCTTGAGTTTGTGGATTTATTCAAGAAGATAACCTTGTTGCTTGACCAGAATTTCTTGCAGTTGTGAAGTTTTAGTGAGGGATTCTGCAAGCACATGTAATTCTGTCTTTGATTAAACACAAAATTGTGTCAATACCTCAATATATTGATCTTTCTTCAGTATATTCTCTCTTTCCTTCTTGCTAAGCCAATCTCTATTTTTGATCTTTCTCTTAGGTTTCTTAGCATCAAGAGATGGTGTAAACTTATTCTTAAAGAATTAGTTTAGATCAAGCACCTTTGCAAGAGAAGACATCGGATCCTGACTCATAGTTCGGACAAGGAATGGCCAGAGAATGAGAGAGATCCTTTATATTTTTCATACTACCGAAAATATAATATTCCTACAAATACGAATATCTTAAAATATATTTTTCGATTACTAGATTTTATTCCCATAATTTACACAGGGAGGGAATAATCTGATAAGAGCATAATTCAGAACAGAGTTCGAATCTTCCTTTATTAGAGGTATCCAGGACACCTTCTACTTGCTAAATACAATATTCTCCAACAAATTCATTGTAAACTTTCTCATTCTTAGTGAAAAGAATTATATGAAGTTTTCTAGTTAAAAGATCTTGAAATCTACAAGAGTATATCAGATTCGATATAGCATTCTTTAGGTCTTTCATGTTTCTTTCGAGAAAATCATGAAAGGTCCGAATATAAGTTGGGTTCTTATAAGAGTTTTGATTTCTTATAAAAAGAAACTTTTTATTCGAATTAATTGTAGATTTTTCGGAAATCTTTATTAAGAGGAAACAAATAGAATTACCCATTTTGTTCAAACAAATTTCTAAAACACAAAGGAGTGTTTGGGTAAGGAGAAATTTGTTATTATGTAACAGTGCATTATTTTTTACTGTTTTTCCTCTTCCATTTCTTGAGATATGATACATCATCATATTCAAAAATTATTTCCGAAATTGTTCCTTTTAAAGGACGAGAAGCAGATCTTGCTCATTTAGAGTCATTTTTCTTGTACCCCTTTTAAATGACTTTAAAGCATAATGAACAGACCATGGATTAACATAGTAGTTCTTTTGTCTGTTTGTTGGGAAACAGGGATCAAGATTCTTCGTATAGAAATAAACTTTTGCAAATTCTTTTGATACAAAACGAAGAGCATTTCGCATCCTGCGAATGTTACACTCTCTTTGTAGATGATCTTTATTACCACAATAATAACAATGTTTAGTATTATAAGAATTATAATTTTTGTTGTTACCTTTCTGTGGATATTCTTGTGATGATCCTTTCCTTTTCTGCACCTTTGGAGACTTTGATATGTTCCCTTTTTCAAAAGTCCTTTTTTTCAGTTCCTGATTTGATTGATCATCAATTGTTGGTTTGTCATCATTAGTTTCTTCACAACTACAAAGAGTATTATTGACATCAGAGACCTCCGTTTGTGTAAAAACACTAGAAGATTTGACAAACTTTATCTCTTTGTTATGGATTAAGGTATTACAACCTTCATATCCCAAGCCACGTGTATCGCTAAGAATTCTTCCTATATTTCCAACAAGGAGGATAAATTGTTTGTGCTATCATTAAGTTTTTTTTAACTTAGAGATTTCTTCTTCTAATGATTTATTCTTATCAAGACTAGAGGTAAGGGTTTCCTCTAAATGCTTTACATTGGATAGAAAAAGTATTTTCTTTTTCCTTGAAGCATTCTTGTTGAGAGTTTAATCTTGCCATAGAATTATTAAGTTCTTCTTCCAGAAGATGAACCCTTTTTAGACTTTTATCCTAGTTCTCCTTAGCAGTTTCTGCTCGAAGAAATTCAGTACTTATCTTTTCTTTGAGACATAGTGTTTTGGGGTAAAAACTGTTTCTGCTGTTTTTGGTAAATTTGGTTGTGTTGATGAAAAACGAATTCAAACCCTAAACAGAATGTTTCTGCTGTTTTCGGTCACAAAGTGAAGGAGAAGGGTTGATCTTAGGGAGGGAAGCGAAGAAGGTGTTTGAGATCAGAATGTTGAATTATGAAGGTGTGGTTGTTTTATGACTTGTATCAGAATATGGTTTCTGGATACTTGTGTTGATAACACTTGTGTTCTTTTAAAAATAGGTTAAAAACCTATTTATACAAGTCATTGAGCGCACCCCTGATCCCATAGGAAGTGGAGGTAGTCAAGTAATGGAGAAGTGGGGTTGTGCAAAAGGTGGTGACCATCATGTTTCCATTATGTGGGGAGACCGGTCACCCTTTCACCCACTATTCCCTCATTGCTTAACCGTCCGTCATTTCCTTACACTTTCTCGTAATGGGCGCGTTGCATGCCGTACGCTGTAAACCGCTAGACCAATACCCCGGTAAGCATCCCCCAGTTTGTAACATGTTTGATGTCTTGAGTGAATGGGTCAAGTCGTGAAACTTGCCGCTTAAAGTAGCACATAGTGCTTTTAGGTTAAATAATAAAATTATTTGTGAGATCAATATTCATAAAACATCGTTTATAATTGATGCACATGAAGCATAACTTTCAAACAAATTGCTGAAAACAATCGATGTGCAAGAAGGATCGTTGTTTTAGAGTTCGCCCAAATTACTCGCGAGTTGAATGTCTTAGAAAAGTAGCATGACTGGTCACCTTTGGGCGATCGTTTGAGAACCCTATGGGTGAGATACCACTTGGTCGATCGCTCCCTGTGGAGGAGGGGTGGCCGGTGATAATGGTGTCACCCTGTTGGCCATCTAGAATCCAATCTAAACCGTCCAACCAGGCTAGCGAAGTTGGACGGAAGAGATGATTTGCGGCAGTTATATGCTGTCGTTGATTGTATTTTAGGGTTTGAAGCCGTGCGGCCACCCTACAATTGGGACAAACCATTTGTGGCGTTTGCCACTGATTTGGACAGGCCGATTAGGTATATGCACAGATGGGTTGCCGGTGGGTATGCAAGCATCTCGTTGGTCTCCTTAAATTAGATCTAGGCCGTCCGACTAGGGTGGCAAAGATGGACGGTCGTAATCGATTTGTGGTAGTTGCGTAACGCTTCTTATTCAATTTAGGGTTTTATAAGCGTGGGATCGCCCTACTTTGGGAAAGCAGTTCGACGTGCTTCTGGATCGCCGCATGTAATTCGTTCAGCTGGGGATGGGGATGAGCCACCGGCGATCATGTTGGCGCCTCTTTGATCATCTGAAATTGGATCTAAGCCACTCAATATGGATGGCAAAGATGGATGGTTGTGATCGATTTGCGACAGTAGTGTGTCGCCGCAACACAAACTAGGGTTTTCAAATAGCGTGTTCACCCTATTTTGGGCAAACGATTCAATGCGCTCCTGGTTTGCCGTGGACAAGTCGATTGACCAAGGATGTAGTTGGGTCGCTGGTGAACACGCCAGTAACCTTTTGATCATTCGAGGGGAGATCTAGACCGTCCAACTAGGCTAGCTTAGTTGGACGGATGTGATGAATTTGAGACCGTTATGGTCGGTCTTTGGCTCGTTTGAGCTCTTTTTCAACAGCGCGATCACCTATGTTTTGTTGAGCGTTCAAGGGTGTAGCGGATGAGCTAAAGGGATTTTGACCGGTCGGGATGTTAGTGGGCCCACTGGTGTTTATCATGACGATTACTTAGTTCCGCTAGGAGTAGGCTAGGCTTGTTGAATTGTGTGGCCAAATCGTGTGGCCGTGATCGTTTCTTAAGACTGATATGGACAGTCTAGATTTTCCTTAAGGAATTTAAACGCGTTCGATCGCGCTAACTTTTAATTAAAAAGTGTGTAAACACGCTGATCTATTTATCAGAGAGTGGTGTAGCCTACGTGAGTGTTTTCATGCAGGTCTCAATACTGACACTTCGGGAGATTCATGCTACTCCGCTGTGAGTGAACATTAATCGTCATGTCATGCCAATATTGAGAGTTCGGCTGGGAACATAGCATAGGAAAATACCAAGCAGGTCATGCATTAGTGAATAATACAATAGGTAAAAATTTATATAATATCTGGGATTGTTGCTTCACGCACCATTCTGGATAAATTTCATAAATATGTTGAATTGCTCAATACATATGTAAGTGAAAAGGTTTATGCACTCATCACTCTTAAATGGCCTTTATTCCTTTGCAGGATGACAGCGCATTAAATATACTGAATTGCTCAATACATATGTAAGGTTAGAGGTTTGAGCACTCATCACTTATATATGCCTCATCCTTTGCAGAGCGACAACGCATTAAATACAGGGTTTTACAATTTTATCCCTGAACTAAAAACCACCAGCAATATTAAGTCCCCTGCTTAGTACGTAACAGTGACATTGTTGCGGGGTAAGCACTAGATGGTGACAAATAAAGATAAAACTTATGAGGCAAGGTAGACATATGTTACCAGGATAGAGGCCGGCTAGGTATTTGAGCAAGACATGTTTAACGAAGTATCAAAGCACGCAGTGATCGTCCTCCTATCATACGTCAAGTACCTCCAGGTAGTTTTGTAAATTTGCGAAACTCCATTGCGCCCAATTGCAAGAGGCTCTGACTTTAAGTTGTTTGGTGTCAGTACCGCTTAGTCGCAACTAAAATGTTCTTTAAACTCATGAGTATTGACTGGAATGAAATTTGGTTCATCTTGACTCTTTATCTCATAGGCTCGTTCTTTCCTTTCTGATGACGATATGCTTGGGATGCTTGTATAGGCAAAATCTTCCAAAGTTATTGGGTGGAGTAGACCAGCTGAGATGCGTTCCGTTTCCGACGTGCTGCTACCAAGTCTTTAAGGACTGCGTATACACCCTTTGAACTATCTTATGAATCTTGGATCGTAGTACGGAATGGGTTGTAGATGCATGCTAGATCCGATGGCGTGACCAGATATGTGAAAATATCTCTGCGGCATACTTTTGGGGTTTTTGATGCACGTGTATAACTTCATGTTGAGGAAATACTGCAGCTCGCAAAGCTTTGACAGTAGTGATACTGATATCAAAAGTAACCTGGTGGAGGGATGTGAAGACATCCCGTGCTGGTAGTCCCCAAGTGTAATTATCCTAAGCCCATTTTCTCCTGAAGATGTACTTCTATTGCATTTGCTGGTAAGGTGGTTGAAGAATTGATGAAGGCGGTAATCTTTTGGATTCGTCATTTGATAGATCTGCTGAGGCGTTGAAGCGGCCTCGGCTTCTGAAGAGGAAATTGAAGCGGATTCTGGAGAGAACGTTGAGGCGGCTTCTGGAGAGAACGTTGAAGCGGCTTCTGGAGAGAACGCCAATGTGGGCGCCATTAACCCTTGATTTCGAAAAACGAGTTCTTTTCATTCTTCTGTTTGATAATCCCCGGTGCAGACTACATGCTTCTTGAATATTTGGCGTGCTGGCTAGGCATGTAGAAGCATGGACGCATTGTCACGAATTAAGAAATCCAAAAGCCAGGCTTGTTAGGTGAGGAGGCTTAATCTCTAATTAATGGCGCATGTAATGTGATTCGATGTGCCATTTCTGAAGAAGTAGTTGCAACCCGGGAGTGTTATGTGTGATAAATTCAAATTCATTGATTCTTGGTTCCGTTAAGGGGATTCCCAAAATCCGGAAAACTGCAGACAACAAAACTTCTTCTAGGAATCTCGTCAGGCGAAGGTTGAAGCAGGCTACTCTTAGGATGCGAAAGATGCTTGCTCCAGAAAGAATGTGTCGCTGCTTGATGATCTTTTGCTTTCTTTTCCTTTACATATTCCCCTCTTCGGTATTTTGAAAGATATGAGACATCTTTTGCATGGTTCGATTTTTTATGGTTTCGAATTAATGGGTAATGATATTGTGAGGGTTTTGATTTACTCGACTTTTCCTTGAGATGATTCAGGAGTAAAGAGATTTCTAAAAGGGAAATGATACTTGATTAACTGACAAATTGAAACCCTAATTATGAATGCAAGCAGTGCAATCATTTTGGAGGAATTACAAATATTGCATGAAAAGGGAAATTGCTAAAGGAAACACTAAAAGGAATTTTGGAGGAAAGGGCGGCACGATATCTTAGGTATTGATGGGTTTGAGCCACCGGGCGTGTATTACTACGCCTTCTAGCTTGTCAGTATTGATGAGCCTGCAGTAACCTCCCAAAATAATTTCTGCCACTAGGTACGGCTTGTCTTCCCTTCCTGTTGAATCGGACGGAGAAGGCTGTGCCACAACTACCATATCTCCAACTTGGAATGGGTTTGGGCGTTGCGCCATTACTTTCCTAGATTCCTTATCTTTAACTGTGACAACTTCTAAACTCTTGATAAAATACTTGAAAGGACCAGCATCCCATTCACATCTCCTAGTAACGCCTGGGTTGATAATCGGATAGAGTCCCCAAGTTTTGATGGGAGGAGAAGTGACTGGTTGAAAAAAGGGTTGTTCGATGAGACTTACTTGTGCTCGGAATCTGCGAACAAATGCTGACGGGCTCTCTCCGAGAAGTTGCGTCACATTTACGAGTTGTTGATACGGCAACAAGTTGTTCTCAGGATTGGATGGCTTGTTGGAGATCCTTTCAGGTATAGACTCCAGCAAAGGACATACTCCTAGCTTCTCCTTGTTGCCGTGTATCCATGAGCTCCCCAGGACCATATCATAATTCGGGTACTCTTTAACTATATGAAATTTAACATTTGTTAGAGCATCTCCTACCTTGATTTAAAGATTAATGTACCCGTAAGCATCTATGGCTTCTCCTTCTTAATTTTTTATTATGGTTGGGTAGTGAACAGCTGCCTGTTTTGAAATCTTTGCAGCTCTCAGAGTCTTGATGGTGACAATGTTGAAATCAGAGGCCGCGTCAATCAGTGTGCTGTCGAACTCGACATCCTTCAAGTGAGTGGTGGTTAGGAGTCCCCAGTTGCATCTATCAGTCGCGCTTTTCAGGAAAGATCGGGTTTTGGAAGCGACTTCCTTGACTGGAAACAAACGCTTGCCTGATACAACACGGTTGAGGGTTGCAAATATGTCTTGATGCTGAGCCTTGGAGAATACATAATTTCATATAAATGCTCCATCATAGATTGTACGGTTTTGTGGACGGAGTCCCCAGAAATCATGCAGCTCCTGACGGGAAGAGGGTCTCTGCGAACTCCTTCAGTGCGTAATTGAAGTTCCCCTGAATCTATCTTTTCTTTGAAAATGCGCTTCAATTTGTTGCATTCGCTGGTGGGGTGATTGACGAACCTATGGTAACGGCAATAATTTGGATTTTCCATTTCTTCTTCGGTTGGAGTTCGTATGGTAGGAGGTAGCTTGATGACGCCATCTTGAATCCACGCTTCTAGGAGTTCGATTACCTCTTTAATTGTACACGGGAAGATTAGAGCAGCCTCTCCAGTTTCTTGTTGCTGTGCAGGCGTCTTAGTCGCAGCTTTCCGGGTTTGAGTTGTCTGTTGTGATAGTGCTGCACGTTTGATTTGTTGATAGCCGTTCCCCAAATGCATTCTCTTTCCACCCTCACTAGAGATTGTCTGGAGGTTGGATCTTTTATTGGAAGAACGCTTTCTTTCCTGAACATCTTTACGAGCTTCTTCATTCTGGGACGGTTCGGATCGACTGAGTAAAGCAGCAGCGGATCTCTTAGCAGCTTCTGATACAATATGGGAATTGTTATTTTCCAGGAAGGACGCACATAATGAAATCACCTTTTCATTGTGAGGACTCTGATAGGAACATGATAAATCCCACGAGTCTTCCTTCTGAGCTTGAGGAAACATCTCTCGACCTTCATGAGCAGACAAGTTAGGTTGGTGGCTACCTTTTCATTCAACGTGACCATAGGCTTCATCTTCCTCACCAGGAATAGGAATATAAATCTTGGAAGAAGGATTACTACCATTATTGATCCAAAATGAATTGTTGGTGGCGTTTCCTCCAGAATGAATACGTGTTGGTTCCTTTAATTGTTGATCCGTGAGGACTTTCAAAAGCGTAAATACTTTGTCCTGTGTCTTGACAATAGTAGCTTGATTCCTGACAATATCATTAAGGATTTTCTTCAAATAATGAATAGTTGTTAAATATTGAGACTCCATAGCCTCGACAAGGGTTTTGAATGAAAGAACGGATTCAGGAATAACATGTGAAGTATTGTCAGTGCTAGGAGAAGTAAAATTAGGATTGAGGGTTTCTGAACCATTCCTAAGATCAACCATCTTGAGAAATTTAGGAAATTGAAAAGGGAATATGGAAAATGATTTTTTGCAACCGAGAGATTAATCTTCCACTGTGGTCGCCAGTTGTTTTGGGGTAAAAACTGTTTCTGTTGTTTTTGGTAAATTTGGGTGTGTTGATGAGAAACGAATTCAAACCCTAAACAAATGTACTGCACAGGAGTACTTTTAGATTCGAGAGATCAATCTGTAAGACTCTGGCCAAAACCAAGAAATGGTCCTTCCAGATTCAATTCGGTCACAAAGTGAAGGAGAAGGGTTGATCTTAGGGAGGGAAGCGAAGAAGGTGTTTGAGATCAGAATGTTGAATTATGAAGGTGTGGATGTTTTATGACTTGTATCAGAATATGGTTTCTGGATACTTGTGTTGATAACACTTGTGTTCTTTTGAAAATAGGTTGAAAACCTATTTATACAAGTCATTGAGCGCACCCCTGATCCCGTAGGAAGTGGAGGCAGTCAAGTAATGGAGAAGTGGGGTTGTGCAAAAGGTGGTGACCATCACGTTTCCATTATGTGGGAAGACCGGTCACCCTTTCACCCACTACTCCCTCATTGCTTAACCGTCCGTTCTTTCCTTACACTTTCTCGTAATGGGCGCGTTGCATGCCGTACGCTATAAACCGCCAGACCAATACCCCAGTAAGCATCCCCCAGTTTGTGACATGTTTGATGTCTTGAGTGAATGGGTCAAGTCATGAAACTTGCCGCTTAAAGTAGCACATAGTGCTTTTAGGTTAAATAATAAAATTATTTGTGAGATCAATATTCATAAAACATCGTTTATAATTGATGCACATGAAGCATCGCTTTTAAACAAACTGCTGAAAACAATCGATGTGCAAGAAGGATCGTTGTGTTAGAGTTCGCCAAAATTAGTCGCTAGTTGAATGTCTTAGAAAAGTAGCATGACCGGTCACCTTTGGGCGATCGTTTGAGAACCCTATGGGTGAGCTACCACTTGGTCGATCGCTCCCTGTGGAGGAGGGGTGGCCGGTGATCATGGTGTCACCCTGTTAGCCATCTAGAATCAAATCTAAACCGTCCAACCAGGCTAGCGAAGTTGGACGGACGAGATGATTTGCGGCAGTTATATGCTGCCGTTGATTGTATTTTAGGGTTTGAAGCCGTGCGGCCACCCTACCATTTGTCCAAACGATTTTTTGCGTTTTCCACTGATTTGGACAGGCCGATTAGGTATGTGCACAAATGGGTTTCCGGTGAGTATGCAAGCATCTCGTTGGTCTCCTGAAATTAGATATAGGCCGTCTTACTAGGGTGGCGAAGATGGATAGCCGTGATCGATTTGCGGCAGTTGCGTAACGCCGCTTATTCAATTTAGGGTTTTATAAGCGCGCGATCGTCCTACTTTGGGCAAGCAGTTCGACGTGCTTCTGGATCGCCGCATGTAATTCGAGGGAAGATCTAGACCGTCCAACTAGGCTAGCTAAGTTGGACGGATGCGATTAATTTGAGACCGTTATGGTCGGTCTTTGGCTCGTTTGAGGTCTTTTTCAATAGCGCGATCACCTATATTTTGTTGAGCGTTCAAGGGTGTAGCGGATAAGCTATAGGGATTTTGATCGATCGAGATATTAGTGGGCCCGTTGGTGTTTATCATTACGATAACCTAGTTCCGCTAAGAGTAGGCTAGGCTTGTTGAATTGTGTGGCCAAATCGTGTGGCCGTGATCGTTTCTTAAGACTGATATGGACAGTCTAGATTTTCCTTAAGGAATTTAAACGCGTTCGATCGCGCTAACTTTTAATTAAAAAGTGTGTAAACACGTTGATCTCTTTATCAGAGAGTGGTGTAGCCTACGTGAGTGTTTTCATGCAGGTCTCAATACTGAAACTTCGGGGATTCATGCTACTCCGCTGCGAGTGAACATTAATCATCATGTCATGCCAATATTGAGAGTTCGGCTGGGAACATAGCATAGGAAAATACCAGTCAGGTCATGCATTAGTGAATAATGCAATAGGTTATAATTTACATAATATCTGGGATTGTTGCTTCACGCACCATTCTGGATAAATTTCCTAAATATGTTGAATTGCTCAATACATATGTAAGTGAAAAGGTTTATGCACTCATCACTTTCAAATGGCTTTGTTCCTTTGCAGGATGACAGCGCATTAAATACAGGGTTTTACGATTTTATCCTTGAACTAAAAATCACCATCAAAATATATATATATATATATATATATATATATATATACAAATATATTGAATTGCTCAATATATCTATGAGCGAAGAGGTTTATGCACTCATCACTCTTAAATGGCCTTTATTCCTTTGCAGGATGACAACGCATTAAATATACTGAATTGCTCAATACATATGTAAGTTGAGAGGTTTGAGCACTCAGCACTTATAAATGGCTCATCCTCTTTGCAGAGCGACAGCGCATCAAATACAAGGTTTTACAATTTTAGCCCTGAACTAAAAACCACCATCAACACATAGTACTTGTTGTGAGAGATTTTCTTTCCTTTTGAGGAAATATATTGTGATACGTTAATTGAGTCTTTAGACTTTTGCCGCCATCACTTAGTCATTCCTTGACCTATGATTTATAGGTTGGATCGCACCAAACACAGATTGTTAGATCTTTTCGTGTTTGCCTGCTTTGATACCAATTGAAAAGACGAGGGTACCTAAATACACCACAATTTTTTTGTTTACAACCTATAAGTCCTCTTACCGAAAGTGATTGTCTATGGACAAAGTCGAGACAATGCAAAAAATCGGTATTCATACTTTGTGTGATTGTCTATGGATGCGAGATCGAGACAATACGACTACCAAAGTGTGATACTTGATAATAGGTTCGGAATTAACCAAACTCTATAGGATCACTATCAAGTATATCGGAGTTAACGTTTATGTAATTTACTTTAAATTATATAAACAAATATAATTCCAGAAAACAAAAGTAAATCACACAGTAAGATTTTGTTAACGATGAAAACTGCAAGTACAGAAAAACCCCGGGACCTAGTCCAGAATTGAATACTCTAAAAATTAAGCCGCTATACAAAATCTACACCAACTTCGTATAGTTGAGACCAAACAACTACCCCTAGTTCAATTAGTTTCCTCGGTATTCCTGCATTTCCTACTTCGAAGGTCACGCACTGGTACAATTCCTTTGGATTGTATTCCAAAAAGTAAAGACACAATAAATTTGTTTGGTAACAACTCTATTGGTTCTTTCAAGATAAAGATATCTCAAGTCATACGCAAAGGCTCTTCTGTTTAATCTAATAAACTCCTTTGCCTGGTTAGATCAATCTATCCAATAACTACAAAAGTAGTTAAGTTTAGATTCGCAATCAATCAATATAGAATCCAACAAGAAACTATAAAGTGATGTCGATCTCACGCAACTAATCAATCGAATAAATCTGATTCTAGTTGGATCCCAGCCGATCAAGGTTTGTGCACACACAAAGATATGAGAACTAAATAAGAAATCTTCTTCGTCTTTAAATATTCTTGAATCTCTTGCGATCAATCACACACAGAACGGAGTCTGTTAACAATGGATTATCACAAGATGTCTTTAGATCCATAAACAGTTCTAAAGATCCCGTCGATACTTCGATCTAGTTTGAGATAATCTTATATCAGAAGAGAAGATTCTCAAGAATAAACAAACTAGGTGCAATTAAAGTTTCAACAACCGTTAGTCAATCAAATCAATCGAAAACTAATAACACTGCAATTATCTAGTTTACCACCAACGGTACGTACTCGTAGAACTTCTTGATCCCACAGAAGTCTTTAAATGAGCGGTCGTAAGAGATTTCACCTAATTAGGATACTTTCCTCTCCGATTAGACGGCTCCACCAGAAACAACAAGAATGAAGTTTTCCTGGCTCTTAGGATTGTTTGCTAGAAATGCAAACTTAGGTATTTATAGACCAAGGATGTTTGGACACCAAGGAATTTCCAAAACCGAAAATATTCTCAAGATATGCAATGAATGCCAAAATCGGTTTTCCTAATTCTTATAAATGCTTGTCCAAAATTTATGAAATCTCTCAATAGAAAATCTCCAATTAGTAAATTCGGATTACTAATTTTTATTCTCTAGAGATATGCATTTAATTGCTGGTAATTAAAGCATATAAAACCAAAAACCTTAATTAAAAGATTCCCAATTTATTTCGGCACGGGATCTCCTTGAGTACTAAGGAATATCTTTGAACAATAAATGATAAGAGTTACTGTATGTGTTCAAAGTATTATAACATCTTTTCACTGTAAATCCTTATTCTTATTTACATGGATTTACATTATTGGAATCGGTTATACCACACTTTCAAACAAGTTTAGAATTGGTTGACCTGTATTCCAAGATAACTATGTGATTGATCAAATACCAAATCACATATATGGGTTCAATCGGCTCTACCAATCACTAGGGTCAGTTATACCTCAATATGGAAATACTTGTGATCGGTCACACAAGTTACCAGGACTGGTTACATCAATTACCAGGACCGTTTACCATATTCCATGGTATTGCTTGTGACCGGTCACACAAATTACCAGGATTGGTTACACCAATTACCAGGACCGGTTACCAATTACAAGGATCGGTTACACAATACACTGTGATCAGTCATACCAATTACTAGGATCGGTTACACCAATTACTAGGATCAGTCACACCAATTACAAATATCGATCATACCATCTCATGGTGATTACTAAAAACTAGTCATACCAAATCATAAGTCAGGCATTGTGATTAGTTATACCAAGATACATAACAAAGTTACGATCGGTTCGACCATCTCACTCATATTGGTAATTCAAAGATTTGCAATGAATAGCCGTAACCAATAAACCTAACGATTTCCCTTTCGATTCATAAAACAAGTTCATAAATGTACTTCCTTTAAACAAATGTAAAACATTGTTTCCTAGGATGAAATCTTTACGATAACCCATTCACATAATCATAACAGTATATACAAGATTATGTCGATGTCATATCTATGAAGTTCAAAAGATAAGCGTTATAATTCGTAGCCTAATTCCCTAATACTATGATCATACAAATATGACCAAGTCACATCACTAGATTATCATACAATATGTATATTATATACAGCTTGGCAGTTATGTTTTTAATATAGCACGACTTGAAAGATACGTTAGAAATGAAACAGTTCAAGTCAATATTACTAACCTCAAGAGGAAGGATGATGTCGTCGTTGTAGTTCTCTTCTTCTTCTTCTTCTTCTTCACATTCTTCAGGTTTTCCGAGTAATATTTGTATGTCTCAACATTCCTAGACTTTCTAGTCTAACCTAAACGAAGTTGACTCTAGTATATAATCAGGCGACTTTAGATGAATTTTGACACACTAAAATATGACAACCAAACTTGACATACCAACGCTTGGTGAGTTCAACCGAGCTATGCTCTAACAAAAATATTGTTGTGCTATTTACTTTACTTTTCCGCATTATAATTATTTTATTATAATTAAAGTAAATTTCACTTGTACGTTAATTCCTAATCACTTGATATTGATCCTATAGTAAATCGGTTTCGGACCGTAACTATGAATATCAAGTTGTCATATTGTCTCGAATTTGTCCATAGACGATCACACTCGGTATCAGACTTATAGGTTGATATAAAAAGATTGTGGTGTATTTGGGTAACCTCGTCTTTTCAATTGGTATCAGAGCAGGCAAACACGAAAAGTGTTAGAGCACTGCTCGGTCGAACTCGCAAGCATTGCTATCTCAAGCTTGTTTGTCAATGTTAATGATCAAAACTATAAGTCTTGATTTCTAGTCTACTTATAGTGATGTCTCGGACTAGGATAGATTGTGTAGTTGAGCATTAGACTTCACGGCGTTCATCAATTGAAGACGAAGAACTACTAAGGCGAGCTTGTGGAACTTCATCACCAAAAGGTATGTGGAGACTGAAACTCTTCTATCACTTGGAAAGTCTATTTCTACTCTATCTCCTATATTGAGACAAAAGTCGTATTACGATAGTTTTCGATTAAACACATTTGATATTTCGAGCTGAGATTAACTCGCTTACATATTTCTCGAAATATGTGTTGGTAAGCTTTCGCATCAACCAAGTTCATCTTATATTCTTGACGAAAGTCAAAAGATGATCATGTTAAAATCGCCGAGTAACATCTTACATGGTTTGTGTGATACAATCATTTGGTGTAGACTTGGAATGTTTCGTTATGATTATTTCAATAACTTGAAAATTGCTTTGATGCTAATAGTGTGTGAAAACGGCTATTGTCATCCTCTAAGAAAGTTTCAATGATTGAGATAGAGTTTAGAACTATTGGATTATAAACATAGTATGTATTCTTTAATGTATGTGATCCATGATCGGAACTAGAGTATGCATACCCGTATGCGTACTTGTAGTTGTGATATTCCGTGTACCAAGTACACAAACCGATATTCATACTTGCATAAGTTATAGGTCCGGGAATTTCTGTTGGGATTTGGAAGTGTACTAAGGTATGCGTACCCGTTCGCATACTGGCGAACCCAAACTCAGACCGGCTGCTTAATTATGCGTACCCGTATGCATACTTGAGTAAGTAAAGTTCTAAAATCGGTTTGTTCATGAACTAATACATTTATATATTAAGGAATGCATTCTTTGCAAACCGTGGCTATCATGAATTGATTCGAGTGAATCAAACCGATTTTGCTTCAATTGTGTTCTTGTATACTTCTATGAGAATATAGCAATTGAACAACTCTTTAACTAGTTTCATTTGAGTCATTTGAACTAGTTATGGTTAAGATGAATAAGGTTTATATGAGAGTGTTCATATAGCTAACCTCGGTTGACTACTGTTGAGCCAACATGGTGTACACGTTTGGGTACGGTTACATAAACCTAAATGAGGGTACATTTCATTTGTGTATAACAAGATAAGTTCGATCTAACGGTTGAAAGATATTAGCTTGAATCTAATCAGGTTTTCATCTAACGGTGAATATTGAATGCTTTGTTACCAAGGTAACTTAGATTGCAAACCCTGATTTGAAAACTATATAAAGGAGAACTCTAGCAACTGGGAAACATAATCTCCATACCTCCTGTGTGATACTAGTTGTATAAGCTAGAGTCGATTCTCCTTTAACCGTAGTTTTTTCACGAAACCTTGTAGCTTAATGACTTAAAGACTTCATTGGGATTGTGAAGCCATACCCAACTTTTTTCTCTGTAGTTGCGTGATCTGATCTTGTTGTTTCTATCGTATTGAGTACTATCTTCTCTAAGATTGGCTCGAGATTTATTCTACAATAGGAAAGATAAAAAGTAGTCACAAACATCTTCGTCTCATCGTTTGTGATTCCACAATATCTTGTTTTGCTACCATACGATTAAGATTATTGGTAGGTGATTGATAATACTGGGCTGTTCTTCGGGAATATAAGTCCGGTTTATCAATTGGTTCCTGTGCACCTTGATTTATCAAAAGATGGAACAAAACTCGTAGGTATTTTTATGGGAGATAGATTTATCTATTCCAATAGACTTTTCTGTGTGAGAAAGATTTGTTTATCAAGTCTTCGACTTTGGGTCGTAGCGACTCTTGGTTGTGGGTGAGATCAGCTAAGGGAATCAAGTGTGTAGCATCCTGCTGGGATCAGAGATCTAAGGAGCGCTACTGTACCTTGAATCAGTGTGAGATTGATTAGGGTTCAACTACAGTCCAGTCCGAAGTTCATTGGTAGTAGGTGTTAGAGCACTGCTCGAACGAACTCGCATGCGTTGCTATCTTAAGCATGTTTTTCAATGTTAGTGATCAAAACTATAAGTTTTGATTTCTAGCCTATTTATAGATGTCTCGGACTAGGACATAGGTTGTGTAATTTATCATTAGACTTCACGACGTTCATCATTTGAAGACGAATAACTACTAAGGGTAGCTTGTGGAACTTCATCGAAAAAAGGTATGTGGAGACTGAAACTCATCTATCACCTGGAAAGTCTATTTCTACTCTATCTCCTATATTGAGACATAAGTCGTATTACGATATAGTTGTCTATATACACATTTGAGATTTCGAGCTGAGTTTTTCTCGCTTACATATTTCTCGAAATATGTGTTGGCAAGCTTTCGCTTCGACCAAGTTCATCTTATATCATGTGAAAATTGCCGAGTAAAATTTTAAAAATGTTTGTGTGATACAATCATTTGGTGTAGATTTGGAATGTTTCGTTATGATTATTTCATATCTTGAAAATTGCTTTGATGCTAATAGTGTGTGAAAACGGCTATTGTCATCCTCAAAGAAAGTTTCAATGATTGAAATAGAGTTTAGAACTATTGGATTATAAACATAGTATGTATTCTTTCATGTATGTGATCCATGACCGGCACTAGAGTATGCATACCCGTATGCGTACTTGTAGTTGTGATATTCCGTGTACCAAGTACACAAACCGATATTCATACTTGCATAAGTTATAGGTCCGGGAATTTCTGTTGGGATTTGGAAGTGTACTAAGGTATGCGTACCCATTCGCATACTGGCAAACCCAAACTCAGACCGGCTGCTTAAGTATGCGTACCCGTATGCATACTTGAGTAACTAAAGTTCTAAAATCGGTTTGTTCATGAACTAATACATTTATATATTAAGGAATGCATTCTTTGCAAACCGTGGCTATAATGTTCATGAATTGATTCGAGTGAATCAAACCGATTTTTCTTCAATTGTGTTCTTGTATACTTCTATGAGAATATAGCAATTGAACAACTCTTTAACTAGTTTCATTTGAGTCATTATAACTGGTTATGGTTAAGATGAATAAGGTTGATATGAGAGTGTTCATATAGCTAACCTCGGTTAACTACTGTTGAGCCAACATGGTGTACAAGTTTGGGTACGGTTACATAAACATAAATGAGGGTACATTTCATTTGTGTATAACAAGCTAAGTTCGATCTAACGGTTGAAAGATATTAGCTTTAATCTAATCAGGTTTTCATCTAACGGTGAATATTGAATGCTTTGTTACCAAGGTAACTTAGATTTAAAACCCTGATTTGAAAACTATATAAATGAGAACCCTAGAAACTGGGAAACCTAATCCCCACACCTCCTGTGTGATACTAGTTGTATAAGCTAGAGTCGATTCTCCTTTAACCTTAGGTTTTTCACGAAACCTTGTAGCTTAATGACTTAAAGACTTCATTGGGACTGTGAAGCCGGACCCAACTTTTTTCTCTGTAGTTGCGTGATCTGATCTTGCTGTTTCTATCGTATTGAGTGCTATCTTCTCTAAGATTTGCTTGATATTTATTCTCCGATAGGCAAGATAAAAAGTAGTCACAAACATCTTTGTCTCATCGTTTGTGATTCCATAATATATTGTTTCGCTACCATACGATTAAGATTATTGTGAGGTGATTGATAATACTAGGATGTTCTTCGGGAAGATAAGTCCGGTTTATCAATTGGTTCCTGTGCACCTTGATTTTTCAAAAGACGGAACAAAACTTGTAGGTATTTTTGTGGGAGACAGATTTATCTATTCCAATAAACTTTTCTGTGTGAGACAGATTTGTTTATCAAGTCTTTGACTTTGGGTCGTAGCGACTCTTGGTTGTGGGTGAGATCAGCTAAGGGAATCAAGTGCGTAGTATCCTGCTGGGATTAGAGACGTAAGGAGCGAAACTGTACCTTGAATCAGTGTGAGATTGATTAGGGTTCAACTACAGTCCAGTCCGAAGTTCATTGGTAGTAGGTGTTAGAGCACTGCTAGGTCGAACTCGCATGCGTTGCTATCTCAAGCTTGTTTGTCAATGTTAATGATCAAAACTATTAGTCTTGATTTCTAGTCTACTTATAGTGATGTCTCGGACTAGGATAGATTGTGTAGTTGAGCATTAGACTTCACGACGTTCATCATTTGAAGACGAATAACTACTAAGGGGAGCTTGTGGAACTTCATCGACAAAAGGTATGTGGAGACTGAAAATCATCTATCACTTGGAAAGTCTATTTCTACTCTATCTCCTATATTGAGACATAAGTCGTATTACGATATAGTTTTCTATATACACATTTGAGATTTCGAGCTGAGTTTATCTCGCTTACATATTTCTCGAAATATGTGTTTGCAAGCTTTCGCTTAGACCAAGTTCATCTTATATCATGTGAAAGTTGCCGAGTAACATCTTACATGGTTTGTGTGATACATTCATTTGGTGTAGACTTTGAATGTTTCATTATCTTGAAAATTTCTTTGATGCTAATAGTGTGTGAAAACGGCTATTGTCATCCTCTAAGAAAGTTTCAATGATTGAAATAAAGAGCTTAGAATCATGTAACCATGTTTGGATGTAAACATAGTGTGTTCTCACATTCATGTGTAAGTCCAAATCCGGGAACCTGAGGTATGCGTACCCGTACGCGTACCGGCGGTTGTTTGATGTCTTGGCAAGTATGCGTACCCGTACGCATACTGGCGGAAGTCTCACGTCCGTGAATTTATGCTAGAGTTTGGAATGTAAATTGGTATGCGCACCCATTCGCGTATTGGCGTAACCAAACTCGGTCCAGCTACTTAAATATGCGTACCCGTTTGCATACTTGAGTTGGTTACTTTCTAAAATTGGTTGAACATGAACTTAAACATTTATAAATTAAGGAATGCAATCTTTGCAAACCGTGGCTATAATGTTCATGTATTGATTTGAGTGAATCAAATCGATTTTGCTTCAATTGTGTTCTTGTATACTTCTATGATAATTTAGCAATTGAACGGCTCTTTAACTAGTTTCATTTGAGTCATTTGAACTAGTTATGGTTAAGATGAATAAGGTTGATATGAGAGTAATCATATAGCTAACTTCGGTTAACTATTTGTGAGCCAACATGGTGTACACGTTTGGGTACGTTACATAAACCTCAATGAGGGTACATTTCATTTGTGTGTAACAAGCTAAGTTCGATCTAACGGTTGAAAGATATTAGCTTGTTTGAATCAGGTTTTTCATCTAACGATGAATATTGAATGCTTTGTTACCAAGGTAACTTGGATTGCAAAACCTGATTTGAAAACTATATAAAGGAGAACTCTAGCAACTGGTAAACCTAATCCCCACACCTCCTGTGTGTTACTAGTTGCATCAACTAGAGTCGATTCTCCTTTAACCTTAGGTTTCTATCGAGACCCTATAGGTTAACGACTTGAAAGACTTCATTGGGATTGTGAAGCCAGACCCAACTATTTTTTTTGTAGTTGCCTGAAAGTCGTGGTTTCCAAGTCTTTAATCTCAGAACCCAAGTCATGATGGAATCTGCAAATGTTATCATTGATGATCTAAGTAATTTTCGTCATGATGACTCTCATGCTGAATTGCCTCCAACAGAGACAATTGAGAAAATCAAAGAAACTTCAGAATCAAAAGAAGTTGTTCCAACAATTGCTGATCCTGATGTCTCTAGTGATGGGGAGAAAAGCCTTAGTCAGGCTATTCCTGTTGAACAAGAACGTGTCCCTCCACGACATCTTTGGGTTCAAAGGAATCATGATACTAAAAATATCATTGGAGTTAGAGATTCTACTGCTAAGACGAGAGGACAACTTCAAAATATTTGCAATTTTGGTTGTTATCTGTCGCAAGTAGAACCAAGGAACATTGATGAAGCTCTTAGTGATTTCCATTGGGTGAATATAATGCATGAAGAGTTAAATCAGTTTCAAAGACAAGATGTATGGAAACTCGTACCTTGTCCCCCCAATATCAATATTGTTGGTACCAAATGGATATTCAAGAACAAGTCTGATGAGTTCGGGACCATTGTCAGAAACAAAGCTAGACTTTTCGCTCAAGGATATTCACATTTTGAAGGAATTGATTTTGACGAAATTTTTTCTCATGTGGCACACCTTGAGTCCATTCGATTGTTATTAGCTCATGCTTGTTTTCTAAAGGTTAAGCTGTTCCAAATGGACATCAAATACGCTTTCCTAAACGGAAACTTAAAGGAAGAAGTCTATGTCTCTCAACCTAAGGGATTTGAAAACCCTGCTTTTCCTGATCATGTCCTTAAGCTCAACAAGACATTATACAGGTTAAAACAAGCACCTCGTGCCTGGTTCGAAAAACTAACTACATCCCTTCTTAGGAAAGGTTTTTCGAGAGGTGGAGCTGATAAAACATTGTTTACCAAATGGAGTGGGAAAGATGTTGTGATTGCCCAAGTTTATGTAGATGATATCATCTATGGATCAACATCGGAGAAACTTGCAAAATATTTCCAAGTCTCTCTTGGTAAGGAGTTTGAAATTAGCAATGTTGGTGAATTAAAATTCTTTTTGGGATTACAAATTCAACAATACAAGGATGGGATTTACTTATCTCAAGAGAAGTATGCCAAAGATCTTGTTTCAAGATTCGTCCTTGATAAGTCCTCTCCAAAACTGACTCATATGCCCACCACTGGTAAACTACAAAGAGATGAGAAAGGTGTAAATGTGGATCAAAAACTTTATCGATCTATCATTGGAAGTCTTTTATATCTCACTGCCACGAAACCTGATATTGCTTTTAGTGTTGGTTGTTGTGCTAGGTTTCAGGCGAATCCAAAGGAGTCTCATCTTACAGTTGCAAAACGGATCATACGCTACATTAATCACACTGTCGGGTATGGTCTTTCCTATACTTTTGATACTAACACTGACCTTACTGCTTATTCAGATACTGATTGGGCAGGGTGTATGGAAGACAGAAAGAGTACATCAGGGGGTTTCTACTATGTAGGGTTAAATCTTGTAGCTTGGAATAGCAAGAAACAAAATTCACAATCCCTCTCTACATGTGAAGCATAATATATTGCTGCAGGTTCATATTGTACTCAGCTTCCGTGGATGAAACAAATGCTTGCGGATTATGGTATTGACTCTGGAATAATGAAAATCTTTTGTGATAACTCAAGTGCGATTCGTATCACTGAGAATCTTGTTGAGCACTCAAGAACTAAGCACATAGACATAAGGTACCATTTTATTCGAGATCTTTATGAAAATGGTGTCATTACTATGGAATTTGTTCCTTCCGAACAACAATTGGCTGATATTCTCACCAAACCATTAGATACCGCCACATTTCAACACTTACGACAGTCTATTGGTGTTGTTCTGGTTCATTAGTCTTCCATAACTCTTTCCCCTGCTCTTATCTCGATCTATTGGGCAATTGAGTTTGGAATCCCTAAAGTATTGTTGCTTCTTGTTTGCATTTGTTTCTAGTAGATGTGGTTCTGTTAAGTATTCTTAAGTCAAAAAAAATCCTTCTTTTCTTGTAAAAGCAAGGTCGTCGTTATTGTTCTTTCGGGAATGACATTATATGGGGGAGAGTTCTTTTTGAAATTGTGCTTAATTGCCAAATCTTTGTGGGTAGTGCGGCTGTGGAATATTATAGGGGTTATCTTGTATCTTTATAAACTCCTTGATGAATGCATTTAGCTTCGGCTATATGATTGCATCTAAATAAGTTGGTATGTTATTCTCTTTTGGTCATAATGTTTCTCTATGAAAATTTCATGAGGATCTCACTAGTTTTCGTACCTTTGCCAATTTATATTGACAAAAAGGGGGGAATTAATGTGTGGTTTCATACTACAAATACATATGGTTTACGGATCATTATGTAAGGGGGAGTGGTTTTCATGTTGAGATGAAATATTTACTAAGGGGGAGTGATACATATCACCATAGTATTGTTGTCAAAGTTGTGATACAATTGAACTTTGATGTTGTGTAGTAATACTATGACACCGTATAACAATGATTGAGAGCATTTGTTTTCTCATTGTTATTGCTACGGATCTTCAACAACTATGATGCTGAGTTGAACACGTTTAGAATCATGGAGTACTTGGAAGTGATGAAGTTTTCGAGTCGTGTTGAAGATGCAAAGGATATTAAGCATTTGGATGAGAAGCTACAAATTTTATTTATTTTATAATCCATATGTATTGATAGTTTTGTCACTAAAATTGACAAGAAGGAGATTGTTAGAGCACTTCTCGGTTGAACTCGCATGCGTTGCTATCTCAAGCATGTTTGTCAATATTAGTGATCAAAACTATAAGTCTTGATTTCTAGCCTATTTATAGATGTCTCGGACTAGGACATATATTGTGTAGTTGAGCATTAGACTTCACGGTGTTCATCATTTGAAGATAAAGAACTACTAAGGGGAGCTTGTGGAACTTCATTGACAAAAGGTATGTGGAGACTGAAACTCATCTATCACTTGGAAAGTCTATTTCTACTCTATCTCTTATATTAAGACATAAGTCGTATTACGATATAGTTTTCTATATACACATTTGAGATTTCGAGATGAGTTTATCTCGCTTACATAATTATCGAAATATGTGTTGGCAAGCTTTCGCTTCGACCAAGTTCATCTTATATCATGTGAAAATTGCCGAGTAACATCTTACATGGTTTGTGTGATACAATCATTTGGTGTAGACTTGGAATGTTTCGTTATGATTATTTCAATATCTTGAAAATTGTTTTGATGCTAATAGTGTGTGAAAACGGCTATTGTCATCCTCTAAGAAAGTTTCAATGATTGAAATAAAGAGCTTAGAATCATGTAACAGTGTTTGGATATAAACATAATGTGTTCTCACATTCATGTGTAAGTCCAAAACCGGGAACCTGAGGTATGCATACCCGTACGCGTACTGGCGGTTGTTGGATGTCAGGGCAAGTATGCGTACCCGTACGCATACTGGCGGAAGTATCATGTCCGTGAATTTCTGCTGGAGTTTGGAATGTAAATTGGTATGCGCACCCATTAACGTACTGGCGTAACCAAACTCGGTCCGGCTACTTAAGTATGCGTACCCGTTTGCATACTCTAGTTGGTTACTTTCTAAAATCGGTTGTACATGAACTTAAGCATTTATAAATTAAGGAATGCAATCTTTGCAAACCGTGGCTATAATGTTCATGTATTGATTCGAGTGAATCAAATCGATTTTGCTTCAATTGTGTTCTAGTATACTTCTATGAGAATATAACAATTGAACGGCTCTTTAACTAGTTTCATTTGAGTCATTTGAACTAGTTATGGTTAAGATGAATAAGGTTGATATGAGAGTAATCATATGGCTAACTTCGGTTAACTATTTGTGAGCCAACATGGTGTACACGTTTGGGTATGGTTACATAAACCTAAATGAGGGTCCATTTCATTTATGTGTAACAAGCTAAGTTCGATCTAACGGTTGAAATATATTAGCTTGGTTTAATCAGGTTTTTCATCTAACGGTGAATATTGAATGATTTGTTACAAAGGTAACTTGGATTGCAAACCCTGATTTGAAAACTATATAAAGGAGAACTCTAGCAACTAGGAAACCAAATCCCCACACCTCCTGTGTGTTACTAGTTGCATCAACAAGAGTCGATTCTCCTTTAACCTTAGGTTTTTATCGAGACCCTATAGGTTAACGACTTGAAAAACTTCATTGGGATTGTGAAGCCAGACCCAACTATTTTCTTTGTAGTTGCGTGTTCTGACCTTGCCCGATTCTATTGTATTGAGTACAATTGAAATAATTGACTCGAGATTAATTTCTCTGATAAACAAGATAAAAGTAATCACAAACATCTTCGTCTCATCGTTTTTGATTCCACAATATCTTGTTTCACTACCATACGATTAAGATTATTGTGAGGTGATTGATAATTCTAGGATGTTCTTCGGGAATATAAGTCCGGGTTATCAATTGGTTCCTGTTCACCTTGATTTATCAAAAGACGGAACAAAAACTCTTGGGTATTTCTGTGGGAGACAGATTTATTCAATCTATAGAATTTTCTGTGTGAGAAAGATTTGTTTATCAAGTCTTCGACTTTGAGTCGTAGCAACTTTTGGTTGTCGGTGAGATCAGCTAAGGGAATCAAGTGCGTAGTATCCTGCTGGGTTCAAAGACGTAAGGAACGCAACTGTACCTTGAATCAGTGTGAGATTGATTAGGGTTCAACTACAGTCCAATCTGAAGTTCATTGGTAGTAGGATAATGTCTGTAGCGGCTTAATACAGTGTGGTGTTCAAATCTGGACTAGGTCCCGGGGTTTTTCTGCAATTGCGGTTTCCTCGTTAACAAAACTTATAGTATCTGTGTTATTTCTTTTCCGCATTATATTTTGTTATATAATTGAAATATCACGGGTTGTGCGTTTAGATCAATCAATTAGAATATCCAACCTTTGGTGTTGATTTAAATTGATTGACAAATGAACATTGGTCTTTGGTACCGTTCAAGTTGTTTCACATGATAATCAGGCTCGCGGATTTCTATCTATTTGATTTTCTGATTACATTGTGAAACAGATATATTAAACTCTTGTATATACTTTTGTGTAGATTGAGTCTGACTGTCTAGTTGATTCTCTAGAAAGTATATTAGAATAGGTCCTCTCAGATTTCCAAACGAATTGTTGGGTGTGGTTGTTGTACCCCCGCATTTTCAGTAGGCTAGTATCTGTAGCGGCTTAATACAGTGTGGTGTTCAAAGATGGACTAGGTCCCGAGGTTTTTATGCATTTGCTGTTTTCCTCGTTAACAAAATTCTGGTGTCTGCGTTATTTTTTTTCCGCACTATATTTTGTTATATAATTGAAATATCACAGGTTATGCGTTGAATCGATCAATTGGGAAATCCAACCTTTGGTTGTTGATTGAAATTGATTGATCCTTGAACATTGGTCTTTGGTACCGTTCAAGTTACCTCTCTTATATTCAATCGGGCTCGCAAATTCTTATTTGCTGATTGCAGATTGAATTGAGAGATAAAGATATAAAACTCATTGATATACTTTTTCTAGATTGAGTCTGACCGTCTAGTTGATTCTCTTAAAAGTATATTGGAGTTTTTCTATTCAGATTGCCAAACGAAATATTGGGTGTGGTTGTTGTACCCCCGCTTTTTCAATTTGTATAAGAGCAGGCAAACACATTAAAGACCTCATAAGTCTGTGTTTGTAGCGATCTGAATATGGACAGAAGTGCTATCTCTATAAACGTACCACCAGTCTTCTATGGCTCAAATTACTTATGGTGGAAATTTGCTATGCGTGCCTTTCTTCAAGCGCGTGATTTTCAATCATGGGTTCATGTTGTTAATGGCTATAATCCTCCGGTTGTTGCAGAAGGCGATACAACTGTTCCAAAGGATATTGGTGCATATGAACCTGCCGAAATTCTCGCTGCAAAGCAAAATTCTGATGGGTTAAATGCTATCATCCATGCCATTACCCCAGATCTTCAGCACCATGTGACTATGTGCACTCGGTCTAAAGATGCGTGGGATATCTTAGAAACCGTATTTGAAGGGAATACCTGTGAAAAGGAAGCTAGGCTACAAAACCTAAATTATGATTGGGAAAACCTTCGTATGGCAGATGAAGATTCATTTGATGAGTTTAATGACAAAGTGTTTGAAATTGTTAATGCATCTTTTGCGTTGGGTAAGACTATTCCTGAAAAGGACATTGTGATGAAAATTCTCAAATTGCTGCCATCTAGATACGATTCTAAGAAGCATGCCATCGTTGAAGGTAATAACCTTGCAACTCTTTCATGAAATACTCTGGTAGGGAAGTTAAGATCTTTGATCATAAGCATACATCCAAATACGGAATGGATGTTGCCTTCAAAGCACAAAAGAACACTAAATTACTTTATAAAAGTAAAAGTGTTTGCATCTCTGAAGATGATCTTACTGAGGCTAATTCATCAGATGAAGATCTTGACAAGTCAGTCTCCTTGATCACAAGACAGTTTAGAGATCTTATTTTGAAGAGAAGTAAACGGTTCTCCAGAGATAAACCTAGGTCATCAGTTAAACCTCATAATCGTGTTCCTCCTAAAAATAGGGATATTGATGAAACTGATGACGAGGATATGCCACAGTGCTTTAAGTGTAAAGGTTTTTGTCATTTTGCAAATGAGTGTCCAAATTGTAAAAAATACACAGGGAACAAAAGTCTAGCTGCAACTCTTGATGAAATGTCTGACAACTATGATTCTAATGAAGAAGAAAAGTCAAGTGTTGCACTTCTTTGTGAAAAATCAGCAATACATACATCAATCTTGATATTCATTTATAAGAAATCCCAACTGGTCTAGAAGAAAAAATGGATCTATCTGTTTCTACGGGAAACTCTTTTTCTGATTTTTCAGGTTCCACTATGTGTCTAGCTGCTTACTCATCTCGGGGGTCTGAATCATCTTCCATTTTGACATGCTCTTATTGTTCTCTGAAAGGTCATGAACTTTCAAAGTGTTTCAAGTACAAACACAAAATGAGATATGTCAACAAACTTCAACGAAGAGCGAATCGATTAGCAAACAAGCTCAAACTTGTTCAAAAATCATCAGAGGTATGTAAACACATCTCTTCTTCAAAGAAGTTAGTTTCCAAAGAAAAGACTAGATCATTAGAGAGAAATTTATGGTCTAAACACTCTGAGAAACATGGCTCAATGAATTCCTTTCGAAAAGGTTATGGTGGACAGATTATTGTTCACCCCAGCACAACTTAATTGTGTTGGTTAGTGCATCTTGTCTCATGTGCCTGATCAAAAGAGACAAGATTATGCACACCTCAGGCTTTAGGAAAAGAAAATTGTTTTAGATTGTTTTGATTTTCTTTCTTCGTTTTTTTGCTCTGCTGAGCTTTGCAAGTCTGGAATTCGTGCTTCCTTTCATATCTAATTGATATTGGAAAGGATTTCCCTGTTTAATAAATAAAAGAGGGTTATTCTTGACAATTCTATCCTCTTTAGGGTTGAGAGTTGTGCGTGCGTGAACTTGTGTGTTTAAAAGTTCTGTAACCCTACATTCCTTTTTCCTTCACTTGAAACTCTTTTTATCAAAAGGCTGCTCGTTGAGTTCATCTTGTGATTTCCTCTCACAATTCCGTTTGTATGGATACTCCAAGCATTTATGTCTTCTGATGGAAAAGATGTTAATATGATTTTTAATCCATCATGAAGGAAAAAGATAAATCTCCTGTACCTCCAACTTTGAAAAGAAAAAGAAGGAATATGAGGAAGCCAAGAGTTGTTCCTTCAAATTCTCATAAGTTTTCTGGTGTTCTTGAAGAGGTGAAGGAAACAAGAAAGGAGATTCAGGAAATAAAGGCTATTGTTTTTAGGACTCTCGATATTTACAAGGCCCTGGTTCGACATCAGTCTAAAAGGTTTGTTGGAATTAACTCCTTTATTCATGAACCTTATGTTCTCATGGTTGTTGACGACAAGGAGTTCGGGGACGATAAAGAATTTTTTAGAGATCTTAATGTCTAGGAAACTTCTATGAGAATTTATTATTGTGTTTTTAAGAAGGATAACTAGGGTTTGGAATAGCCATTATTGGGAGTACACATAGCTATTGCCAACGCTTTCATCTTGCAATGTTTTTAGATTTATTTGTTTAAATTCTAAAGTTTATTTGGAAGATGATTTTTGCAGTATTAATCTGTATGATTTTATATATTGCAAATTGTTATGGGATATGTTGTTTACATCCGTGAACCTTGACTGTCCCATATTTGTTCAAAAGTTAACTCTATTATATGTCGGTATGAAAGTATTGATAAAAGATAGAATGAACTTTTGACTACAAAAGTTAAGCCTTTTATGTCATTATGCAAATATTGATGGAAGAAAGGATGAACTTTTATTTACAAAGATTAAATCTATTATATGTCATTGTGCAAATAGTGATGAAAAATAGAATGAATCTTTGTTTATTCTGCAGTATTGTTCTTTCCCTGATCCAAATCTTTGTGTATGTACTGTGTTGCTCCGTAAGTTCTTTTATGTTGAGCATGACCAATTGAATTGATCATTTTCCTTGTGGTTAATTCAATTGAGATTTTTGGATACAAATTCATGTTTCATGTGAATTGCTAATGTCCAAAGAAATCCTTCTTTTCTCGTAAAAGTAAGGTCGCTCTTGTTGTTCTTTCGGGAATGACATATTTTATGGGGGAGAGTTCTTAATTGAACTTGTGCTTAATTGCCAAATCTTTGTGGGGAGTGCGGCTGTGGAATATTGTAGGGGTTATCTTGTATCTTAATAAACTCCTTGATGAATGCATTTAGTTTCGGCTATTTGATGGCATCTAAAAAAGTTGGTATGTTGTTTTATTTTCGTCATGAAGTATCTCTATTGAAATTTCATTAGGATCCAACTAGTTTTCGTACCTTTGCCAATTTATATTGAAAAAAAAGGGAGAATTAATGTGTAGTTCACACTAAAAATACATATGGTTTACGGATCATTATGTAAGGGGGAGTGGTTTTCATATTGAGATGAAGTATTGACTAAGGAGGAGTAATACATATCACTATAGTATTGTTGTCAAAGTTGAGATACAATTGAACTTTGATGATGTATAATGATACTATGACACTGTATAGCAATGATTGAGAGAAACTGTTTTCTCATTGTTATTGCTACGGATCTTCAACAACAATGATGTGGAATTGAACACATTTGGAATCATTGGAGTACTTGGAAGTGACGAAGATTTCGAGTAATGTTGAAGAACCAAGGAGATCAAGCATTCGGTTGAGAAGCTACAAAGTTTATTTATTTTGTAATCCATATGTATTGATAGTTTTATCACTAAAATTGACAAAGGGGAGATTGTTAGAGCACTGCTCGGTCGAACTCGCAAGCGTTGCTATCTCAAGCTTGTTTGTCAATATTAGTGATCAAAACTATAAGTCTTGATTTCTAGTCTACTTATAGTGATGCCTAGGAATAGGATAGATTGTGTAGTTGAGCATTATACTTCACGGCGTTCATCAATTGAAGACGAAGAACTACTAAGGCGAGATCGTGGAACTTCATCAACAAAAGGTATGTGGAGACTGAAACTCATCTATCACTTTGAAAGTCTATTTCTACTCTATCTCCTATATTGAGACAAAAGTCGTATTACGATAGTTTTTGATTATACACATTTGAGATTTCGAGCTGAGATTAACTCGCTTATATATTTCTCGAAATATGTGTTGGTAAGCTTTCGCTTCAACCAAGTTCATCTTATATTCTTGACGAAAGTCAAAAGATGATCATGTGAAAATCGCCGAGTAACATCTTACATGGTTTGTGTGATACAATCATTTGGTGTAGACTTGGAATGTTTCGTTATGATTATTTCAATAACTTTAAAATTACTTTGATGCTAATAGTGTGTGAAAACGGCTATTGTCATCCTCTAAGAAAGTTTCAATGATTGAAATAGAGTTTAGAACTATTGGATTATAAACATAGTATGCATTCTTGCATGTATGTGATCCATGACCGAAACTAGAGTATGCATACCCGTATGCGTACTTTTAGTTGTGAAATTCCGTGTACCAAGTACACATACCGGTACGCATACTTGCGTAAGGTATAGGTCCGAGAATTTCTGTTGGGATTTGGAATTGTACTAAGGTATGCATACCCGTTCGCATACTGGCAAACCCAAACTCAGACCGGCTGCTTAAGTATGCGTACCCGTTTGCATACTTTAGTAACTAAAGTTCTAAAATCGGTTTGTTCATGAACTAATACATTTATATATTAAGGAATGCATTCTTTGCAAACCGTGGCTATCATGAATTGATTCGAGTGAATCAAACCGATTTTGCTTCAATTGTGTTCTTGTATACTTCTATGAGAATATAGCAATTGAACAACTCTTTAACTAGTTTCATTTGAGTCATTATAACTAGTTATGGTTAAGATGAATAAGGTTGATATGAGAGTGTTCATATAGCTAACCTCGGTTAACTACTGTTGAGCCAACATGGTGTACACGTTTGGGTACGGTTACATAAACCTAAATGAGGGTACATTTCATTTGTGTATAACAAGCTAAGTTCGATCTAACGGTTGAAAGATATTAGCTTGAATCTAATCAGGTTTTCATCTAACGGTGAATATTGAATGCTTTGTTACCAAGGTAACTTAGATTGCAAACCCTGATTTGAAAACTATATAAAGGAGAACTCTAGCAACTGGGAAACATAATCTCCATACCTCCTGTGTGATACTAGTTGTATAAGCTAGAGTCGATTCTCCTTTAACCGTAGTTTTTTCACGAAACCTTGTAGCTTAATGACTTAAAGACTTCATTGGGATTGTGAAGCCATACCCAACTTTTTCCTCTGTAGTTGCGTGATCTGATCTTGTTGTTTCTATCGTATTGAGTACTATCTTCTCTAAGATTGGCTCGAGATTTATTCTACAATAGGAAAGATAAAAAGTAGTCACAAACATCTTCGTCTCATCGTTTGTGATTCCACAATATCTTGTTTTGCTACCATACGATTAAGATTATTGGTAGGTGATTGATAATACTGGGCTGTTCTTCAGGAATATAAGTCCGGTTTATCAATTGGTTCCTGTGCACCTTGATTTATCAAAAGATGGAACAAAACTCGTAGGTATTTTTATGGGAGATAGATTTATCTATTCCAATAGACTTTTCTGTGTGAGAAAGATTTGTTTATCAAGTCTTCGACTTTGGGTCGTAGCGACTCTTGGTTGTGGGTGAGATCAGCTAAGGGAATCAAGTGTGTAGCATCCTGCTGGGATCAGAGATCTAAGGAGCGCTACTGTACCTTGAATCAGTGTGAGATTGATTAGGGTTCAACTACAGTCCAGTCCGAAGTTCATTGGTAGTAGGTGTTAGAGCACTGCTCGAACGAACTCGCATGCGTTGCTATCTTAAGCATGTTTTTCAATGTTAGTGATCAAAACTATAAGTTTTGATTTCTAGCCTATTTATAGATGTCTCGGACTAGGACATAGGTTGTGTAATTTATCATTAGACTTCACGACGTTCATCATTTGAAGACGAATAACTACTAAGGGTAGCTTGTGGAACTTCATCGAAAAAAGGTATGTGGAGACTGAAACTCATCTATCACCTGGAAAGTCTATTTCTACTCTATCTCCTATATTGAGACATAAGTCGTATTACGATATAGTTGTCTATATACACATTTGAGATTTCGAGCTGAGTTTTTCTCGCTTACATATTTCTCGAAATATGTGTTGGCAAGCTTTCGCTTCGACCAAGTTCATCTTATATCATGTGAAAATTGCCGAGTAAAATTTTAAAAATGTTTGTGTGATACAATCATTTGGTGTAGATTTGGAATGTTTCGTTATGATTATTTCATATCTTGAAAATTGCTTTGATGCTAATAGTGTGTGAAAACGGCTATTGTCATCCTCAAAGAAAGTTTCAATGATTGAAATAGAGTTTAGAACTATTGGATTATAAACATAGTATGTATTCTTTCATGTATGTGATCCATGACCGAAACTATAGTATGCATACCCGTATGCGTACTTGTAGTTGTGATATTCCGTGTACCAAGTACACAAACCGATATTCATACTTGCATAAGTTATAGGTCCGGGAATTTCTGTTGGGATTTGGAAGTGTACTAAGGTATGCGTACCCATTCGCATACTGGCAAACCCAAACTCAGACCGGCTGCTTAAGTATGCGTACCCGTATGCATACTTGAGTAACTAAAGTTCTAAAATCGGTTTGTTCATGAACTAATACATTTATATATTAAGGAATGCATTCTTTGCAAACCGTGGCTATAATGTTCATGAATTGATTCGAGTGAATCAAACCGATTTTTCTTCAATTGTGTTCTTGTATACTTCTATGAGAATATAGCAATTGAACAACTCTTTAACTAGTTTCATTTGAGTCATTATAACTAGTTATGGTTAAGATGAATAAGGTTGATATGAGAGTGTTCATATAGCTAACCTCGGTTAACTACTGTTGAGCCAACATGGTGTACACGTTTGGGTACGGTTACATAAACCTAAATGAGGGTACATTTCATTTGTGTATAACAAGCTAAGTTCGATCTAACGGTTGAAAGATATTAGCTTGAATCTAATCAGGTTTTCATCTAACAGTGAATATTGAATGCTTTGTTACCAAGGTAACTTAGATTGCAAACCATGATTTGAAAACTATATAAAGGAGAACTCTAGCAACTGGGAAACCTAATCCCCACACCTCCTGTTTGATACTAGTTGTATAACCTATAGTCGATTCTCCTTAAACCTTAGGTTTTTCACGAAACCCTATAGGTTAACGACTTAAAGACTTCATTGGGATTGTGAAGCCAGACCCAACTTTTTTCTCTGTAGTTGCGTGATTTGATTTTTCTATTTCTATCGTATTGAGTACTATCTTCTCTAAGATTGGCTCGAGATTTATTCTCCGATATGCAAGATAAAAAGGAGTCACAAACATCTTCGTCTCATCGTTTGTGATTCCACAATATCTTGTTTCGCTACCATACGATTAAGATTATTGTGAGGTGATTGATAATACTAGGCTATTCTTCGGGAATATAAGTCCGATTTATTAATTGGTCCCTGTGCACCTTGATTTATCAAAAGACGGAACAAAACCCGTAGGTATTTCTGTGGGAAACAGATTTATCTATTCCAATAAACTTTTCTGTATGAGACAGATTTGTTTATCAAATCCTCGACTTTGGGTCGTAGCAACTCTTGGTTGTGGGTGAGATCAGCTAAGGGAATCAAGTGCGTAGTATCCTGCTGGGATTAGAGACGTAAGGAGCGCAACTGTACCTTGAATCAGTGTGAGATTGATTAGGATTCAACTACAGTCCAGTCCGAAGTTCATTGGTAGTAGGCTAGTGTCTGTAGTGGCTTGATACAATATGGTGTTCAAAGATGGACTAGGTCCTAGGGTTTTTCTGTATTTGCAGTTTTCCTCGTTAACAAAATTGGGTGTGGTTGTTGTACCCCCGCTGTTTCAAAAAGATCTAACAATCTGTGGTTGGTGCGATCCAACCTATAAGATTATAATTCATGACTAATTCAAATAACGTATTAAATTTTTTTGAGTACTGTTCAATATAATCTGGATGATACAGAAGAGTGTTGCTCTGTACTATTCAAGATATTAAAAGAAAATGTTGAACAAAACCAGTCATATGCTGAAGACATCAGTGATATCTTGATTGAAAGAGGACTGGTCAAGGAATTATTGGAACTTCATAAAAAGAAGTCTCATCAAAGTTCAACTATGACGCCTGGACAGCTAAAACCGAAAAAGAAGAAACAAAACAAAGAACCTCATCTAAAAAGATGTAAAGTTTTGAATCATAAGATTTGTTGTGCAAAAATATCTGATTAACCGAGCTAAACTATGTTTAGAAACTTTACAAAACCTCCTGATCCAGAATCAAAAGACCAAATTGAAAACTCTGTGAAACCTGTTGAAAGATGTCTTAGAGCCTTTGCACTCAAAACCACTTCTCCTTTCCAATGGTTTCTAGATAGTGGCTATAGTTGACATATGACAGGTGATCTCTCTTTGTTTATAAAGACAGAAGACTATAAAGGAGGATCTGTAACTTTCAGAGATGGAAGCAGCTGCCTTATCAGCAAAAAGGGAACTATCAAACTTCCAGGTATTCCTGAAATCCATGATGTTGTTTATGTCAAAGGTATGAAAGCTAATCTTCTTTCAGTAAGTAAAATTTGTGATAGAGGTCATAAAGTTATTTTCAATATGGGAGGTTGTGATATTGAAGATAAGTTCGGAAAAATAATCTTTCGAGGACGACGGAGTATGAATAACTGTTTTCTCCTTGATATACAGTCTAATCTATATTGTAACCTGACTAAGATAGAGTCAACTCATTTGTGGCATGAACGGGTTGGTCACATCAACTATCGAATGTTGGGTAAGCTCATTAATCGTGAACTTGTCAGAGGCGTTCCCAAAATAAATACTAAAGTAGAAGGTGTATGTGAAGCTTGTCAAAAGGGTAAGCAAGGAAAATTCCCACACAAAATTTATCGAGATATAGCCACTCGTGCTCCTCTCGATTTTATCAATATTGATCTTTTTGGTCCTATCCAATAAGCAACTGATGGAGGAAAGTAATATGCTCTAGTAATGGTAGATGATTATACCCGGTTCACTTGGGTTGCTTTCCTAAAACACAAAAATGACACTCTTGAGGAGTTCAAGATTATTGTGAGTAGGATTCAAAATGAACAAGGTCGCAAATGTCAGAAAGTAAGAAGCGATCGTGGTACAAAATTCAAAGATACAAAAGTATATGAATACTGCAATCATTTAGGAATCTCTCATCAATTCTCTGCTCCCATTACACCGCAGGCAAACAGCATGGCTGAAAGGAAGAATATGAATATTCAAGAAATGGCCAGAGTAATGCTTCACAACAAAAATCTACCACTAACCTTCTGGGGGGAAGCTATCTTCACAACTTGTTATCTCATAAATAGAGTTTATCTAAGATCAAAAACTCTAAATACCCCTTATGAGTTATGGTATGGAAGAAAACCCAATCTAAGCTATTTAAGGGTTTTCAGAAGCAAATGTTATATACTTAAGGACAGAAAACATACAGGAAAATTTGATTCCAAAAGTGATGAAGGAATCTTTCTTGTTTATGCCTCTGATAGTCGTGCCTTCCAAGTATATAATTTTCGAATGAAAGTCATGATGGAATCAGTTAACGTAGTTATTGATGACATTAGTGACTTTCGTCAAGATAATCATATTGCTGCGGAACTTCCTCCTTCTGAAACTGTTAACAAAGAAAAACAGATCGAAGAGGAACCAACAATTGTTCCTATCATTTATGACATAAATGATAAAGATGACAATGACAGTATAGTTGAGCAACCAAACGATACTGAAAGTGAATCCCACAAACCTGCAAAGTGGGCACATGAAATACATTCTACAGATGATATAATCGGAGATGCCAATGCCAGAGTTATGACTCGAAAGGAACATTAGAATGTCTGTCACTGTACATGCTTTGTTTCTTCAATAGATCCAAAAAATATAAAGGAAGCTCTTAATGATCCTGTGCTTGGGTAAACTCGATGCATGAGGAACTTAATCAATTCGAAAGGCAAGGAGTTTTGGAACGTGTTCCAAAACCATATGGCGTCAAAATTGTAGGAACTAAGTGGATTTTCAAGAACAAATCAGATGAATACGAAACTATTATTTGAAACAAAGCCAGACTTGTTGCTCAAGGATATTCTCAAATTGAAGGTATTGATTTCGATGAAACTTTTGCTCATGTAGCTCGTTTAGAATCAATTAGACTTTTACTTGCATATGCCTGCAATCTTAAGATTAAGCTATTTCAAATGGACATTAAGTATGCATTTCTTAATTGATACTTAAAAGAGGAAGTGTTTGTTGCTCAACCTAAAGGATTTGAAGATCCATCATTTCATGTTCATGTCCTTAATCTCAAAAAGGCATTGTATGGCTTAAAAAACGCTCTAAGAGCTTGGTATGATAAGTTAACATCCTTTTTACTTCAAAAAGGATTCTCTAGAGGTGGTGCGGATGAGACTCTTTTCACCAAATGGAATGAAAAGAATGTACTTGTTGCACAAATTTATGTGGATGATATCATCTATGGATCCACCTCAAATATTCTCACCAACGAGTTCCTAAATCTTATGAGTTGGGAATTTGGGATGAGTAATGTTGGAGAATTATCATATTTTTTAGGCTTGCAAATTCAGCTGCAAAAAGATAATATTTTTCTATCACAAGAAAGATATGCCAGGAATTTAGTTGAGAAATTTGAGATAGAGGGTACAACTCCTATGGCAACCCCAATGTCAACCACTGGAAAGCTTCAGTCTAATCTAGTTGAAAAGTGTAGACCAGAAAATGTACCGATCCATGATAGGAAGTCTGTTGTACTTGACTGCAACAAGACCAGATATTGCTTTCAGTGTAGGATGTTGCGCCAGGTTTCAAGCAAATCCTAAAGAATCGCATCTAAAAGCTGTGAAAAGGATCATAAGATATGTCAATGGTACCTTAGATTATGGTCTATCGTATTCAATGGATACGAATAACAGTCTTGTTGCCTACTCAGACGCTGACTGGGAAGGATGTGTAGAAGATCGCAAAAGTGCATCTGGTGGTTTTTTCTATGTTGGTCGAAACCTTGTAGCCTAACACAACAAGAAACAAAACTCACAGTCTCTCTTAACCTGTGAAGCGGAATACATTGCTGCTGGTATTTGTTGTACTCAACTTTTGTGGATGAAGCATATGCTCATTAACTATGGTATAAATATTCCAACTATGAGTATTCTTTGTGATAACTCAAGTGCTATCCGTCTAACAGAAAATCCAGTTGAACATTCTCGTACTAAACACATAGATATTAAATATCATTTTATTCTAGAATTGTATGAGAATTGAGTCATTAAACTAGAATATGTTCCTTCTGAACGTCAACTAAATGATATTCTCACAAAGCCATTAGACTGTGCAACCTTTGAAAATCTAAGGAAGTCTATTGGTATTGTTAAGGTACATTAGTACCTTACTTTTCGGTTTCAACTTTTGCTATTGGCACGCATTAGTTAAAACCAATTCAACCTTTCTCTGGTAAAGGTTGCTTTTGTTGTTGTTCTTTTGTTCTTGCGAGAGGATGATAACACACTGGGGGAGAGTTCTTATTTGAGCTTGCGCTCAATGATATATCTTTCTGGGGATAAGAGGCTGCGGAAATTGAGGTAACGATTTTATTTGTTAGTTAATCGTTTTTCCTGTTTATATTGCATATATACTCCCTCCGTCCCAAATTAGATGAGCTAGTTGTAGTTTGAACAATTCTTAAGGCAAGGAGGAAAGGGGAGTATGTTTAAGTAATTTTTACAATTATACCCTTATGGATAATAACTAGTAAAACTTAAAAATGATTTATCTCTTAAAGTATACCACGGTTTTTCGTAAACTTTATACGGTTGAAAAGCATTTTAAAACACCTACATAACGAATATAAACATGACTATCATATTATACATATTTCTTATAGTAACAATAATCAATTAAAAGGGTAGTTTTAGAAATATCCCCTTGATTAGAGAGATAGCTCATCTATTTTGGGACGGAGGGAGTATTACTTTTCCTTAACAAAATGTCTATGCGATTGATATGTTCCATTGTTGTGTATGGATTGCTTTATATGATTCAATTATTTCCGGTTAAGAAAAAGTGTGTCAATTTATTTGGCTTATGGTTTGGTATCTTCTTTATTGTTGGGTATCAGGTGTTTTTGCTTAACGAAATTCGGTGCTGTTAGAGCACTGCTCGGTCGAATTCGCAAGCGTTGTTATCTTAAGCTTGTTTGTCAAGTTTAGTTGCCAAAACTATAAGTCTTGATTTCTAGTCTACTTATAGCTAAGTCTCGGACTGGGATAGTAAGTGTAGTTGAGCTCTAGACTCCACGGCGTTCATCATACAAAGACGAAGAACTACTCAAGGAACTGGTGGAACTTCATCGACAAAAAGGTATGTGGAGATTTGAACTTATCTATCACTCAAAAGTCTATCTACTCTATCTCCTATCTTGAGACAAAAGTCGTATTGCTATATAGACTTCGACTATACACATTTGCTATTTCGAGCCGAGTTTATCTCGCTTATCTATTTATCAGAATATGTGTTGGTAAGTTTTCGCTTTGGCCAAGTTCATCTTTACTTGTGATGAAAGTCATGTTGATTGTTTCAATCTCTTGAAAATCGCTTTGATGAAATATAGTGTGTGAATAACCGCTATATAACATCCTCTAAGAATGTTTCAATGATTGAAATGAGAGTTTAGAATATATAACCTTGAATGGATATAAACATTGTATGTGAACTCATACTTGTGTAAGTCCAAAATCCTTGAACCAAAGTATGCGTACTTTGCTGGTTTAGGATGACCGGAGGTAAGTCTGCGTACATGTACGCGTACTGTCGGAAGTTCACATCCCGTGAATTTCTGCTGGAGTTTGTGCACCAAAAACAAGCTCAATCCGGGTACTTAAGTATGTGTACCCGTATGCGTACTTAAGTGGGTTATTTTCTAAAAACGGTTTATTCGTGAACTAAGACATTTATAAATTAAGGAATGCAATATTTGCAAACCGTGGCTATAATGTTCATGAATCGATTCGAGTGAATCAAAATCGTTTTTGCTTCGATTGTGTCTTGTATACTTCTATGAGATATAAGCAATTGAACAACTCTGTAACTAGTTCATTTGAGTCATTTGAACTAGTTATGGTGAAGATGAATAAGGTTGATATGAAAGTGCTCATATGGCTAACCATTTGTTAACTATTGTAGAACCAACTAGGTGTACACGTTTAGGTACGGTTACCCAAACCTAAATGAACATGCATTCATTTGTGTATGACAAGCTAAGTTCGATCTAATGGTTGAAAGATATTAGCTTGAATCTAATCAGGTTTTCATCTAACGGTGAATATTGAATGCTTTGTTACCAAAGTAACTTAGATTGCAAACCATGATTTGGAGACTATATAAAGGAGAACTCTAGCAACTGGGAAACCTAATCCCCACACCTCTTGTGTGATATTAGTTGTATAAGCTAGAGTCGATTCTCCTTTAACCTTAGGTTTCTATCGAGACTGAAAAGACGACGGTACCCAAATATACCTCAATCTAAAACTTTTCCATCTATAAGTCCTTTCTCCGAAAATGATTGTCTATGGACTGAGAATTAAGCCGCTATACAAAATCTAAACCAACTTCGTATAGTTGATACCAAGCAACTAAACCTATAGTTCACCTAGTTCCCTCAGTATCCCTGCACCTCCAACTTATAATAAGTAACGCACTTGAAATAATTCCTTTAGTTCGTATTCCAAACAGTAAAGGAGCCTGGTAACGATGGATTACCGCAAGACGTATTTAGATTTACAAATAGTTCTAAAGATCCCCGTCGATACTTCGATCTAGTTTGAGTGAATCTTATATCAGAAGAGAAGATTCTCAAGCATAAACAAACTAGGTGCAATCAAATTTCAACAACCGTTAGTCAATCAAATCAATCGAAAACTAATAATAAACTGCAATTATCTAGTTTCCCACCAACGGTACTCGTAGAGCTTCCCAATCCCAAAGAAGTCTTTAAAACGAGCGGTCGTAAGAGATTTCGCCTAATTAGGGTACTTTCCTCTCCGAATAGACGGCTCCACAGTAACAACACAGCTAGGTAGTTTTGCTTTCTCTGAGGATTAGTTTGCTCGAAATGCAAACTTCAATATTTATATACCAAGGAAGTTTGGACATAAAATGAATTTCCAAAACCGAATATTCTCAAAGATATGCAATAAAGTCCAAATACGGTTTTCATACTTCCTGAAAATGCTCTGTCCAAATATTGACTGAAATCTCAGTAAAAAATCTCCAATTAGTAAATGCACATTACCAATTTTTATTTTCTAAAGATATGCATTTAATTGCTGGAAATTAAAAGCATATAAAACTAAAAACCTTAATTAAAAGATTCTAAATTTATTTCGATCCGGGATTCTCCTTTAGTTATTAAGGAATATCTTTGAACAATAAAAGATAAGAATTACTGCACAGGTTCAAAGTATGTCGACATCTTTACTTTGTAAATCCTTTTTCATATTTACAATCTTGGAACCGATTTACCACACTTCCAAACAAGTTTAGAATTGGTTCATCTGACTTCCAAGAACTATGTGATTGATTTTCCTATCAAATCACCAATCATGGGTTTAACGATTCTACCAAAACAAGTTTTGGTTCTACCTCCATGTGAGTACTAGGATTAGTCACACTAGTTACCAAAATTTGGTTGACTAGGTACTAGGATCGGTTACCACATATTTATGGCATTTAACTTGTAATCGGTTGCACAAGTCATAGGATCGGTTACCAATTACTAAGACTTGTTGCACCTCTTATAAGGATCGATTCCACATACTTGTGATCGGTTGCACCTCTTACTAGGATCGGTTCCCCAATATCTAGAGTTGGTCATACCAATTACAAAATATCGATCATACCATCTCAGGTGATTACTTAAGATCGGTTTCACTAATAAAAGTCATACCAATACAAAATTCAGGCATTGTGAATAGTTTTACCAAGATACATAAACAACTTATGAGTGGTTATACTAAACACACATATTGGTAATCCAAAGATTTGCAATGAATAATAATACCAATAATCCTAGCGATTTCCCTTTCGATTCACAAAACAAGTTTATGAATTGTACTTCCTTTAAACGAATGTAAAACATTGTTTCCTAGGATGAAATCTTCACCCATACCCATACATAATCACAATAGAATTCATACGATTATGTCGATATCTTATATACGAAGTTCAAAAGATACACGTTATACTTCGTATTGTAATTCCTTAATACCATGTCTAACTAGAGTATAATCATTCACAGCTTCGCAGTTATGTTTTCAATACGCACGACTTGAAAGATACGTTAGGAATGAAACAGTTCAAGTCAAATATTACTAACCTCAAGAGGAAGGATGATGTCGTCGTTGTAGCTCTTTACTTCTTCACATTCTTCAAAGTCTTCACGTAATACTTGTAAGTCTCATATCCTAGTAACTTTCTAGCTAACCTATACGAAGTTGACTTTAGTAAATAATCAAGCGACTCTTTAAATGAGTTTTGATTTACTAAAATATGACAACCAAACTTGACATAACAACGCTTGGTGGGTTCAACCGAGCTAGGCTCCAACTATTTTCTCTGTAGTTGCGTGATCTGATCTTGTTGTTTCTATCGTATTTGAGTACAATCGTAAGATTGGCTTGAGATTAATTTCTACGATAGGCAAGATAGAAAAGTAGTCACAAACACCTTTGTCTTATCATTTGTGATTCCGCAATATCTTATTTCGCTAGTCGATTAAGATTATTGTGAGGTGATTGATAATTCTAGGCTGTTCTTGGGGAATATAAGTCAGGGTTATCGATTGGTTCCTTTTCACCTTGATTTATCAAAAGACGGAACAAAACTCGTAGGTATTTCTGTGGGAGACAGATTTATCTATTCCTGTAGACTTTTCTGTGTGAGACAGATTTGTTTATTTTAGTCTTCGACTTTGGGTCGTAGCAACTCTTAGTTGTGGGTGAGATCATCTAAGGGAATCAAGTGTGTAGTATCTTGCTTGGATCAGAGACGTAAGGAGCGCAACTGTACCTAAAATTAGTGTGAGATTGATTGGGGTTCAACTACAGTCCAGACCGAAGTTAGTTTGTAGTAGGCTAGTGTCTGTAGCGGCTTAATACAGTGTGTGTTCAATCTGGACTAGGTCCCGGGGTTTTTCTGCATTTGCGGTTTCCTCGTCAACAAAACTTATGGTGTATGTGTTATTTCTTTTCCGCATTATATTTTGTTATATAATTGAAATATCACAGGTTGTGCGTTGTATCGATCAATTGGTAAATCCAATCTTTGGTTATTGATTGAAATTGATTGATCCTTGAACATTGGTCTTTGGTACCGTTCAAGTAATTTCTCTTGTATTCAATCAGGCTCGCAGATTTCTATTTGTTTGAGTGAGGATTGAATCAAGAAATTGAGATATAACTCTTTGATATACTTTTTATTAAGATTGAGTCTGACTGTCTAGTTGATTTTCCTAAAAGTATATTGGAGTTAGTCCATACAGATTGCTAAGCGAAATATTGGGTAAGTGATGTGATTTCAACTTTGTTGTAGTAAAAGGTTCGTAAGACTTGTGAAAGCAATTGAATTTAGATTTATTTAAACTAAAAGTAGAGAAAATTTAAATCCAAAATTGTTTTTTTTTAAGATTGAAAATAACCAAGACACTAGATTCCACTATTACACATGAATGAATGATGATAAAAATTCCAAAACTCTAATTATTTTTAAAATCTCTTTTTCTTAATTCACAAATTATCAAGCATATTCTCAAACATTAATTGTATCCCTTAAGCATAGATTATCTAACCAAAGTATAACCTATCTAATTGAATCACAACTAATTAGGAAAAATTATGCAAACAATTAAAATTCTGCAAAGCAGTGATTTGAGTGAATTATAAATTGCAAATTAGAGAAAAGTAAAATAATTACCAATTATTCATGCAACAATAGCTTCCTCCGTGCCTTGATTACGCGAGAATTAGCTCATCATTATCATGGAAACATGCTCAAAATTCATCTTTATTAATGCTCAAAAATGGTTCACAAATGATGAAATGGGAGAAAAAATGATAAAAACCGGGTTTTGTAACACTTATATTTGTTACAAAATCAATTGTTACAGAAAACGATAAAGGAATACCGTCACTAGCACTGTTGAAGAACGACGGTCTTTAAGGGTATTATGTTTTTCGTACCTTCTTCACCAGCAGAAAGCAGCAACTTCCTGTAACTTTTTTTTCTCGATTTTTTTGATGCTCTAAACGTCTCCCTATTCTCTCCCTGAACTCTCTGACCCCTCTATGAGTCTCATACAGCCTTTTATATAGTCACAGGACCAAGAATACATTCGTAATAACTCAAAAATCTTCTCGATATCCAACCATTAACTCATGAATATTTTCTTTTCTGTTTTATGTTCTCACGCATCTGTTCGTAGTATACACGCTCCAACACTTCCTTGTTTGACTCCTCCACACTTCTGCAGCAACCAAACTCTATCAAAACTCAATCAACACACGTTCAAGCACGCTGTACTCCGAGATTGCATATTTTCTTCCCAACGAATATCCAACCCAACTGAACGCATTAAAACACTCATACCACCATTGTTTGGGCATATCACGTTCATCCCAATCAAAATCAATGATTGAATCTCACTGAAACTCCTCCAAAAATCCAACAGAAAATTCCGCAGAAAACTGGAATTTTTCCCGCCAAAATTCTTTTTCAAACAATGAAGAAGGGTGTCCCCCTAACCATACCGGGGGTGCGAATAGCATGTGCCCAACTGAGGTGCCCCTTATCCAAACTGAGAGTCCGAATAACAAATGTCCCTTGGGTGCCTTTAGACTTTTTTGGGGTGTTTTCAACACTTTTTCGGGGTTCCTCCGGTGTATTTCTGGGGTGCTTCCGGTGCATTTCTGGGGTGCCTTTAGTACTCTATCCTGGGGTGTAAAACACCACTTTTCGAGCCAATTTTGCCGCAAGAGCTTATCCCTAGAAAAGACTTAAAACAACTTTATTAGAAATAAAATGAGTCCTAGATAATGCAGTTATGGGTGAAAATGCGTCACACTTACGTGCTTATCAGTAAGGTTGTTAGACCCCCGCTTTTTCAGGTGCAATTGCGGTGTTGTAATGTTTATATTTGTTCAATTACTTCCGGTTAAGGAAAATAATTTTGCAAGTCAATTTGTTTTGGTTTGTATCTATTGTTTTTTGCTTAACAAAATTACGTGATCATTTGTTTAGTCCAATTGATTCCAGAAAAGAGAAACTAAGTTAATTTTGATCTTAGTTAGACTTATCAATTGGAGGATTCGGTTACTCAAATCTAATCGAATGCCTTGACAAGAAAAACTAGTTGACTAACCTAGTGTTTGTCTTGTCTAAAGGGAAAGGTCTAAGTTATTGTCTGAATAATTATAGCCTGATGAGAAAAATAAGGTTAATTTTGATCTTTATTTTGGTATTAATTATCGAAACAAGCGACTGTACATACTCAATCGGTTCAACAAGGGAATTAAGTATCTTAGTCTATTTGTTGGACTATAAGAAAAATTGCTTCGGGCGATTGTTTCCTTGATAACATATTGAACTTTTGTATTTTCTGTTTTAATATTGGTTATCTAAAATGGTATGTGAAACCTTCGTGCTTCACTCTTATAGGTTGTATACAAGTCTTATAGATTTGTAAGATTCTTTCGGTTTGTCCTTTATTTGCTCGAACCTTTGTCATTTTGTGACAAAAAGGGGGAGAAATATATGGAGTAAACAAGTGATTTTTAATCACTAGGAAAGGACAATTGTGTTTAACGCTAATCTAACGAAAGAGTAAAGCATTGACTAAGGAGGCGAAACATATCATATTGCTGAGTAGTATTTCATACTACAAAAGGGGAATAACAAAGATGTTCGGATTGAATATTTACCTAGCTTGCCTTTAGGGGGAGTAAAAGCTTTTGTTATTCAAATGTCAACAACGACATTTATTGATTGAATATATGCAGGTTATTGTGCTGTTGAAACATGGAATCAAGCGTATGAAGAATGAGTTATTTTGTAAATCGTTTAGCTCCATATGTAAAGAGAGTTTTGTCACTAAGATTGACAAAGGGGGAGATTGTTAGAGAATAGCTCGGTTGAACCCACCAAGCGTTAGTATGTCAAGTTTGGTTGTCATATTTTAGTATCAAAACTCATCTAGAGTCGCTTGATTAAATACTAGAGTTAACTTCGTTTAGGTTAGACTAGAAAGTCTAGGAATGTTGAGACATACAAGTATTACTTCGAAGACCTGAAGAATGAGAAGAAGTAACCACTACAACAACGACATCATCCTTCCACTTGAGATTAGTAATATTGAATTGAACTTGTTTTCATTCCTAACGTATCTTTCAAGTCGTGCTATATTGAAAACATAACATGCGAAGCTTGTATATAATACTCTAGTAGATAGACATGATCATAATAGTATGGTCATAGTATTAAGGAATTATATTACAAAGTATAACGCTTATCTTTTGAACTTCGTAGATATGACATCGACATAACCTTATATATAGTTTTATGATTATATGTATGGGTTAATGGTGAAGATTTCATCATAGGAAACAATGTTTTACATTTGTTTAAAGGAAGTAAGTTTGTGAACTTGTTTCATGAATTGAAAGGGAAATCAATAGGTATATTGGTCCGGCTATTCATTGCATATTCTTGGATGACCAATATGTGTGAGTTGGTGTAACCGATCCTAAGTAATCACCATGAGATGGTATGATCGATCCTTGTAATTGGTGTGACCGATTCTTCTAATTGGTGTGATCGATCATAAGAGGTTGTGTGACCGATCCTTGTAATTGGTATGACCGATCCTAGTGACTGGTGTGACTGATCACAAGTAGGTACCATGTTTAGGTAGAACCGATCCATGTGATTGGTATAACCGATCCGAACCCATGTATGTGACTTGGTAGGACCGATCACAATTAACCATTGTGACTTGGTATGACCGATCACATAATAGTCTTGGAATTTTGGTATAAGCAATTCTAAACTTGTTTGGAAGTATGATAAAACCGATTCCAAGATGCAAATATGATTTTCCATGACTTACATATTTTCTTCATGAACTTGTGTAGTTTCGGAATTAGAGTTTCCTGTGTAAGGATGTCAACATACATTGAACATGAGCATTAACTCTTACCATTTATTGTTCAAAGATATTCCTTGGTACTCAAGGTGATCCTGTACCGAAATAAATTGAGAATCTTTTAATTAAGGTTTTTGGTTTTATATGCTTTAATTACCATCAATTAATGCATTGCTTTAGAGAATACAAATTAGTAATGTGCATTTACTAGTTGGAGATTTTTTATGAGAGATTTCAGAAATATTGGGAAAATATTTATTGGAATTAGGAAAACTGAATTTGGGCATTCATTGCATATTTTAAGAATATTTTCGATTTTGGAAATTCCTTGTTGTCCAAACAACCTTGGTCTATAAATTCCTATGTTTTCATTTCTAGCAAACTATCCTAAGAGCTAGGCAAACTTCATTACTTGTTGTTTCTGGTGGAGCCGTCTATTCGGAGAGGAAAGTATCCTAATTAGGTGAAATCTCTTACGACCGCTTGTTTAAAGACTTCTGTGGGATCAATAAACCCTACGAGTACCGTTGGTGGGAAACTAGATAATTGCAATGTTATTAGTTTTCAATTTGATTTGATTGACTAACGGTTGTTGAAAATTTGATTGCACCTTGTTTGTTTATTCTCGAGAATCTTCTCTTCTGATATAAGATTCACTCAAACTAGATCGAAGTGTCGACGGGATCTTTAGAAATGTTTGTAGATCTAAAACATCTTGTGATAATCCATTGTTAATAGACTCCGTTCTGTGCGTGATTGATCACAAGAGATTCAAGTGGTGTTGTGCAGGTATTTGAAGGCAATAGAAGATTTGAAGACGAAGAAGAATTCTTATTAGTTTTCGTATCTTGTGGATTTAGTGCACAAACCTTGATCGGCTTGGATCCAACTAGAATCAGTTTATCTTTTATAGATATGATTAATTAGTTGCTTGAGATCGACATTCTCTATAGTTTCTCTTTGAGATCTATATCGATTGAGTGCGAATCTAAACTTGACTATTTCGGTAATTATTGGATAGATTGATCTAACCAGACAAAGGAGTTTATTAGATTAAACATAAGAGTCTTTGTCAACAACTCACATATCTTGTAGCAAGATTGATTAGCGTGGTTACCGAACAGATTCTTCTTTTGCTATTTGGAATACGATCCAAAGGACTTGCTATTCACATGCATGAGTCTAGAAGTCGAAGGTGCATGGATACTGAGGGAACTAAGTAGCTAGGCGTAGTCTTCTTGGTCTCAACTATACGAAGTTGGTATTTGATTTTGTATAGCGTCTTAATTCTGAGAGTGTTCAAAACTGGACTAGGTCCCGGGGTTTTTCTGCATTTGAGGTTTCCTCGTTAACAAAATCTTGTTGTGCCATTTGCTTTACTTTTCCGCATTATAATTAAAGTAAATTGCACTTGTACGTTAATTCCTAATCACTTGATATTGATCCTATAGTAAATCGGCCATAACTATTATCAAGTGAATATCAAGTTGTCGTATTGTCTCGATGTCCATAGACGATAACACTTGGTATCGGACTTATAAGTTGATATAAAAAGATTGTGGTGTATTTGGGTACCCTCGTCTTTTTCAGAATGCAAAAGGATTTTCAAGATACCAATTTGATTGTGATCGATGAATATAGCATGATTGGCGGAAACATGTTTGCAAAAATTAGTCTACGATGTAGAGATTTGTTTGCAAATAATGAGCCTTTCGGAAATGTCTCTGTTGTCCTCGTCGGTGATATACGACAATTGCCGCATGTTTTTGATATTCCCCTGTATGTTCAAGCTGAGAAAAATCAACTCCAACTATTAGGCTCTGTATCATATCTTTTGTTTGATCACTGTGTGCGACTTGAAAAATTCTTTCGACAGTTAAGAGATGGGAGTCAGCTTTCAGAGATACTCTACTACGACTCAGTGACGGCAGTTCTACATATACAGATTGGAAATTGTTTAAGATTCGAGATTTTTCAGTCTTGACACCCGAAGAACAAAACGGATTTAGGCATGCTCTTCGTCTATTTTATACTAAGTCTAGTGCATCAAACTATAACCATGAACGTCTCAAGCAGCTTGAGAGTCCCGTCGCACGGATCACATCGATAAATAGTTATGAAACAACGAGCCATGCAAATTCTGATGAAGCTAAAGGATTATAAGAAGTTTTGTTGTTGTCAAAGGGAGCAAGAGTGATGTTGCGGAGAAACCTATCTATGAAGTTTTGTTGTTGTCAAGGAATAGTTATGGATATTATATATGAAGATGCGAAAAAGTCACCTAGTGATATGCCTGTTCCTGTAAATGGTGGATTTCGACAAGTATACAGGTCCAATATTATACGAGAGATCAAATGTGACTCCAATAACGCCGAAAACTACAAGCTGGATCCTGTCTTCCGGAGTAACGTGTCAACTCAGATACCACTTATTTTATGTTGGGCAATCACAGTTCACAAAAGCCATGGTTTGACACTTGACCAGGCTGTGATGGATATAGGACCGAGAGAGAGAGTCTCGGTTTAACGTTTGTAGCATTATCTCGAATATTGAGAGACCTTGCCTTTAGTCCCATATTCTCTTTCGACAAAATCACAAGAATTAATGAATGTCGAGGCCTTGCTCCCAGACGTACAGAAGATGAGCGACTGGGACAACTATCAAACACAACATTGTACTGTCTCAGGGTTATATCTCTTTTACTGCTATATTCTTTGAGATAATTTTGAGTCCAATATGTTGTAAATAGCCATCTCATAGGAGGTTTAACTTATTTCCAGTTCAGTAAGGATATGTGCTTTTACAAATATGATCACCTAAGCAGGCGTAGGAGGTTTAACTTATTTCAAGTTCAATAAGGATATGTTTTTTTTACAAATATGATTACCTAAGCAGGCGTAGGAGGTTAACTTATTTCCAGTTCAGTAAGGATATGCTTTTTTACAAATATGATCACCTAAGCAGGATTTCTTTTAGACGTATTTCTCATGATTGCTCACTTCATGATAGTTTCAGTCTCAGGTGTTTAGCAACTTCAAGTAAAATCATGTCCTTTTCTTCGTCGCCCCCCACAGTGGCAACGGTCAACTAGTATATATTATGGATATATATTGGTATAAGATGCTTAAAAAAGAAAGAAATTGGTGCAAGATTTTGGTGTCTTTCCCGTCATCAGTAGAGGTTCTATGCAGTGAATGGTCAATCTCTCTGATGCTGCCGACTTTTGCCACTGTTTTATTGCATTTATCAACATGTCTTATTCCCATTTCCATACCTAACTCTAAATTTTCCTACCTCACTATTTATTGCATTTAAAAATTTAAATATTTTGAACCCGTCTTTTTGTTTTTTCGAGGGTGTGAAATGAAAATCAAAGTAAGACTTTTCATCTCAATTTTCATATTAATTAATCAAAGCAAAATATATTTTTCTAAATAAAACAAAGTAGCCTTTGTGGTTATTTCAAATCTGAGGTCGTGGTGAGAATGATGGATATCTAACATTAAATCATGGGTGCGTGGCGTGGGTAACAACTACTAATTGAGAATCTAAGGAACATTAGTTGTGTTTAGCAGCTGTGGATATTAGACAGACTTCTGCTTAGCTGTCAAGTGTTATAGCTATATATACAATTGTCAGGTGTTCACAGCTATACTAATCTTCTTCTGCCACTTGTCTATCTCTCATAGGCTCCTCTGTTAACTATCTGACTGGCTTTCCTATCCATGTCATCTGTGTAACTTTAAATGCTCATCTTCTATTCATTAATTCTATAATGAACTGACAAACTTTGGTCTGGATATTTTATAGGGTTTCTCAGTAATCTTTCAGTGTAAACCATTTCTTGTTTTCATCAAGTCTATTATGGTATCATAGCTAGGCCTAGGCCCTGTATGTGTAGTAAGACCCTAAGACCCTACGTGGGCAGGCACTCATGCAGTGGTCCACGTGTAAGGGTTCGCCCTTCACGTGGAAGGGGCGTGTTGAGAATTAGTCCCACATTGCTAACCTTCCTAAACTAGATCCTCCTTATATGCACGAGGGCCTCTCCACTCATTGCCAATTGGTTTTGAGTTGAAAGCCCAAGTGCTATTAGCGGACTTGTATATTAAAAAACAGATCCCTAGTGCTCCTGGACTGTGCTGTGCTTAAACTAGTACAGTATCGTATGGATTTGCATTAACATGTGCTTAAGCGAGACAATTGCGAATGGTTTGGCATCTTCTTAGCATTGTTTTCAAGTTTTCATATGTTCATTCATCAATGTTTTTAAGTTTTGAATCATAGTTGATGAAGCTATATATAAAACACGGTTTTCACGTTCTAAGCTCGTGCACTGTTGATGACACAACCGGGATTCTCTCTCCTCATCTCCTTGGTAATATATTTACTACTACTAGTATTTTTGTCTGCTCAACGACTAGCAGTGGCTGTCAACTCCATATTTCTTTCTTTCTCGCAATAAAGAAAGAAACATCAAAAACTCTAGACATTTATTTCTAAAGTATCTAATCTTTTCAAAGATCAGAATCTAGAAAGATAGAGAGAAGACTCATTTCTTCTTTGAGTTGATGTTGTTGTAAACATGGCAAAGCTTTTGAAAACACAGATCACTGCTAATCCACTTACCAAATTTCATCAAGCAACTAAGTTTGGAACTAAAAGCAAGTATGGGTGCAGAAGGACTACTCAAAATTCAAGATTTTTATCTGGGGCTGGTTCAATCAGAGCTGTGATCAGTAGCAGTGAAGATAAAAATGTAATAACAACAACATCATCAAAGGTTTTACAGAAAAATGGGTTGGCAACATCATCAGCCATGATTGATGTGAAGGCTGCAATTACTATTAGGAAGAAAATGAAAGAGAAACTTATTGACAAGATTGAAGATCATTGGGAGGCACTTATTAATGGTATTGGTAAAGGGATCGTTATTCAGCTCATTAGTGAAGACTTAGATCCTGGTTAGTTTTAAATCTCAAATATTCCACTCTTTTTTTTTTGATTCAACTGTGAAATACAACTGCATGGATAATTTCGATTTGTAAATAAAATTACTCGAGAGCCGGCAGTCAAAATTCCGGTCAAGGCTAAATATTGGCTAGAGACCTCAAATAGGAGATTTTTATCCCACTATCAATAATGAATGATTGTGATTTTTAGATTTCGAATGTTCTTTTAAATGAAATTTACTATAACTTTTGTGGTTGAAATGATTAGGTTTAGTCCTGATGTCTAGTGTGAGATAAAATGTCTGAATTAGATTCCTCAAAAATCATAAGTTTCTTACTTTTGTTTGTTATGTCTTTCTGACACGGGCTCTCTTTCTAGTAGTCCTTCTTACTAGCTGTTTTTGGAAGAATGATTATCACCATTTTTTTTTTTTTTTTTGCAGTGACCGGTTCTGGTAAAAGTGTAGAAACATCAGTAAGGGATTGGGCTCCTAAGCAATTAGAGCATTCAAGTTATCTTGAATATGTCGCCAATTTCGTGGTCCCTTCCGACTTTGGTTACCCCGGAGCGATTATGATTACCAACCTTCATAGCAAGGAATTCTATTTGGTGGAAATCGTGGTTCATGGTTTTAGTGACGGGCCCATCTTCTTCTCCGCGAATTCGTGGATTCAGTCCCGAAATGATAATGCTCAAAGCAGAATCGTATTCAGAAATCAGGTAAGAACCAAATATTATGCTCACTCTCTTTATGAAGATTGGCCAGGAATTGATTAAATGATACCTTACGACTATCCGCCACATCCCATGTAGGCTTATCTTCCCTCGCAAACGCCAGCCGGTATGAGGGATCTTCGACGCAAAGACTTGCTTAGTGTTAGAGGCAATGGAAAAGGGGAGAGAAAACTTTCCGACAGAATTTATGATTATGCTCCTTACAGTGACCTGGGTAATCCAGATAAGGATGATGATCTTGCTAGGCCAGTGCTTTCAGGTGAAGAGCGGCCATATCCTAGGCGTTGTCGGACTGGTCGTCCTCCAACTAAATCAGGTTTGTGAGCGTGTGCATGTGTTTATATATATATCGAAGATCTGCAAATTGTCCTTTTCTTCTGTTTCTTCCTCTGAACTGGATTCGATTCTCATTTTCGTATTTGTACCTTAGTATATCGTAAACTCCATATGCTACAGATCCTTACTCAGAGAGTAGAATAGAGAAACCCCATCCAGTTTATGTTCCTCGTGATGAAACGTTCGAGGAGATTAAGCAAGCAACTTTCTCTGCGGGGCGTTTGAAAGCTGTGCTCCACAATCTAATACCATCTCTCTCTGCTACTCTGTCGAGCTCTGATAATCCATTTACATGCTTTTCTGAGATAGACAAGTTGTATAGTGATGGTGTTCCTGTGAACTGTGACCAAGAGACAAAATCAATCTTTGACAACTTGCTGCTTCCAATGATGATGAATAAGGCTTTGTCAGCAGGTCAAAAATTATTCAAATATGACATCCCAGCAATTATCTCAGGTATAGTATGACCATTGCTTCTTTTGAATATTGCCATCTCTTTTTATGGTTAAGCTGGGAAGTAAATGTATTTGGTACAAAACCATTTTTCAAGCTCACTATTTACATAACCTTAATCACAGGGGACAGATTTTCGTGGCTACGTGATAATGAGTTTGCACGGCAGACTTTGGCAGGTGTAAATCCCGTTAACATTGAAGCTTTGAAGGTGCTTCTTTAATACTGATCCTTTTTTTTTATCAGACGATTTCCCTTCTTCTTTCCAAATGCTTAAGTATAAAATCTTGCAGGAGTTTCCAATTCTCAGCAAACTAGACCCTGCGGTATATGGTCCTCCAGAGTCGTTATTGACTAAAGAATTAATAGAGGGTCAACTCGGTGGGATGACTATTGAAGAGGTAGAATTTCCCTCCCTTCCTTCCTCCCTCCCTCCCTCCCTCTCTCGCTCTCTCTCTCTCTCTCTCTCTCCCCCTCTCTGTCTCAGGTTTCTGGTGATTCATAATGCAGGCAATAGAGAGCAAAAGCTTGTTTATGCTTGACTACCATGACATGCTCTTGCCTTTCATCAAGAAAATGAACTCATTGCCAGGGAGAAAAGCTTATGCTTCTAGAAGTGTTTTCTTCAAGACTGAAACCGGTCTAAATCCAATAGCGATTGAACTTTCACTCCCTCCTACACCTTCTTCACCTAATAACAGACGTGTCTACATTCACAAACATGATGCGACAACGTACTGGATATGGAAACTCGCCAAAGCTCATGTATGTTCTAATGATGCCGGAGTCCATCAACTGGTGAACCATTGGTACCGCCATTCAGTATTAGTACACCAACATTAGGAAAATCTTTTCTTGTTTCTGTATATCAAGTCAGTCTACATTATATATGTGAAACAAGTTGAAATTTGGTCTTTTCAGGTTGAGGACTCATGCCTGTACGGAGCCTTACATTATTGCTGCTCATAGGCAACTTAGTTCAGTACACCCCATTTATAAACTCCTGCACCCTCATATGCGTTACACATTGGAAATCAATGCACTGGCCCGACAGAGTTTGATCAATGGAGGAGGGATTATTGAAGCTTGTTTCAGCCCAGGAAAGTATTCAATGGAGCTGAGCTCTGCAGCTTACAAGAATATGTGGAGGTTTGACATGGAGGGACTACCAGCAGACTTAATTCGGAGGTAGGCTTTCTAAAAAAATTGTATTTCTTTTTTGCTTAAAGTAGTATCAAAATATGCAAGTGCTTTGGTCAATCAACTATATATATTTGATTGTAAACAACAGGGGAATGGCGGAAGAGGACCCTTCGATGCCCGGTGGCGTCAAACTCGTAATTGAGGACTACCCTTATGCGTCTGACGGACTTCTAATTTGGTCTGCCATTGAAGAATGGGTAGAAGCTTACGTTAATCATTTCTACTCCGACAATCACAGCATCTCTTCTGATGTCGAACTCCAAGCTTGGTGGGATGAAATTAAGAACAAAGGCCATTCTGACAAGCGAAACGAACCCTGGTGGCCTAAACTAAAAACTAAAGAAGACTTATCCGGCATACTTACAACAATGATCTGGGTAGCTTCAGGACAACATGCAGCTTTAAACTTTGGACAGTACCCCTTTGGAGGATATATGCCAAATCGTCCTACCCTAATGAGGAGATTACTTCCTGTTGAAGAAGATCCAGATTATGACTGCTTCCTTCGAAACCCACAACTAGCTTTTCTATCTTCAATTCCAACTCAACTCCAAGCAACAAAGGTAATGGCAGTCCAAGACACGTTATCAACTCACTCCCCTGACGAAGAATATTTGGGCCAGATTCATCTTTTACACTGTCATTGGATCAATGACACTGAAATTTTAAGGTTATTCCAAAAATTCTCAACTAGATTGGAGGAAATAGAAGAAATAATAAAGGCACGAAATTGTGATACAAGTCTCAAGAACAGAAACGGTGCAGGTGTTCCTCCATATGAACTACTACTTCCACTTTCTGAACCGGGAGTAACTGGCCGTGGGGTTCCAAACAGCATTTCTATCTGATCATCTTATACACTCAACAAGGTGTCGTTTTCTCTGCTGGTGCTTGTTCTGTGTACTTTATCTAGATTTCCATCTATAGCTATGTTGATTGTAACCTGTAAGTAATATACTTGGAGTAAACAAAAAATGCACGTAGTAAGTTATTCTGAAGTTTGAAGTTGGGTACTCACATTGTTATTCTGAACGCCGAAAATTACAGTCAAAATATTGGAACCTTAGATACTAAATTCGACTGCCAAGGAATGAAACTTGGCCATGATCGATGCAGATTTTCCTAGTACATTAGCCAAAATGGTACTTTGCAAACATTTACTTTCAGTTTGTTCCTGAATTTGTTTGATGTTCAACTCTTGAAACCGACCGGAAGGTTTCTGTTATACTTTGAGGTCCAAATCATCAATTGCGTGTTGGCCTTGTTAAATTGTGGGTGTCAGAATTTTACTACCTTCAACAAGTTTAGGCAGATTTTTGTTTTGGTAGAAATTCTCTAGAAAGATTACGATAAAAACAATAAGAACTAGATACGAAACAGATGCGATCCAAGAGAGACAGTGATAGAATCCAATTCTATCCAGGTAGAGGAAGGTTGCGGTGTTGCTGCACAAACCTTCTCTTAATAAGACTAGAAGTGCAGTAGGATTTTCTTTCAGTATTTCGTTTATTTAGGACCCATTGAAAGGTAATTCTCGAGAGATATTTTTTAGCCTCATCAGGGTCTAGGTTCATTAAGAATAGGAATAGGAGTTTCACTAGAATTCGTTTGTCTTCTGTCTATATGAAGAGTTTGTCGGTTCTTACCGTGATATAGAAATTTGAAGTTACTAGTATTTAAGAAGTGATACGGGGCCCATGAATGTGCGGTCCATCCAGTTACCCCTTTATATGTATATATTGTAATAGAAGTACTAATCTCTCTAATATGATGGTTCTTCTTCTTGTCTCTACATCTCCTTTCTTCTCCTCTGATTCTCCTCAATCACGTTATCAGCAGGAAGCTATACCGCAGAGCTATATTGGATTGGTTAAAAAAAATTCTACATATGGATTATGGTCGAGCTAATATCGAAATTGATGGAATCAAATCAACTAAGTTAGATCTATTTTGTCCTTTTTTCTTTTTCTTTTCCATGATTGATTAAAAAAGAATATATTTTTTTCCCATGATTTATTTTGTTCAAATCAAAAATCCATGATCTATCTTGTTCAAATCAGCTAATGTGAAAATTGTGTTTTGAATCTATTATATACTATACCATGATCCATGATATATATATATTTTGTAATAATATATTCATTCATATGATGATAAAATGATTGATATATAATATGTGAATCATATATTGGCGTGAAGATTGATTCTAATCTTCTTCTGTTACTGTACTTCATATTTTTTTTCTGCGGCGGTTGAATCTCCCAATTCTCTCGTCCGCTTGGTAGAAGAAATTAGGTCTAACCGGTCCAACCAGCCCGGTCCAGCCGGTTTCAGTTTTGGTTCTGTGTCCTGTTCCTTCCTACCTGGTTTTTTGGGCTGTGCACGGCTAAAGCTGTTCCGGTTCTGTTTATATACAGGAGGAACCAAAGTACGAGGTATGTAACTATAACGTGGGTTTTTGCATTGAATGAACACTTGCTAGGCTTATTTGTTTGTTTTTAGAGCATATCTATTTGTTTATTTTTGTCTTAAGATAAGTCAACAACATATAAACAGTCAATTTAAATTATGATTGTTGATCTCGATCATTAAGAATTTTGGTCTTAATACTATTTTGTTCTCTTGAATATGATATTGGCTTTAGTTGAATGGTGTCTTTTGTTCAATTGGTTGTAGCAACTCAATTCCAATGTATTTATTTGGGGTTTAAAAGTACTTGAGCACCATTATTGTGTATTTGATATTTTCTGCCCAAATTTGAAATGTTCTGTGGGATGTAATCCACTGGCCCGACTATTAAAGAGTCGATAGTTTCAAAAGATACGTTGCAAATAAAATCATATGTATTCCATTTTTTTTTGAAGAACTCACAAAAGGCTATATGAGTCAGAAATTTCCATTTCTATTCTTCATCCATGATACTAACGAACCAGTATATGTTGAAGTATGATAACAAGAGAACCATCTTTAGTAATATATTCAACCTAAAGTAAGTGGTTGACATGTGTAGTGAGATTCTCTTGGCCTGCTGAGATAAAGAAATTTCTCAAATTAAGCTAAATGTAGCAAAATTGAAAATGGAAATAACCCCGAAGTAATGAGGGTTAGACATACCGACTCATATAAAGCATGTGAAAAGGGACATATGTATCATGAGACAAAGATATACTTTTGTCTTCGATAGTAATAACACCAATACACAAGTATCAACCGAGTATGTGATCAGCTAAAATGTAATTGTAGCTCCCATCATAAATGAAAGAGTTGGAAATGCACCTGGTCATAGGTATTGGTATATACAATGTAATGTGTGTATCATAGTAGCAACCAATTTTCACATTAACTTTAATGGCAACAAGAACTTTTCCGGGCCAATTGACTATCTTATTGAGTTGAACTAGATCCAATGTCTGCACTTATGGAATGAAAAAACGAGACATAAATTCTCTAAAGCACTTGAGATATTTTGGGTGACACGTAATATAAATCCACTCTAAAGTACTTGAGTTGAATCCCACTTTTATTATGTAATATGGCCACACCACTTATTAAAACTCTCAAGACCCAAGTGTCTAACTCATAGTTGTTTTTCTTCCACTAGCTTAAGGAATTTAAACTAGTTGTTGAACTATTTCCTTATAATGTGACTACGAGGATTGGATCATCGAGCGAAGCACTTCTCAATTTTTTTTTTCAAGATAAAACAAAGACGCCACAAAATCTCTACATGTACCAAGAGATAATCACACCTTGTTATATCCACAGAAACCCATGCAAGTGGATATCATGTGGAAACTCACAATGATGAGAATGTAATTGAATGCATCTTTTATAGTCTCTAATGTATTAGAGAAACTAGTGAGTCAATCTTGTGAAATGTAAATCGCTATAGTATTTGGATTATTGAATCCATATTGACTTCGACGATGAAATGTTGGGAATTGGCTCATACAGGCTTTGCGCATAACCATAAAGCCACTTTGGTTGTGACATGATGATCTTTTTGAAAGGGCTCATACGAACATCAATTTATTTGCGTGAACAAAAACGGGAGAAAGATTGTTAGAATGCGAAATGACGGCATATCTCTCAATAAGTGTTTTCTAAAGTACTAGATGCACAACCCCCCCTATTGCTTTTAAGTAAGAAAGCATATCGCTCATTTCACAAAGTCTTCAGTAAAACAGGATCGAGACCATCCTAAGATGAAAATGGTAAACAATCCATATTACAAAGAAAACAAGGTGAAATTTAGAAAAATATTCATGCAGAATGCGGACCATTAAAGTGACTTCTGGCTCTGGTGAATGTTTTGACATTTTGGACTAGTTATAGTTCCCAAGAAATTTTGCGTTTGGAAAACTACTAGCACATATTATACATGTAAGGGCTCACCACCCTTTGTAAATGCTAGCTAGTGTACATCAAAAGGACTTGATGGTTATTGCATATTTAATAGGATCAATGCATAGCATCCTATACCTTATGGTCTCGCAAAGGCTATCATCAAAAGGTTACAGATGGTGCCTAAGCCATGGTTATGCGTACAAACCCACCTTTAACTGCTTGGGGAATATGCAATATTACACGCATCTTCATTTATTTGTTTTAGACCCACAATTGGTCAACCATTCATTGCGTACCAGTTGGTAACTGGATATAAGGCTGACATTTTGTGTTCTTACGCATTTTTGGTTGCACTATATATGTGCCCTTACGAATCCACATCGTACTATGATGGGTCATCAAAATGATTAAGTGACTATGTTGGACAAGAATTTCCAACGATTATCCGCATTTTAAAACCTTTGGCAGGAGATTTCTTACTGCTAGATTTGCGGGTTGTCATTTTAATGAGACAGTCTTCGCGTCGTTAGGGGGAGATAATAAAAAGTAGTTTCTAAGGGAACGACATGAACTGTCGTGGTGTATTCCCACTGTGTCTCACATTAATTCTTGTACTCCACAAATGTAAATGTGAAGTGACAAAGAATAATCGATTTCAGAAAGTGCACTGATATCGGCAACGTGACAAGATCACACATACCAGCTGCAAATAATCCTGCAAGGTTAGAAATCCTCAGTATGGGGTACACCATAGACTAAGGTGTTGCAACTACACTTGGTGGAAGTGTAGTTAAGGCCATGGCTCCACAAAGGAAGATGGAGAGACCACCAGGTTCGATCAATACTCACCTAGAAAGGAAGTAGATGAGTAAGGCACAACCTAATTTGTATCATTAATGAAATCATCTCATTTTTTTGACTCTGACTATGTCCATGAATCAATATTGGAGGACGCTCCGAAGTTTTAAATGATTCTAGAGAACAATGAAATCCTGACGGATTATGAGAATGCACATGAGTCAATGAAAGGATCATGCGTGCGCAGTGATGATATAATCCATAAATAGTTGTTCCATAAGTAGAGCACAACGAGATCGAACCATGCTTTATTTTGATTAATTTCAAATAAATAGCATATTTGGCTTACGCAATCCAGGTAGAACTTAGTTCTTTGGCAAATATACGGGTATTTGGTGTGGTAGTGCTAACCAACCAAGTGTAAAGCCTATGGGACATACATGATTATGTGTCATAGAGAACAGTGGGAAGAATGAAGTCTCAAAGTATCAAGACTCGCCTTGTGGCGCAAGGTTTCTCACAAAGCCCTGGAATTATCCTCTTGTAATGAACGTTATAGCATTCCGCTACTTAGTTAGCTTGGTAATTTCAAAAGGACTTGAAATGCAGCATATGTATGTGGTTATTACGTATCTCTGAAAGAACCAAGAGATAACAAATATTTACAAAAGTACTTGATAGCCTTTTGTTTCCCAAATCAAGTGACTCTAAACCATAGAGTGCGTTTACAGATAGATAGAACGCTCACGTATAGATTGAAGCAATCAGGCGGATGTGGTATACCCGTCTAAGTGGCAATTGATTTGGAGGGGATAGACAAGTAAGGTATTTTTCCTCGCGTATTCACAAACAAGTTCCTGATTTGGAATTTTAGCTACCTATGTTGATGTTACAGACATGATGGGTGCTCTTGATGTAATAAGAGATCCTATAAGCTACTCTAAATCCAAATTTGAGATGAGAAATGTGGGGAAAGCTCGACCGAAAATTGAGCTTGTGGTATATTATTCCACTAGTTTGCATATGTCTAAAGTTGTCAGACAATTTAACAAGGACATGCATCCTGTTAGAACTCCCATGGTTAGTCGAGGTTCCGATGTAAGTAAATGACCAATTCGTCTAAAGGAAGATGACAAAGGTGTGTCGGGAGATGAATTTCTCTTATCTAAGTACAATAGATGCATTATTGTACTTAGCGTAATGCACTCGACCAAATGTTACATCCTCAGTGAACTTGTTAGCTAGATACAGCTCAGCGCCAACGCAACATCATTGGAATGGTATAATGAAAGTAATCATATACTTAAAAGTAACCATTGACATAAATTTTTTTTATCCCTTCAAAGACATTAAAAGAATGCTAATGAAAATGCAATCCAAAAGTTGTTGATTATGAAGGAAAAATAATCTCTTCTCCAACGAAAGTAATCAGGGGGAGATATGGTAGACTATTTTCTAGGTGATTACCGATATTCAGTTTCGAAAAGTACATGACTAAAGGAACTGTCTGGAACAACTATGAAAGTAATCAGTGGGAGATGCCGACATCAGGGGGAGGATCCAAGGATACGATGTCGACATATTTTACTTCGAAATTGAAGTTGTGTTGTACTTTTTTCCCCTTCGATCGAGAATATTTTTTCCCAAAGGGTTTTGTTACTCGACAAGGTTTTTAGCGAGACAACACAAAAACATCAAGTATGTTGCACGTTGAAGACATAAAGATCGCGTTGATATTACTGAAAATATGTGAATCAAAGAAATGAAACGCGATAGTCCGTTAAGCAACGTAACTTCCAGAATCAACAACAGGGTCTTATAAACATTCAAGTCACCAAAGTAATGTGTGATAAACTCCTTTTGACTGCATTAGACTAATGAAAATTGTCTGACATCAGGGGAGCATCTAATGGTGTGTTGAACTCTTTTCCTTCACCGAGGTTACTTTTTACCGCAAGTTTTTGTTGCTCGGGAAGGTTTTTAATAAGACAACAACAAACACCGGGGATTAACTTCCCAACTAAGGATATTGTCTTTCCCACAAGGATTTTTTTCCTTGGAAGTTGTGAAGCAATGTCATGTCCCATGTAGTAGTTATGGGCACCCACTGGATTAGAGGCACCCTTAGCTGTAGGTAGTGGTTGTAGTCTCACTTGCTTGTGTCGCACATGCCTTCAAGTTGTACCCTATTTAGCAGAGAGTCTGTAATCCCCTTTGATTATGAAATAGAATTTGATTGGAGTTTTACCCTTCAATCTCACAGTGTAGATCCTGTAGATTGAGCTTGATCACTCATTTGTAGTGTAGATCACTACAAGTGATATCAGAGACGGTATTTCCTTGGATTGATCATATATGATGGTAATAGATTTAAGGATTTAGCTGAGCAATTAGCTACTGTTCTTCAAGTTCAGGAAGTAATTGCAAGGGTTTTAAAAAATAAACCATCTCATGCAAGAAAATTTTAGCAGCAGAAACAAAGAAACTGCTATTGCTGGAGCGTGAGATACATTTGAATCAATTTGTTGAGGAGAATTGGGAATCAAATTCGTGGGAAAGCTTCGAGTTAATTGGATCTGTGTTGAAGGAAGTGACGCTCATGGAGAAAGAAATCAGTCAAAAACTGGAAGAAACTCCTATTGATTCATTTTCAGTAAACGATTTCTCTCCAAAACCTTCAACTCCTCTAGCAGTAGACGAAGGTAGTTATCAATCCAGTTTCATAGAGCTAAAGATGGCAGTTCAAATCGCAACTGTGAGAAATCAGTACCGCTTCATCAAAATGTTTTTTCTCACAAAGCCGAGTCAATTTTTTCCTTCTGTGATTGGTGTAAAGTGAATCCACTATTTCTGGATTACCAAGAGGGTAAGCTTTTCGATTCCAGAATCAATTCAGTTAATGATTTTGTAAAGAAGAATTTCGTCAAATTGAGCAAGGAGGGTTTCAAACAGGTAGTATTAACCCTAACTCACAGACTATTAATGGCTAACTGTTTTTCCAGTATTACGAATTCTTCTCGTAGCTTATTTGATCGTGGAAAAGACAAATTGAAGTTTGATTCTAAATTGAGGTTTCCTTATTGCATGGGTTTTCAATTTTTGGATATATTGTATAAGGAAATTGTTCAGAAGCTTGTTTATCACAGTGGGTATCAATCAAATGGATTTTCTAGTGATGCAATTGCTTGTATGCTAGCTAATGATGGTTTTATTACTACTGCCTGGTGTATGCTTGATAAAATGCTTGAGTGCGAAGTTATGAGAAGGTTATTTGATCGAGGGAAGCAGTTTGAAGCTGTTAACAGGTTGTATTTCGTCACACACCTAACTCAAATTACTTCTATACGTGATATTTCATCTAGTGCTAAGTATACTAGGATGATATTTGATAGAGGAAGGTTGCTGGCATTGAGTAAGAGGTACTATTACTACAGAAGCAGCTCTGAATTCAGTTTTGGTGTCATTATTTCTTCTGTTTTTGAATTGTTCTTAGTGAAGTCGAATATGTTTCTGCTTGTTGAAAAGGGTGACAGTCAGGTTGATTGCAAGTTGTTAGATAGAAGGCGGCAGCAAGGTAAGGTTCTCTGGACTGTTTTTCTACTTCAAATGACAAAGGAAGCTGCTTATCGCGAAGCTCGAGAACTAATTGATCAACTGCACCATACTGGAATCTGGAGTGGCAGTGGTGATATAAGTTCTGTAATCTTACATCTGATGTGCGGGTTACATAATGACTTGGTCACTCATTCTGTCATACAGGGGAGTGGAAAGGTACAAAAACTTTCCGTCAAAATTGCAGATTATATAGCTGGGAGTTTTATTGCTTACACCTCCATATTGAGTAGAGTTGTTGTGGGAAAATTCCCTTGAAGGAGCTTAGGTACCTCCAGATGTTCCTTATTTCAATTCCCACAGTGGTGAAAGGTCATATTTATCTTTCAGAAATCGGGTTCTTGCACGTCTTATTACTTACATCTGAAGTTTATGAGAGATTTTCATTTCATGAGAGAGTTATAATGACAATGGTTTATTCCACGTGGAGCTGTTTCTACTCGCCTGACTGTGCTCAGCATCCGAATTTTGGCTGCAACCACCTGATGGGTGTGTATAAATGCGCTTCAACTCAATATTCTCAACTGTGTTCCAAGTTTATGTGGGGAATTGCATGCCAGACCGAGGAGAATTGTATCTGTATTGATTGTGTACTTGTAAGGATAGTGGGAATCAAAAACATGCTTGTAAATACCAATGGTAGAGGTTTAAAATGGGTTTTCATTATAATACTTGGATCACCCAGCCTTATCGTTTGTGGCAGTAGTGCTTGTAGTTTCAGTGGGTATGGAACTAACTTACTCTTACAACTCAAGAATGGTGTCTATGTGAAAATGGAAGCAAGAGGACGACATGTGTATTGTTATTACGTTGAGGGTTTCAAGCAAAGGCTTAGTGGTATCCAACGTCATCCATTCGTCCTGCTTATGCTTGAGTATGAGAAGGAGATCGTTCTCGCCAGTCACACCAGAAGAGGCCGTGCGCAGTATAAAGAGGTGACTATCTTGCAGCACTATCTAAGTTCTGTGGAAATAAATATGACATCCATCTTGCTGGCAGCTAAAGTTGGGTTATCTACACATTTGAGAAGTTTACTGTTGAGTTTATTGTATGAAGCAACAGAAGGTTATAGCTGGGCCAGATTTCTCGCAAGGTGGAAATTCAAATTGCTTTCAACCAGTTTAAGGAGTATGAGAAATTGTAGTGTGTGTGTTGATGAATATAGGTGTTGGTTAGATTGGTTGTTTAGTGATCTAATGGTGTTGGTGTCAGCTAACGATGGTGTTGCTACTACTTTCTGTCGGGGATTCTCTGCAGAGCAACCTAGAAGCTTTTTGCATCATGTGATATCAATTCGAGCAACTTATATACCAGGTGGTAATCTGTACTCACACAAGTTGCTGGTTGTGTTGAATGATGATTGGATTAGACTCTATGCATGTTCTCTTGTGTTGATTCTCACAATTGTTAGAAGTTGTTTCTGGTTTTTATGGATGGGTTTCTTCATTTATGGTCGAATTCCTCTATCTGTGCTGTATGAGAGTCTTACTGTTCGAGAAGCAGTTATGAAGTTCAAGTTCTATGAGAGAATAACGAGAATACAACTCATGCTCACAATAATTGACATTCCAGTTGTATTGTTCTTTGTGGTATGCTCGAAGTGGGAATTCAAGTTGTTTCCATGGAGCTTACGGGGTGCGGGAAATGTTAGCTGGATCAGTGTAACTAGTCTGGGGGTTCACTTCTGCATGGAAAAGGTCGACTGTGAACAAGTTACTTCAGCTAAGGACGACAAGGTAATAGTGCTACAGAGAAGAAAAGGACAAGCTGAAGATGCTCGAATATCTCAAGCAGTTCTCCTTCTAATCAGGTATGATAACTGTATGAATGTCAGCACTAGTCGCATAACATCATTATATTCAGCTCCAAGTGCTTCTGGATGTAATTACAAAGAGGAAGGAAGGGATATTTCCACTTATGCCTTAGCTGAAATGAGGAAACATGACAATCTGGGCTCCATCGAAGGGTTTTTATCATCAGTTCACATACTTGCAACTATACTTGATGAGATTGAATCACTCACCGAGAAACCGGCTATTCAGCTCGATAGTATACTGGTTCTTACTCATGGCACTCAACTAAAGGACACATATTCTAGTTTTGATGATAAAAGTGGACAGACCGGTGGCAGCCAGCGAAGTTCTACATATGAAAGTAAGTCAAGTTCACTGGTTGATTTTAAAGCAGTAACTAACATCATAGACGTTCACCGCAGTCGCAGAGAAACGGTAGGTGGACTGGTGAGCCTAGTACTGAAGTGTTTAAGGGCCTCAGATGGGGTTTTATTAGCAGTGTGGTTCTGGTCTTGTAATGGGTGTCTCTCCAGCGCTCAAGTTAACTGTTTAACTCATATCCTTGAGGACACGGATAATTTAAAGGGTGGGTATTTGTCATGTCCCATGTAGTAGTTATGGGCACCCACTGGATTAGAGGCACCCTTAGCTGTAGGTAGTGGTTGTAGTCTCACTTGCGTGTGTCGCACATGCCTTCAAGTTGTACCCTATTTAGTAGAGAGTCTGTAATCCCCTTTGATTATGAAATAGAATTTGTGTTGTTGTGTTCTTCTTTCTCTTTTGGGGTTTTACCCTTCAATCTCACAGTGTAGATCCTGTAGATTGAGCCTGATCACTCATTTGTAGTGTAGATCACTACAAGCAACTAATCAACTTCAACGAAGCAAAGTGATCATCTCCAACAGATCACCTTTACTTGCATCTATCACGTTGTACTCTTTCCCCTTCGTCAAGGTTTTGTCCCACTAGGTTTCCTTGTCAAGTTTTTAATGAGGCAACATATTCGAGTCCAGCTATGTTCTAAGTTTGCTTAATATTGTATTCTTTTTCTTTAGTTCAGGTTTTGTCCCTCTGGGTTTTTCCTGACGAAGTTTTAACGAGGCAATTAACTTAGACTAGTCAGTCCTTGAAGATCGTATTTCATGTGATGAAACTACATGTAAAGTACGAAATAACATGTAAAGTACTACATGTGAAGAGTTGTACCAAGGTTTTATCCCACTGGGTTTTTAGTTGTCAAAGTTTTAATGAGGCGATTGATTTCGGCACAAGCCATCAAGGAGAGGACGTCATTTGAAGAAATACATTCAAAGCACTATATGTGAAGCACTATGTATAAAGTTTTGTTATTAAACCGCACAAGAGGGAGTGTTACAGGGCCTACGGTCCATGGATGTGCGGTCCATCCAGTTACCCCTTTATATGTATATACTGTAACCTATGTAATATAACTACTAATCTCTTTAATACGATGGTTCTTCTTCTTGTCTCTACATCTCCTTCCTTCACCTCTGATTCTCCTTAATCAAGAAGCCTATTATAGAGGCTCCAAACATTTGGTTCCGAGGGCTCACAAGATGACAAAATCGGGTCATCAAATAACAATCAACAAAATCCCTTATCTTACTACTTTTGATAATGCCTAAAATATCATCAATTAATTAGTGTTAATGATTGATTAACTATCTAACTAATGATTAATTAACTAAATGAAAAAGTTGTTTTGATATATATCGGAATTTAAACATAAAAAAAAGAGATCAAAGATCAACAAGTTTCGATATATTTTTTTCCTGAAAAATTGAACTTACGGTTAGGAAACCTAACCGTACATACAATACACGGTTGGGAGTTCATATCTTCCAAACCGTAGACAAATCCAGGGTAACTTGGAGTCCATATCTTCCAAACCGTAGACAAATCCAGGGTAACTTGTGGTTGGGAAATTTAGAAGAATTTTTTTTTGAAATTTTGAAATACGGTTGGGAGTTCATGTTTTCCCAACCGTAGGCACATCCAGGGAAGATTTTGAACAAAAAAGTTTGAAAATACGGTTGGGAATCCCAGACGTATAGATTTTATACGGTTTAGAATTTCATATATTCCAAACCGCGGGATTGGATTACGGTTGGATTTCCCTACCGTATTAAGTTCTAACCTAATTTCTAAATCCCTAGTTTCATCAAATCTAACCGAATCGTGTAATCAAAAGCAAAAAAAAGAAGAAAAAAGGTGGGTTTGCAATTTTTACTCAATTGAAACCATTATTGGCTAAGATAATCGTTGTTGAAGAAGAGAAAATGGAAGAAGAGGCGATGGAGGAGAAGAAAAGAAGAGGAGGAGAAAGAGAGACGAGTTTTCCTTTTCCTTTTTTTGTAGGTTTTAGTTTTGGGTTTTAATTATATTTAGTTTTAGTTTTTTATTTTAATCGTAATTAGGTTTAGGTTACGTAATTATGTTAGTTGTCGAAGGATATTTATATATATTTTTTTTTGTAGAATAGGTCCCCCCTCATCCACACTTTAGGACATTTGAATCCATAGGAGCCCTCAAACCAAATATTTGGAGCCCTTATAATAGGCTTCGTATTTAACCTACTTAGCAAAAACAAAAACAATTTTTTTAACCCGTGCTACGCACCGGGTACGTTCGAAATCGGCCACCATTTGGTAAGGTGGGGCTTCGCCCCACACCCATCCCAGAAGGGATGGCAATTAACAGATGATATAGCAGACACCAACCTTGGAGGTACGAAATAAATAAAAAATGATGTTAAAATGAAATAGATTGCTAACTCCAAATAGCGTAAAGCATACCGTCGAAGATGATATAAATTAATTGATATATCTTTATTCACTATATATATAGTTCTATCAATACCTAATATTAGAGACATTAAAAAAAACGATATTAATGTAAATTGAATTGCCAACTCTAAATATTGCAAAGCATATAAAATGTTTTCCGTCGATGATGATGTAATCAAATGTACTGACATAATTAGATTTCTTACTTCTCCAGATTGCAAGTGTTCGTGGGTAAGTCAATAGTCCATTCTGGATCTTTTCGTTAACTAACAACATAAGCATCCTGGTATATAGAGACCTATGTCTCAACAACATGACTTGACTGTTTATTCCGAAAGTGGATGTAAACTAAATTGTGAAGATCAATAGCATTCCTAAGCATATACATATCGAAAGACCCTTCAGTAAATATTGATGGGCTTACTTTACCATGTAGTTGACCCTACTGTCCTGATGTCCAAGATAATATAAAAAGATACAACCAGGATATACAACCGGGTATTGGAACGAAGGGGATGTCCAAAATGAAATCTATGAGTCAATGAATTTCCTTGTGTCTACAGTTAGTCCAACCAGGATATACCCACACGCACGCTCCTGAAACCATTGACTTTACCAGCCACATCTCGGTGGGTTTGATAGAAGGCAACTACTACCAGGGGATGTACTTTAAGCGAGATCCTACTCTTCATCAATACAAAATACAAAATAAACAAATAATAATAAAAAAAAACTTGACAAAATTTTTGTATCTTGATATAGCGACAACACAATACCTATATATTGGCCACTCATAGTACCAACTACCAACATTTGTCCCCCCCTCCCTGTTGTCAAATAGTTCGATTTTTTTACAGGATGGGTATGCGCACCGAGTATTTGTTGTATAATGCACAAAAAAATGGTCACGTATATACACGATTGCATATATACGATCGCGTATGAAAAAGTGGGGTACAACAACCTCACCCAATAATTCGCTTAACAATCTGTATGGACTAATTCCAATATACTTTTAAGAGAATCAACTAGACAGTCAGACTCAATCTTAATAAAAAGTATATCAAAGAGTTATATCTCAATTTCTCAATTCAATACTTACTCAAGCAAATAGAAATCTGCGAGTCTAATTGAATACAAGAGAAATTAACTTGAACGGTACCAAAGACCAATGTTCAAGTATCAATCAATTTCAATCAACAACCAAAGGTCGGATTTACCAATTGATCGATTTAACGCATAACCTGTGATATTTCAATTATATAACAAAATATAATGCAGAAAAGAAATAACACAGACACCAGAAGATTTATTAACGAGGAAACCGCAAATGCAGAAAACCCCCGGGGCCTAGTCCAGATTGAACACACACTGTATTAAGCCGCTACAGACACTAGCCTACTACAAACTAACTTCGGTCTGGACTGTAGTTGAACCCCAATCAATCTCACACTGATCCAAGGTACAGTGGCGCTCCTTATGTCTCTGATTCCAGCAGGATACTACGAACTTGATTCCCTTAGCTGATCTCACCCACAACTAAGAGTTGCTACGACCCAAAGTCGAAGACTTTAATAAACAAATCTATATCACACAAAAAAGTCTACAGTAATAGATAAATTTATCTCCCACAGAAATACCTACAAGTTTTGTTCCGTCTTTTGATAAATCAAGGTGAACATGAACCGATCGATAACCCGGACTTATATTCCCGAAGAACAACCTAGAATTATCAATCACCTCACAATAATCTTAATCGTATGGTAGCGAAACAAGATATTGTGGAATCACAAACGATGAGACAAAGATGTTTGTGACTACTTTTTATCTTGCCTATCAGATATTAAATCTCGAGCCAATCTTAAAGAAGATAGTACTCAAATATGATAGAAACAGCAAGATCAGATCACGCAACTATAGAGAAAATAGTTGGGTCTGGCTTCACAATCCCAATGAAGTCTTTAAGTCGTTAACCAACAGGGTTTCGTGAAAAACCTAAGGTTAAAAGAGAATCGACTCTAGCTTATACAACTAGTATCACACTGGAGGTGTGGGGATTAGGTTTCCCAATTGCTAGAGTTCTCCTTTATATAGTTTTCAAACCAGGGTTTGCAATCTAAGTTACCTTGGTAACAAAGCATTCAATATTCACCGTTAGATGAAAACCTGATTAGATACAAGCTAATATCTTTCAACCGTTAGATCGGACTTAGCTTGTTATACACAAATGAAATGTACCCTTATTTAGGTTTAGTAACCATACCTAAACGTGTACACCATGTTGGCTCAACCGTAGTTAACCGAGGTTAGCTATATGAACACTCTCATATCAACCTTATTCATCTTAACCATAACTAGTTCAAATGACTCAAAAGAACTAGTTAGAGAGTTGTTCAATTGCTTAGATCTCATAGAAGTATATAAGACTCAATCGAAGCAATATCGGTTTTGATTCACTCGAATCGATTCATGAACTTTATAGCCACGGTTTGCAAATATGCATTCCTTAGTTTATATATATTTAAGTTCACGAATAAACCAATTTTAGAAAGTAACACACTTAAGTATGCGTACGGGTATGCGTACTTAAGTAACCGGATTTGAGTTTGTTTTGGTTTTCAAACTCAGCAGAAATTCACGGACGTGAATTTTCAGTCAGTATGCGTACGGGTACGCATACTTAGGTAACTGGATTGAGTTGGTTTTGATTTCCAAACTCAGCAGAAATTCACGGACGTGAACTTCCGCCAGTATGCGTATGGGTACGCATACTTACCCAGTCTCCATCAACCATTTAGTACACACACAAGTATGCATACATTTGGTTCCCGGTTTTGGACTTATACACTAATGCGCGAACACATTATATGCTTATATCCAAGGATGGTTACATGTTTTAAACTCTTTATTTCAATCATTGAAACATTCTTAGAGGATGTTAAATAAAGGTTATTCATACACTATTTTTCATCAAAGCAATTTTCAAGATATTGAAATAACCAACATGACTTTCGTCACTTGTAAAGATGAACTTGGCCAAAGAGAAAGCTTACCAACACATATTTCGAGAAAAAGATAAGCGAGATAAACTCAGCTCGAAATAGAAAATTTGTATAATCGAAGTCTATATAGCAATATGACTTTTGTCTCAAGATAGGAGATAGAGTAGATAGACTTTTTGAGTGATAGATAAGTTCAAGTCTCCACATACCTTTGTTCAATGAAGTTCCACCAGTTCCTTGTGTAGTTCTTCGTTTTTGTATGATGAACGTCGTGGAGTCTAGAGGTCAACTACACTTTCTATCCTAGTCCGAGACTTAGCTATAAGTAGACTAGAAATCAAGGCTTATAGTTTTGGCAACTAAACTTGACAACACGCTTGAGATAGCAACGCTTGTGAGTTCGACCGAGCAGTGCTCTAACAGCGTATGTTAGAATATGACTGTAATAGGGGTCTGCAAACTTTATTTTTCTTTTATTTTCTGGTTTTAGTCTTTTGTTCAGTCAAGGTCAGTCTGTCTATTGACTCGACCTTATATACTGTCTTTCCCTTTCCTTGTACGTTTTTGTGAAGAATCCAGAGCTGTTATTATTAGATTATTGGTCTCTCTCTCTGACATGGTATCAGAGGGAAAACCAATTTAGGTTTTCCAATTTTCAATCCCATAGAGTACCTGTTTTTCTCTGCTACCTCAATTTCTTTGATTCTTCATCATCATCATGTCTTCTATCTTTTCTTCAGACCCTAAATCGCCTCATATTTCTCTTAACTTCAAACCTCCAATCAAACTCACATCTACCAATTATTCTCTCTGGAAACCGCAGATTGCTTCATTGCTCCGTAGTTATGATCTTTTTAGATATGTTGATGGTGATTTTCAGTGTTCTGCCAAGTATATACAAAGTTCTGGTATTACTATTCATATTTCAGATCCAGAAATTGCTAAGGATCTGATTCTCAATGCGTTATATACTGACTGGGTTCATTAAGATCAAGCTATTTACTCTTGGTTGTTATCATCGCTCTATGAAGAATGTCAATCTCAAGTGCTTGGATGTTCTACTTCGTGTGATGTTTGGAGACGACTTGAATTGGATTATTATGCTAACACCAAATCCAGATTGATGCAGATTCTAAGTGACCTCCACAATTTAAAGAAAGGTACAAATTCTATGCAAATATATTTCGATTATGCTAGGTCTTTGTCACATCAACTATCCCAAAATAATCGACCAATTCATGATGATGATCTTGTCTTTCACATTCTTTATAGTTTGCCTGCTGAGTATCATGCCTTTGTTACCTATGTTAATACTTTAAGATTTGAAGAATTTGGATCCTAGTACTTCTATTGATCTTCTAGGACTTCTTTTAGATGAGGAATCTAGATTAGATGCTGCTTCTTTTATTGATTTATCTACTGCATCTGCTAATGTTAGTCAACAACATTCGACTACATTTTCATCTAATCCTTCATCTGGTCATAGTTCTTCTAATTATCATAGAGGCAATTCTTACTCACATCAGAATTGGATTCTAACTATAGTGGTTATCCTAGAGATTCATAATTTGGTGGTTATCCTAGAGCTTCACAATTTGGTGGTAGAAATGCTAATTTTGGTGGTGGTTTATCTAGAAGATGTTATAATAGATCTGGTTTTAGAGGAGGTTCCCATAGAGGTTGTCGATTTGCTCGTGGTGGTAAACCTGCTTCCAGTTTCTATCCTCCATCTGCAGTTAAGTATGACTATTATATTGAGTGTCAGTACTGTCGAAAGCCTGGTCATTCGGCCGCTGAATATCGTCAAATTACAACTGATTATGGTCATCCTGTGCAAGATCATTACACTTTTGCTGAGGAATTCTATGATGATACCTTTGAGGGTCCTTGGTCACCTGAGCCTGAAGCATATGCCGTGTACAATGATGCTGGTCCCTGCCTGATTCTGGGGCTACTCACCACATGACTCATGGTCTCGCAAACTTGAATTTACATTTTCCATATGATGGTTCTGATCAAGTCAGAGTTGGCAATGGTTCAGGTTTGTCCATCTAACACATTGGTTCCACTGCTTTTGCTTCTCCTAGTACTAAACTTCATCTTTACAATGTTCTTCATGTACCTTCTATCACTTAAAACTTATTGTCAGTTCATCAGTTTGCTAGGGAGAATAATTGTAATTTTTAATTTTATCCCGATGAAGTTTATATCAAAGATATTAGTTCACATAGAGAGCTACTTAAGGGACCTTTTAGGAATTGTTTGTATGAACTGAATCTGGATTCTGACATGGTGAAACAAGTCTTTCTCTCACAATCTGTCAGTCATGCTTGGCATAGTCGCTTAGGCCATCCAGCTTACAAGACACTTAAACATGTATTAGCTGAGATTGATTCCTCTTTAATATCTCATTATGGAAGCTGCGCAATAAGGCCTTTTTTGATGGTGTTGCAGTCAATTGGCTTGGTTTCAAAGGCAGGGTTTATCAGGTAATTCGTGATAACTCTATTAGAATGAAGGGTCATATGTTCAACAATATTGAGGATTTGCGCATCTTAAATTATTTCAAGGTGCAGCATAGATCGAGTAAGAATTCCACGCCTCTTGAGATTAGTTGGGCCCCTCCTAATCAAGGTGAAATTATGATTTGCTGTGATGGTGCGTCTCTTGGAAACCCAGGCCAGGCCGGTGCTGGTGCTATTTTTCATGATGCCAATGCAACAGTACTTGGTGCTCTTTGTGTTGACCTTGGTTGGCAAACTAATTACCATGCGGAAGTGTGTGCTATTATTTATGGTTTGATGCTAGCCAAGAACTGGAATGTAAGAAATACCTTTGTCTAATCAGACTCGATGAGTTGTATTCAAGCTTTTCAAAGTGGTGAGTTTCCTTGGCAGCTTGTTTCAAAGTGGAGGTTAGCGAAGGTTTATTACAGCTATACGCTATGTTCATAGCTATAGAGAAGCTAATTTTTCAGCATTCACCTTGGCCAAGCAAGCTTGTTTCCTGGCTGAGGATATTTATGAATTTTACGAAGGTAGGCTAGGTTTTATTCCATCTGTGGAATGGCCTGGCAAAGTTTATTATGGTTTCAAAGAGGTTAGACTGCTAGATGGCCATTACAGCTAGCTTCTAGTCTGGCCTACGTCCCTGTACAGTTTTTGCTTTTTTACTTAATTTTATTGACCGAGTAAAAAAAAATGGAACCTAGTATTTGTCAGGATTGTCAACTATCTAAATCCCATGCCTAACCCTTTTCATCCTCACAAACTGACATTCATGGTCCATTAGACCTTATTCACTCGGATGTTTGGGTCTCTCCGGTGTGTTCTATTAATGGGTAAAAGTACTATGTTTCCCCCATTGATGCTTATAGTAGATTCACTTGGTTATTTCCTTTAGCTTATAAGTCAGAAGTTTTTCAAACTTTCATCAAGTTTCAGAAATTAGTTGAAAATCTTTTTAGTAGGAGAATCAAATATTTACAATCTGACTGGGGCAGAGAGTATATGACAATTTCCACTTACTTACAATCTTGTGGTATCAGTCATCGCATTTCTTGCCCACACACTCATCAACAAAATGGGACAGCTGAAGGGAAACATCGCCATTGTGTCGATACAGGCCTTGCTCTTTTAAATCATGCTTATTTACCTCTTACTTTCTGGTCATATGCTTGTGAAACTGCGAATTTTTTGATCAATCGATTTCATTCTTCGGTTTTGAACAATAAATCTCCTTTTGAGACTTTATTTCATTTTGCGCCTGATTATCCTTTTCTCAAAATATTTGGTTGTTCTTATTACCCCTGTTTACGACCTTGTAACTCTCACAAGCTAGAAAATAGGTCTGTTAAATGCATATTCTTAGGGTATAGTTTGCAGCATAAACGGTATCGTTGCTTGAATCCTCGCACCAATAAGATCATTGTATCTCGTAATGTTTTTTTCGATGAGAGTGAATTTCCATATACTTCTATGTTCTCCTCCACTTCTTCAGTTAGACAAGCTGTCACTTCTTCTCTTACCCCTATCTCAAATATAGCTTCATGAGTCTATCTCATCTCCACCTCCACCTGTTTCATCTCCTCCTCCACCTTCATATCCATCCATCTCATCTCCACATCCACCTGTCTCATCCACTTTGCCTATTTTAGATGTTGTACCGGTTATTCCACCATCTGACTCCACTCATACCATGACTGCTAGATCAAAAAATGGGATCTCAAAGCCCAAATCGTTTGCTACTTCACTTGCTTCCGCTGACTCTGTTGAATACTTTGTTCATACTTCCTTCAATTCTGCTAAAAAGATTCCAGTTTGGAGAGAGTCCATGGTTGATGAAGTTCATGCTTTAAAGCTGAATGATACTTGGTCCCTTGAATTTCCTCATCCTTCTCAGCATATCATAGGATGCAAATGGGTGTTTCGTATTAAAAAGAAGGCAGATGGCTCTATTGAAAGGCATAAGGCTCATCTTGTCGCCAAAGGGTATAATCAGATAGAGGGTGTTGATTATCATAACACTTTTAACCCTGTGGTGAAGCCGACCACTATTCGAATGATCTTGTCTGTTAGGCAGTTAGATTTTAAAAACGCATTTTTGCATGGAAATCTTTTGGAGGATGTATACATGACTCAGCCACCTGGGTTCATTGACAAATACAAACCTAATCATGTTTGCAAACTCAAAAAGTCTATCTACGGACTCAAGCAAGCTCCTCGTGCCTGGTTTGATAGACTTAGCAACTTTTTGTTCTCCAAGGGTTTTCTGGCTTCAAAGACGGATACTTCTTTATTTTTTCAAAGTTACTTCTACACAATGCTTATATGTCTTGATTTACGTTGATGAAATTTTAATTACCGGTAGTTCTTCTAAGAGCATCTCTCCACTTATATTTATTTTGAGCACTGAATTTGCAATCAAGGATCTTGGTCCTTTTTCCTTCTTTTTATGCATTGAAGCCACTTATAATTCACATGGTATTCTTCTTAGTCGGCAGCAATATATTCTGAATTTGCTTAAGAAAGTTAATATGGCCAATGCTAAGCCTGTTACGGCACCAATGGCACAACCATCTTCTGACTTAGTCTGTGATTCTACTGCTTTTGATGATCCTGCTTTATATAGAAGTGTTGTTGGCGCTCTTCAGTATGCGACTATTACACGGCCTGACATTTCTTTTTCTGTTAATAAGGCCTGCCAGCACATGCAAGCTCATAGCAATGATCACTGGAGCCAAGTCAAGTGGATATTGCGCTACCTTGCTGGGACTTTGGCTCATGGTTATCAGTTCAAAAGATCATCCTCATTACAGGTTCAAGTTTTTTCAGATGTTGATTGGGCAGGTTGCCCCATTGACAGGCGTTCTACTAGTGGTCTAGCTATCTTCCTTGGTCCCAATCTTATTTCTTGGTGTTCTCGAAAGCAAAAGACAGTCTCCAGGTCAAGTACGGAAGATGAGTATCGGGCCATTGCTGATGCTACTTCTGAAGTTCTTTGGATCCAATCATTACTTGCTGAACTCAACTTCTCTTCTCCTTCTCCTCCTGTTTTATGGTGTGATAACTTAAGTGCGACTTATTTATTAAAGAATCCCATTTTTCATCATCGTATGAAACATATTGAAGTTGCCCTTCACTTTGTAAGAGAACTTGTTGCCGCAGGAAAGTTGTTGGTGAAGTTTATTCCTACTGAAGCTCAACTTTCTGATATTTTCACTAAGACCTTATCTTCTAATAGATTTTCTTCTTTGCGTGACAAGCTCAGTGTCACTGCCTCTGCTGTGCCTATGGACTTGCGGGGTGGGGGGTGAGGGGTGGGGGAGGGTGTGTGTGAGTTAGAATATGACTGTAATAGGGGTCTGCAAAATGTATTTTTCTTTTATTTTCTAGTTTTAGTCTTTTGTTTAATCAAGGTCAGTCAGTTTGTTGACTCGACCTTATATACTGTGTTTCCCTTTCCTTGTTCTTTTTTGTGAAGAATCCAGAGCTGTTATTATTAGATTATTGGTCTCTCTCTGACAGCGTACTTACTTGTTTCAATCGACAGTAAATATATAGGATACTAGAAATAATTATTACAAATTCGATGCTGAAATGAACTTACCCTGCAGCACGGCCGAGAAGGCGCAAGTGATAGTTTGTCAAAAGAAGAAAAGAAAAAATGTATTTTGTTGTCGTCCTAATTTCCAAATCATGATTGATGTTAGAAAGCTAAGCTAGGGTACCACAACTTGATTCTGCTTTCCAAAATTCAGTTTGTAATCCTCGTTGTTAGACCATACTAGTACAATCGTTGCAAGGTGGGAGGGCCGACCGAAGAAGATTCTAAAGATGGGTTTGCCTGCGACTATTTTCGTCCCGTTTCAGAAAAAGTGATACTTTCGCCTTGTTTTAGAAAAAGCGATACTTTCGCTCCGTTTCAAAAAAAGCGATTCTTTCGCTCCGTTTCAAAAAAAGTGATACTTTCGCCCCATTTCAGAAAAAGTGATATTTTCGCCCGTTTCAGAAAAAGTGATGCGAATGTATCATTTTTCCTGAAACGGATGTGAAAGTATCACTTTTCCAGAAACCGAAAATTAGTCGATCCATAAACCAAAATATGATTGCATGATGTGTTATGCATCCTTTGTGGTGGTTTGCGTAATGGTTATGCATTCAATTTTCGAGAATTGTGCCTAAAGTGAAAGTATCACTTTTCTTGAAACAGAGGGAGTACATCATTTTATTAGTTGCAACGAAAAATTAGTTAATGCATAAACCAAAATATGCCTACATAAAATATTATGTATCCTTTGTGGTGGTTTACATAATGGATATACGTTTAATTTTCTAAAATTGTGCTTAAAATAATAAATTCCTCCGAATTTTTCGTAAAAACTTTAAATTTGATATTGTTGTTTGTACTCGTTGCGTAGATTTTTTTACAACCTTTCCAACGAGATAAAATTTGTAAAATTCCAAGGCGCGGATTTCTAGATATGTTATATTAAAGTTTGCTTTCCAATTATACCCTAAAAAAATAGGATACATAAGAAGTTATAGTAATTGGACTAAAAGGGAGGGACAATTTTGTCTAGTAAAAAAATGACCACCAAAAGTTTGGTTACACCAAATCCATTCTTTTTGTGTCAATTGATCACTTACAATTTACAAAAAAGTGGCAATATAAAGGTCCTCCCTCGATTCGCTCGGTCGGTCCAAATAATCCTATTTTGAGATCCAGTCACATCCCACCTGTAACCCATAATCAACCCAAAAGAATTTCATTGTCGTATTATTTAAAGCACTCACAATATCTTTAATCTGTCTCTTCCACCATTATGCTCGTGCCATACCTGGTAACTTCATTCTCTGGCCATGAATGTACTTCGTTGCCAAATGGCATAAATGTTTTAAGCATTAGTGCAACCTGCAAAATGAATGAAAAGCTCAATGTGTGCTATGGTGTCAGATTACCATTTGAGCCTAAAAACATTCGTGCTGAGAGGATTTGTATTCATTATTCGGAGTATCCTGCACCGAAAACCAATCATCTCTATAAGAACTCAATAATATGCCCCACTAAGAGTGCCAGGTAAGGTCAAAGTACTAAAGTTCGAACCTGCATAACTTGATAAGCTCTCTTCGCCACGGTATTTACCCCCATAATGCGACACAACTTCCATTGACAATAGGCATCCAATCAACTCGAACAATTTTTGCCAATTTTTCAAAGTTTTTTCAGGGATGGAGAGATACTCCCAAGATAAGCAACTGCACCCAAACATCGACAACTGAAATAAGGCATTCGTAACACTTGGTTAACTTGAGCAGTTGACTGAAGATATGTAGATTAAAAAGACTAATTTCCCAACATAACTACTCATTTCCGCACCAAAAACTTTTAAAGCTAAACCACAAACTGCAACTTAACGATAAACGGAAGATAAAGAAATACGTGTTTAGATAGTCTCTTGGAACTCAGATATTTGTTTGAAGTTCCATAATTTTCCTACAACATTTGCGAAATGGTTTAAGTTACTGACTAAGGTCTCGCCTTAATAGGGTTCAATTTTCATTACTTAAGATATTAGACAATCATTTGAAATGAGGAAAATCAGTAGATTAGCATAGCAAGAACAGAAAATTAGAATACATGTGATCTGCTGGACTGTATTATCTATCTTAGTGAAGGAATTCAATTAAATAATTTGTGTATGATAATGAAGATGAGGTCACTACCACTGGCTATCAAGATAATGAAGTTCCCTAACACTATGGTCACTGACACTTGCAGTTTCATCCTATATATCTCCCATGGGGTATCAGGAAACTCAGGAAAATTTGACCTTCCCACCAGCTCCAATCACCAACATTTGCTACAGAAGATATTGAAGACTTCTTTTTACCAGTGAAAGCAAGCACATGAGGTTCTTCATCATTATTCTGTTACAAATTAACTATCAGTGTCACTGTCACCATCTAGAGAGGGTTCATCACTAAGTAAATATGAGATACAAATCAATAAGAATTTTTTTATTTGAATCAGGTCCACACGAACATGATTTGTTCTCACACTGTCAAGAAAAGTTTCCTTTTAAACGAACAACATACTTGTACTCATTTCTGTGACCCAAAGTGAAGAACAAACCACTAAGGCTCGCAGGGGCGATCCGATTAAAGAGCAGCCATGAAGACAGCAATAAAATACATGTTGCATAAACCAAGTCAATCCAATTCATCTTCCGATAACAATCAAATACAGTGAAGATCATCATCTATATACAGTGAAGATCATCGTCTATCTGTAAGTATCCATCAGTAATTACATTAATAAAACCTCATTAATAAGCAATATTTCCTAGTGTTAGTTTCACGCTACTCAAATTTATTCAGTTGCATGCCAGATGCACGCATAGCCGTGCCATATCAGAAGGTTTTCCAAGTTCAGCTCCAATGTGTTGAACTTCAAGAGGAGTATATATAAACATGAGCATAATAAACAAAGAATTTAAGCTGCCAAGCACATAGCGTTACGTACTTTACCATTAAAATGGAAGATGTAGGCTTCCACAATGACAAGATTGATTTTGAAAAGCTCAAAAATTGAAGTTTGGTTCACCAACTCAGGAACCGATTTATGACTTTCTATTTTGCCCTGCCCAAGTGCAAATATAGCCATGACAACGGTTATAACAATAAAAGAACGTGCCTCCAGATACATAGTAGTAAAAGAATGTCTTGTTGATGTTCCTCGGAGTTTGTTTCTCTAACTAATGTCCCAAGGCAAGATGAACCTGCATTATTATTTCATCAATAAAAGACTGATTTGTGCTGACCTGGTAAGGAACTTCAAAAAAAAGATATCATAATCTGCATGGTTTTTAACAATGAAGAAGTATATATTCACTCCTGCCAAGCACATCACACACTGCAAGTTTTCAAAACTAATTAACCAATTGGAAAAAAAATTCATTTAATTCTACAAAATACAAATATAATATGAATAAAGTTTAAACACAAATCTCTTGTAAGCAAAAAACAGCAACGTCAAGCTAAGCTATTGTTTTAGGCGTTTTAGTTTTTAGCTACCATGACAAACCCAAATTACGCATTCCATACTGTTTTGAGATGGATGGGGTTTCAGGCTTTACAAATATTTCACAAACATTGTTGGAAATTCATATAATTTTAACTTTGAATAATATTTGCGGAGATATAAGAGCATAGCGGTGTTGCTCGTATAGAGCTCCTAGAATTCTAGTAGTGAAGGTGGAAGCAAAGACTTTGTAACTTACAAGTTTCTAATTGTACTGATTGACTCTTGCTTGTCTACAAATGAGTTTACATCATGCCTATTTATAGGCTACAATAGCCGACCAAAGTATATCCAGGCTTATCTAGAGTTTTCCATTCTAGAAAACTCTTTTACAACATTATCTTAAAGTACGCTTCCCTTTTAATATCGTATGCTCTCTAGTTCTATCTAGATTTTTCTTTATCTAGAACATTCATTTGACCTGACTAATTGACCTAACAGATTATAGCCAAGTCTTAATTGACTTTGGCAACTCTAGTACATTATAGAGCATTTGTTTCTTTACACCTTTTTACATTTGTCTAGGATCTTTCTAGACAATTACAAATTACATGTTCCAACAAACATTTTAAAGCCTACCTATGATAATGATCAGCTACAAAAGAAATTGACATTCTCAATCCTGATCTACATCTCCAAAATCTTCGTCTGCATCCTCGCCTGTAACAGTTGTTGTTGTTGTACCATCAAATTCTGTATATTTCTTGCTGGTTCCGACCTCTGCCTAGCATACCTCCTCTATTGTCCCAATGAACGTCTCTGTAAGCAAACAACACATGTTTACACATGTGCGTTTAATTAATGTTTAAAAATAAGGAATAAGATGTTCAAATTCATACTTATGTTTATGTGTTGTATCTGTGGCTGTTGTTGCTGAGGCTGTTCTCGTTGTTTTCGCTATTGATGTTGCTGTAAAATAACATTTCATTGATTTATCTCTGCCCTGTGGTCTCTCCCTGGCTCGCATAGAAGCCTAAATCATCGGTAGCTCAGCATAAGTTCAGGAATCCTGAATGGAAATCTATAGTTTTCTAAGAAAACCCATGTCTATTGCTTGCAGGAACACCATAGATAGACATTTCACACTCTTTCCAAATCCAAATCCAAATCCAAAGTCTTTTCCAGTAGCAAGTACCGGGTCGACTGGAGAGTATCTCCTAAAAATATAACATAGTTTTTACGCCGGCCTGTCATAGCCTTGCACAACTCGCACCAGGGCAAGCAAAATACTTGACGCTACCCGCGCCGCGATTGTTTATGGACCAAGTTGTAAGTAATCACCGTTTCAAGGGATTACGAATTCTCGACCATTAATGCGGAAATGCTCACACCATGTCCTTGTTGCGGATGCTACGGGTTTTACCCCTTCACAATCCACATGGTTGCCTTTACGTGTACCAAAAAGGACCCCTCAATCCTAGCATTCTACCAAAGAAAGAATTCCATTATTAAAAAAAGAACATATTGGTTGGAGTAAATTTTGTTTCATTTGATGCAAAAAATCTACGGATTACATAGAAGCATATTATACCCAATATGGCTAATGAAATCCACCCCAACAGATGAGCACCCTTTTTCAAATGAAATGCAGAATGTCGTACCTCTCTCTCAGAAAGTGTACTGCCACAACAGCTTTGCATCTTAAGCAAAGCGAAGTTCAGTTACGTAGTTCCTAATAATGAATAAATGCCTCAGTTGGTCCGCAGTTTGCGGACAGGAAAATACTTGTCAAGTTGTATATATAACTGAATTGAGTTAGTATATATGTGTCTAATCGCATAGACCTATGGATCAGCAAGGTGCCATCTTAATCATTGCTTTGCATTTGTTAACATGCTGCTACAACACGAACAGTATAACTCCTCAAATCTGAACACTTGGAAATACAGAGCTGGTTTGACGAAGAATAACATTTTGCTTGCTGAATGTCTCCCTCCCATTTGAATTATGCATGAAAATGAGAAAAAGGTGAGATTAAAATCATAAAATAAAATTTCAAAGTTCTAAATTGTTTCTTGAATTATCAGGATTCATAACTACACGGCCATCTTGCTTAGCCTGTAAAATACCCTAAACCTACAGACATAAAGATGCCATTTCAGTAACAATTGCAGGAAACTACTGTGTAACAAATCGTAGTACACGACAAATCTTCCGCCATAACATTTCGCCCATGAATTTTACTTGTATAGTTTCCCCCACTGGTTTTTTTACGACAAGCCTCTTCCATTTTTTTTTATAAGAACTTGATCTTAACTTAGGACTGTCAACAACACATGACGCTTGGCATCTCAAACTAAGATCATCTACTGGATATGTAGTTTGATTCTCGGTTTACAGGAAAACTTACAATGCTTGTCTCTTCCCCCATAAAAGTATCAACACCGGCAAATGTAAGAACAACTTCGTCTTCAACTTCTGGGTAGCTATCGTAAACTGGTGGTAAGTCCCAATCCACAACAACTCTATCTTCTTCACTCTCGTGTACTGAGAATGGTGTTTCCTCATGAACAACGAGTTCTTCTTCACTCTCACTCACTGAGAATGGTGTTTCCTCATGAATAACAGGTCTACGAAAAAGATTTTCATCGACTACTGCATCTTCATGTACATATACTTTAGAAACTCCTTCCAGTGAATCTAAAGGGTTGTGTCGGCCTTACGGTATCTCCATTTGGGATCTCGCACGTCTTTGTCGCTCCATACTTTCCAACCGTGGCAACATGTTGTCAACTATAATTCTAATGTCGTTAAGTTCTGCTTGAAAAGTTTGAGTACCTCTTCCACCACCACCTCTAATTCTTCCTGCCATTATAGCTAGCTAGGGTTTGGGGGTTTTGTTCTAGCGCCAATTGATGAGGTTTGGCTAGCAACACACAGGCAAAAATTAACAGTAAACAGAAAACTTGAAGAATAGAACAATAGGAAATCAACAAGACGTTGATAAATTGAGTCTAGGGCTAGAAGCCAAATTACTCATTGATAATCTAACAATTATTTTGTTAAAATCAATAATAAAGTCTTCCTCCTAAAGAAGACCTAATAGCCTATTTAAACTAGCAAGGTAAAACTAAACAAAGAAACCCTAAACTAAAGACGGAAACAACTAAAAAGTATCCCTATTTTGTAGAACATTCCTAGACTAAAACATTCTTAAAAGAAACACAAAATGCTCCTGCATCAACCACCCCAGGTTGAAATAAATCTCAGCTCCGATGAGATGCTATATGAATTCTGCATATATCTTGCTTGTCACTTCGACCTTCCCACGATCGAAAACAAAACCCATAGCCTTAGAGATCTTAAACGATAATGAACAAGAAATGTTATTCGATGTATCGTAGGATATTCCCGCATCTTGATTGTCACTTCGACCTTCCCACGATCGAAAACAAAACCCATAGCCTTAGAGATCTTAAACGATAATGAACAAGAAATGTTATCCGATGTATCGTAGGATATTCCCGTAGCTTTCCCACGATCAAATAAAAAACCCAAACCTTCATTTCCAATTCCAGTAGCAATCATCAATTCCATTATTGCTGAAAAAGCGGGGGTCTAACAACCACACCCAATATTTCGTTTGGCAATCTGAATAAACAAACTCCAATATATTTTCAAGAGAATCAACTAGACAGTCAGACTCAATCTAGAGAAACGTATATCAAAGAGTTTTATATCTCTATGTCTCAATTCAATCCGCAATCAACAAATAGGAATTTGCGAGCCCGATTGAATATAAGAGAAATAACTTGAACGGTACCAAAGACCAATGTTCAAGGATCAATCAATTTCAATCAACAACCAAAGGTTGGATTTCCCAATTGATCGATTCAACGCACAACCTGTGATATTTAAATTATATAACAAAATATAATGCGAAAAAGAAATAACACAGACACCAGAAGTTTTGTTAACGAGGAAACCGCAAATGCAGAAAAACCCCGGGACCTAGTCCAGTTTTGAACACCATACTGTATTAAGCCGTTACAGACACTAGCCTACTACCAATGAACTTCGGACTGGAATGCAATTGAATCATAATCAATCTCACACTGATTCAAGGTACAGTCATGCTCCTTACGTCTCTGATCCCAGCAGGATACTACGCACTTGATTCCCTTAGCTGATCTCACCCACAACCAGGAGTTGTTACGACCCAAAGTCGAAGACTTGATAAAAAAATCTGTCTCACACAGAAAAGTCTATTGGAATTGATAAATCTGTCTCCCACAGAAATACCTACGAGTTTTGTTCGGTCTTTTAATAAATCAAGGTGAACAGGAACCAATTGATATACCGGACTTATATTCCCGAAGAAAAGCCTAGAAATATAAATCACCTCACAATAATCCCAATCGATTAACGAAACAAGATATTGTGGAGTTACAAACGATGAGACGAAGATGTTTGTGACTTCTTTTAAATCTTACCTATCGGAGATAAATCTCAAGCAAATCTTATCAAACATAGTACTCAATCACGATAGTAAAAGTAAGATTAGAACACGTAATTACATAGAAAATAGTTGGGTCTGGCTTCACAATCCCAATGAAGTCTTTAAGTCGTTAACCTACAGGGTTTCATGAAAAACCTAAGGGTAAAGGAGAATCGACTCTAGATTATGCAACTAGTAACACACAGGAGGTGTGGGGATTAGGTTTCCCAGTTGCTAGAGTTCTCCTTTATATAGTTTTCAAATCAGGGTTTGCAACCTAAGTCACCTTGGTAACAAAGCATTCAATATTTACCATTAGATTAAATCCTGATTATATTCAAGAAAATATCTTTCAACCGTCAGATCGAACTTAGCTTGTTATACACAAATGAAATGTGCCATCATTTAGGTTTATGTAACCGTACCTAAACGTGTACACCATGTTCGCTCAACAATAGTTAACTGAGGTTAGCTATATTAACACTCTCATATCAACCTTATTCATCTTAACCATAACTAGTTCAAATGACTCAAATGAAACTAGTTAAAGAGTTGTTGAATTGCTATATTCTCATAGAAGTATACAAGAACACAATTGAAGCAAAATTGGTTTGATTCACTCGAATCAATTCATGAAAAATATTGCCACGTTTTACAAAGAATGCATTCCTTATATTATATAAATATATTTGTTCATAACAAAGCCGATTTTAGAACTTTAACCATTCAAGTATGCAAACGGGTACGCATACTTGAAATAGACGGACCAAGTTTGCTTTTCGCCAGTATGCGAACGGGTACGCATACCTCCAAACCCAGCAGAAAATTCCGGACATAAACCTATGCCAGTATGCATACGGGTATGCGCACTTAGGTTCCCGGACTTCTCAAACCAACAGGTACGCATACGGGTATGCATATTATGGTTCCCGGACATGGATCACTTATATGCAAGAGTGCACAACATGTTTATAATCCAATGTTGGTTAAGTGTTCTAAACTCTTATTTCAATCATTGAAACTTTGTTAGAGGTTGACAATAGCCGTTTTCACACACTATTAGCATCAAAGCAATTTTCAAGTTATTGAAATAATCATAACGAAACATTCCAAGTCTACACCAAATGATTGTATCACACAAACCATGTAAGATGTTACTCGGCAATTTTTACATGATCATCTTTTGACTTTCGTCAAGAATATAAGATGAACTTGGTTGAAGCGAAAGCTTACCAACACATATTTCGAGAAATATGTAAGCGAGTTAAACTCAGCTCGAAATCTCAAATGTGTATAATTGAAAACCATATAGTAATACGACTTATGTCTCAATATAAGAGATAGAGTAGAAATAGACTTTCCAAGTGATAGATGAGTTTTAGTCTCCACATACCTTTTGTTGATGAAGTTCCACAAGATCGCCTTAGTAGTTCTTCGTCTTCAATTGATGAACGCCGTGAAGTCTAATGCTCAACTACACAATCTATCGTAGTCCGAGACATCACTATAAGTAGACTAGAAATCAAGACTTATAGTTTTGATCATTAACATTGAAAAACAAGCTTGAGATAGCAAAGCTTGCGAGTTCGACCGAGCAGTGCTCTAACAATCTCCCCCTTTGTCAATTTTAGTGACAAAACTATCAATACATATGGATTATAAAATAAATTAACTTTGTTGCTTCTCATCCAAATGCTTGATCTCCTTGGTTCTTCAACATTACTCGAAATCTTCGTCACTTCCAAGTAATCCAATGATTCCAAATGTGTTCAACTCCGCATCATTGTTGTTGAAGATCCGTAGCTATAACAATGAGAAAAAAGTTGATCCCAATCATTGTTATACAGTGTCATAGTATCATTATACAGCATCAAAGTCCAATTGTATCACAACTTTGACAACATTACTATGGTGATATGTATCACTTCCCCTTAGTCAATACTTCATCTCAACATGAAAACCACTCCCCCTTACATAATGATACGTAAACCATATGTATTTGTAGTGTGAACTACACATTAATTCTCCCTCTTTTTGTCAATAAAAATTGGCAAAGGTACGAAAACTAGTGGGATCCTCATGAAATTTTCATAGAGATATTTCATGACCAAAAGAGAACATCATACCAATTGTTTTGATGATTTCACATAGTCGAAACTTAATGTATTCATCAAGGAGTTTATAAAGATACAAGATAACTCCTACAATATTCCACAGCCGCACTCCCCACAAAGATTTGGCAATTAAGCACAAGTTCAATTATGAACTCTCTCCCATAAAATGTCATTCCCGAAAGAACAACAAGAGCGACCTTACTTTCACAAGAAAAGAAGGATTTCTTTGGACATTAACAAATCACATGAAAACATGAATTTGTATCCAAAAACACATTTGAATTAACCACAAGGAAAATGATCAATTCAATTGGCCATGCTCAACATAAGATAACTTACGGAGAAACACAGTATATACACAAAGATATTGATCAGGGAAGGACCAATGCTGCGGAATAATCAAAGATTCATTCTAATTTTCATCACTATTTGCATTATGACATATAATAGACTTAATTTTTTTAAATAAAAGTTCATCCTTTCTTTCATCAATATTTGCATAATGACATAAAAGGCTTAACTTTTGTAGTCAAAAGTTCATTCTATCTTTTATCAATACTTTCATACCGACATATAATAGAGTTAACTTTTGAACAAGTATGGGACAATCAAGGTTCACGGACGTAAACAACATATCCCATAACACTTTGCAATATATAAACCATAAAGGTTAATACTGCAAAAATCATCTTCCAAATAAACTTTAGAATTTAAATAAATAAATCTAAAAACATTGCAAGATGCAAACGTTGGCAATAGCTATGTGTACTCACAATAATGGCTATTCCAAATCCTAGTTATCCTTCTCAAAACACAAGAATAAATTCTCATAAGAAGTTTCCTAGATATTTATTAAATAGAAACAACTTTCATAAAACATTTCACTTACTTTGAATTCTCTTCTCGTATTCCCTATATTCATCAAGCTCATCTTCGATTAGATCAATCCTGGATTCAAGATTATCCATCTTTTCTTCAAGTCTTTTGGAAGAATATTCAAGTTCACTCTTCAGGGCACTTACTTGTTCCAAGACGATATTCATGGTTAAAGAGAGATTATAAAAATGAGAGACAAGGGGATTCCTATCAAGAGAGGAATCACGTTTGTCAGAGCACATCTCACTATCAGAAGAATTAAAATGAATCTTCTTAGAGGGAAAAAGAACAGTCTAGACATCACTTTCTTTGCTTGAAAGATTTGATGAGGACATGATAGAAGAGATAAATGAAATGCTCACACTTAGGATAAATCTTCAACTTAAAAATAAGGAAGAAAGGGGATGAATTTCTAAAAAGGCATTTGACTAAAACCCTAACAGAATTTGGTTATCCCCAGGAAAAAGTCTTACAAAGAAAAGTCGTTACCTCAAAAAGGAACCAAACGACGAACAGAAACAAATTAGAGAATCAACACAAATATATACTCACAACCCTCTTTGAAGATTATGGTTCTTGTTCAAGAAAGAAAACAACAAGAACCATCTTAAACCTTGTTACAGATTGTGACATCTCCAATCCAAAGCAGGACTGGGAAGTTTCTTATGAGAAGAAGAAGTATCTGTTATTTCTTGTTTCTGTCTTGTTTCTAAGAGAGAAGAATTATGTGCATCATTCTTTCCTTTTAGCACAGTTTTGAATACCTTGTCTGTTGATTTTCGTAAACTATGAATGATTTTAGAAATCTCTTTTGAAAGAGAAGGTTTCTTCGGAGATTTCCTTTTCATCTTCTGAAAACAAGGTTTAGCAGAGGAGAGATTTTCTTGATGCTTTGTGCATACTGTATCTAGATGATCCTGATTTTTACACAAGAGAACCAAATCATTTGGTATGTCCTTGTATTTTTCTTATATCATCAGAAAGACTTGAGAATGATATAGATTCAAGAATAACTTACTGAGAAATCCTAGAAGAATTAATCGAAGTGGTTCGATGTATCTTAGGAGGATCACAATTGCGAGAGATAGCAATTTCTTGTCTTAAAATCCGCAGTTGACATTCCAGATCATCAATCTTTTTTAATTAATTTTTTCTTTTCCAGTTGAAACTCTTTTGGAGAAGTAAGATTGTATATCATGGAATAATCGGGACTGTTAGGAGGACAAGAGTGATTATCAGCAAGGAAGTTAAGAGAACCTTCACAGATGTTTTCCTCAGGACAGTAGTCAAGAGTAGCCATTCATGCTTTAGTTAACTCACTAAACTTCTCATCAGAACATTTGGAAGTATCATGGATACTTCTATAGCACTTGGAACAAGTTTCATTAACATAGTTTTTCTGAACTATTATATCCCTTTTTTTGATTGAGTGATCTTTCTTTTGAGACTTTCTTTTACTCTTTCTGAGAGTCTTCTTTAACTGTTGTATAAACAGTGAAAGAGTAGAATTAAAGAATTTCTCATCTTTTGCATCAATCAGTTTAGGATGTCGATACTTTTTTTATCAGATGCAGCAACAGAGTTGGCTAGCAAGTGACGTTTTTCTCTTTGACATAGTTCAAGATCGAAAATCTTTAGCTTTCCAACAATAGTATTTCTGTAAAGAGTTGCAAGGTTATTTCCTTCAACGATGGCATGCTTCTTAGAATCGTATCTGGATTGCAACGATCTGAGAATTTTCATCACAATGTCCTTTTCAGGAATAGTCTTACCCAATGCAAAAGATGCATTAACAATTTTCAGACACTTTGTGATTAAACTCATCAAATGAATCTTCATCTGCCATACGAAGGTTTTCTCAATCATAATTTAGATTATGAAGCCTAGCTTCATTTTCACAGGTATTCCCTTCAAATACGGTTTCTAATATATCCCAAGCATCTTTAGACGTTGTGCAAGTAGTCACATGATGCTGGAGCTTTGGGGTAATGGCATGAATGATAGCATTTAACCCGTAAGAATTTTGCTTCGCTGCGAGAATCTCAGCAGGTTCATATTCACCAATATCCTTTGGAACAGTTGCATCACCTTCTACAACAACCAGAGGATTATAACCATTAACCACATAAACCCATGATTGAAAATCACGCGCTTGAAGAAAGGCACGCATAGCAATTTTCCACCACAAGTAATTTGAGCCATCGAAGGCTGGTGGTACGTTTATAAAGATAACACTTCTGTCCATATTCAGATCGCTACAAACACAGACTTATGAGGTCTTTAATGTGTTTGCCTTGCTCTGATACCAATTGAAAAAGCGGGTGTCTAACAACCACACCCAATATTTCGTTTGGAAATCTGAATAGACAAACTCCAATATACTTTCAAGAGAATCAACTAGACAGTCAGACTCAATCTAGAGAAACGTATATTAAAGAGTTTTATATCTCTATCTCTCAATTCAATCCGCAATCAACAAATAGGAATTTGCGAGCCCGATTGAATATAAGAGAAATAACCTGAACGGTACCAAAGACCAATGTTCAAGGATCAATCAATTTCAATCAACAACCAAAGGTTGGATTTCCAAATTGACCGATTCAACGCACAACCTGTGATATTTCAATTATATAACAAAATATAATGCGGAAAGAAATAACACAGACACCAGAAGTTTTGTTAACGAGGAAAACGCAAATGCATAAAACCCCCGGGACCTAGTCCAGTTTTGAACACCACACTATATTAAGCCGCTACAGACACTAGCCTACTACCAATGAACTTCAGACTGGAATGTAGTTGAATCCTAATCAATCTCACACTGATTCAAGGTACAGTCATGCTCCTTACGTCTCTGATCCAGGCAGGATACTATGCACTTGATTCCCTTAGCTGATCTCACCCATAACCAAGAGTTGCTACGACTTAAAGTCGAAGACTTGATAAACAAATCTGTCTTACACAGAAAAGTCTATTGGAATAGATAAATCTGTCTCCCACAGAAATACCTACGAGTTTTGTTCGGTCTATTGATAAATCAAGGTGAACATGAACCAATTGATATACCGGACTTATATTCCCGAAGAACAGCCTAGAAATATAATTCACCTCATAATAATCCCAATCGATTAACGAAACAAGATATTGTGGAGTCACAAATGATGATACGAAGATGTTTGTGACTTCTTTTCAATCTTACCTATCGGAGATAAATCTCAAGCAAATCTTATCAAAGATAGTACTCAATAACGATAGTAAAAGTAAGATCAGAACACGCAATTACAGAGAAAATAATTGGGTCTGGCTTCACAATCCCAATGAAGTCTTTAAGTCGTTAACCTACAGGGTTTCATGAAAAACCTAAGGTTAAAGGATTATCGACTCTAGCTTATGCAACTAGTAACACACAGGAGGTGTGGGGATAAGGTTTCCCAGTTGCTTGAGTTCTCCTTTATATAGTTTTTAAATTAGGGTTTGCGATCTAAGTTACCTTGGTAACAAAGCATTCAATATTCACCGTTAGATGAAATCCTGATTAGATTCAAGCTAATATCTTTCAACCGTTAGATCGAACTTAGCTTGTTATACACAAATTAAACGTACCCTCATTTAGGTTTATGTAACCGTGCCTAAACGTATACACCATGTTGGCTCAACAGTAGTTAACCGAGGTTAGCTATATGAACACTCTCATATCAACCTTATTCATCTTAACCATAACTAGTTCAAATGACTCAAATGAAACTAGTTAAAGAGTTGTTGAATTGCTATATTCTCATAGAAGTATACAAGAACACAATTGAAGCAAAATCGGTTTGATTCACTCGAATCAATTCATGAACAATATAACCACGGTTTGCAAAGAATGCATTCCTTATTATATAAATGTATTTGTTCATAACAAAACCGATTTTAGAACTTTAACCATTCAAGTATGCAAACGGGTATGCATACTTGAAATAGCCGGACCAAGTTTGCTTTTCGCCGGTATGCGAACGGGTACGCATACCTCCAAACCCAGCAGAAAATTCCGGACATAAACATACGCCAGTATGCGTACGGGTACTCGCACTTAGGTTCTCGTTCTTCTCAAAAAACCAGGTACACATACGGGTATGCATACTATGGTTCCCGGACATGGATCACATATATGCAAGAGTGCACAACATGTTTATAATCCAATGTTGGTTAAGTGTTCTAAACTCTTATTTCAATCATTGAAACTTTCTTAGAGGATGACAATAGCCGTTTTCACACACTATAACAATTTTCAAGTTATTGAAATAATCATAACGAAACATTCCAAGTCTACACCAAATGATTGTATCACACAAACCATGTAAGATGTTACTCGGCAATTTTCACATGATCATCTTTTGACTTTCGTCAAGAATATAAGATGAACTTGGTTGAAGCGAAAGCTTACCAACACATATTTCGAGAAATATGTAAGCGAGTTAAACTCAGCTCGAAATCTCAAATGTGTATAATTGAAAACCATATAGTAATACGACTTATGTCTCAATATAGGAGATAGAGTAGAAATAGTCTTTCCAAGTGATAGATGAGTTTTAGTCTCCACATACCTTTTGTTGATGAAGTTCCACAAGCTCGCCTTAGTAGTTCTTCGTCTTCAACTGATGAACGCCGTGAAGTCTAATGCTCAACTACACAATCTATCCTAGTCCGAGACATCACTATAAGTAGACTAGAAATCAAGACTTATAGTTTTGATCACTAACATTGACAAACAAGCTTGAGATAGCAACGCTTGCAAGTTCGACCGAGCAGTGCTCTAACAATTGCATATTGATATTCAGAGCATGCTAATTCTTGCCCGCACTAGTCTTCGAATCACGGCTAGCAAGCAACGAAGTTCTTCCAGGTTTTCCTTGTAATCTTTTGTACTTCCTGTTAGCATTTGCTTTTCCTGTGTACTTCCTATTCTTGTCAGTGGTTGCTCTCAGTTCTCGCTATATACTCCCTACACCAACATAAACCTCGCCTTTATTACTGATATGAAGTGACACAAAATTAAGAACTTGTTGTGGAGGAAAACCATATGCAGTCTCAGGGATTGTTTGATTAATTGACACGTTTAAGGAACCAAATGAGATCTGAGGTCTGTTTTGTTTTCTCGCGATCGAAAACAAAATGATTAACGCCATTAAAGAATACTATAAATCGTCCTCCTCCGAGCTTGTTATGCTTTAGATAACCAGTAGATATAGTCGTATACGGCACAATACTTTTGTTGGCAGTTGCCTTTAAAACAGATAAACGATGCAGCTTGTAAGTTCCTGTAGTCAGTAAACGTTCCTTCACATCTATTACCTTAAGAATAATATCCACCAATGAATTCCTTAAGGCTGCAACCAAATAATCTAGACAAAAGGTAGCCATAATCTCCAAGAAGATAGAAACTACCCATAACCACCATATACAATATACTAAATTAGTGCCCACATTTTCTAACCTTTGTGGTTGCCAAAAATTGTCGACCTTCCTTGTTTGTAGCAAACAAGATGGACCAGGAACTAACTTTCTTCGGCATTTGCTAACACAAACTCTAACTTGTGCAGCACCACCATGTTCTAGTGGTTGAGAAAGACGCACTTGTCTGGAATCACTCAGCAAACAAAAAATAATGGCAAGCATATCTCCTATACCAACCCTATCAACGAAATTATACACCAAAGCTCTTATACCGATTCCAACGTTAACGCCACACATCTTAGGTTGCTTAATGAGATCGTCTCTTTCAAGATTTGACCTTCCAACAACACTTAAACTCTGAAGTACAGGTGCAGAGACATCAGATGTCATCAGCGTAGTTAAAATCTATAGCACATTCTCGTGGAAAAACAACTGTTTTGGAGTATCCTCATTGAATGTCTGCAGAGTGTCTGACACGTATTTGTTTCGAGCTGCGCCAACAACTCTATCAATAAGTTGAGAAACTAACTCTGTACACTCTGTAAGAGAATCACTTGTCAGGGATTCAAGTTGACCAGTGTCAACATAAAGCGCAACCTGACCAACTCTTTGTGAAGCTGCCCATCCTAATAGTTCTTTGGTGATAAGGTGAAGATACTTTTTAGACGAGATACATACACAAAACGAGAGATAATCCTTTACTCGGAACAATATAGAAACGTAACTCTTCATACTCACGTTGTTGATTCTATTTTTAAAACTTCCTGGCCTTTCCATAGTCTGAAAAACATGTGCAAACAACCATCTACAGTTTTCCTCGAGGACATAGCATCTAAGAATTATGGAGCTCTCGAGAAACTGGCTCAAAATTCTCTTTACATCAGCATAAAGATATCCACAACCAGGAGTCCAGTAAACACATGCATCCTCATCAAGAACATTAAGTCCAATGACATCTGGACTTCTTTGTAAAACATAATTCGATGCTTTAACAACAGCAGACACGAATTTATGAAAATTAAATGTAAACACCAAACCTCTGCGAGTCCGCTTTGCTACTGCCATGAAACCTCCATGCCATGAATCGTATCCCTCCTTTAACCTAAATAGCCTAAATGGATCCAGCACAGACGATAAGATTTCATCTTCAGTGTCAGGTGTTAGACATACAATTCCACGTCCTATACCTTTTGGTGTAGACCATTGCACAGGGGTCTCTTCGATGTGACTATCTGCACCAGGATATGTTGTGCACATGACACTACCGAAATTCCATGATAGCTTTTCAGTCATAGCTTGTCTTCTGGCGTTCAAGAGAATTCGCCTCCGAGTTCTACTTGTATAATTTACTGCACAAGCTTCCTTATGACATAACTTTTTCTTATACAAGTCTGAACTCGTAATATATTCCATCATATGAGAAACTTGAGTTGTTGAATGAATAGAAGATTCATAACATAGTAGTGGAATACTCACGTAGTTTGACAAATCTTCCGCCATAACATTTCGCCCATGAATTTTACTTGTATAGTTTCCCCCACTGGTTTTTTTACGACAAGCCTCTTCCATTTTTTTATAAGAACCTGATCTTAACTTAGAACTGTCAACAACACATGACGCTTGACATCTCAAACTAAGATCATCTACTGGATATGTAGTTTGATTCTCGGTTTACAGGAAAACTTACAATGCTTGTCTCTTCCCCCATAAAAGTATCAACACCGGCAGATGTAAGAACAACTTCGTCTTCAACTTCTGGGTAGCTATCGTAAACTGGTGGTAAGTCCCAATCCACAACAACTCTATCTTCTTCACTCTCGTGTACTGAGAATGGTGTTTCCTCATGAACAACGAGTTCGTCTTCACTCTCACTCACTGAGAATGGTGTTTCCTCATGAATAACAGGTCTATGAAAAAGATTTTCATCGACTACTGCATCTTCATGTACATATACTTTAGAAACTCCTTCCAGTGAATCTAAAGGGTTGTGTCGGCCTTCCGGTATCTCCATTTGGGATCTCGCACGTCTTTGTCGCTCCATACTTTCCAACCGTGGCAACATGTTGTCAACTATAATTCTAATGTCGTTAAGTTCTGCTTGATAAGTTTGAGTACCTCTTCCACCACCACCTCTAATTCTTCCTGCCATTATAGCTAGCTAGGGTTTGGGGGTTTTGTTCTAGCGCCAATTGATGAGGTTTGGCTAGCAACACACAGGCAAAAATTAACAGTAAACAGAAAACTTGAAGAATAGAACAATAGGAAATCAACAAGACGTTGATAAATTGAGTCTAGGGCTAGAAGCCAAATTACTCATTGATAATCTAACAATTATTTTGTTAAAATCAATAATAAAGTCTTCCTCCTAAAAAGACCTAATAGCCTATTTAAACTAGCAAGGTAAAACTAAACAAAGAAACCCTAAACTAAAGACGGAAACAACTAAAAAGTATCCCTATTTTGTAGAACATTCCTAGACTAAAACATTCTTAAAAGAAACACAAAATGCTCCCGCATCACAAGTATTGTATACGCATCTGGTACAATGGGACAATATGTCGGGCATCTGTAGGCCTACAAAATATACACAGAGATGGTAATAAAAAACAATAGGTCATCCGTGCAAAAGAAAAAACTCCATTCCAAAAATTCTAATAGAGGATTCAACATTCCCAGAACTCTTAAGTTAAAAAAAAGGTCAGCTGCGAAAAGAAAAAACTCCATTCCAAAAATTCTAATAGAGGATTCAACATTCTCAGAACTCTTAGTTTCTAACATTTTTCTATGTAAACGGGAGATCAAGACCAAATTTAGAGTTCTCAAAATCGATCCAACAACTAAATGACCATCTTACTGCGTATCTAGCTTTCTTAACAAAGTTAGAGTTCTCGTCCATGGCCATATATTTTCTGTAACACAATCTTATAATATACAAATAATATGACCGAATTATGCGCATGTACATTGACCTCGTCTTGATGACTCTACTCTTATTGATATAACAGGAAACTACCAGTCTACCATTATATATAAATTAATCTACAAAAAGATAATCACAATTCTTATACATGGGTTGTAAATTATGTGACAATGAGTATCAATACTAAAGTTATAAAGACTGTAAATGCGAGCATTATTCGATTTGATTATAGTAGTGACCGTTAAAAAATGAACTAAGCAGGACATGCATATGTTGCCTCATTAAAACCTTGGCAAGGAAAAATATAGTGGGACAAAACCTTGACGAAGGAAAAAGAGTACAACGTGATAGTCCAGTAAAATACCTTTTACTATGATGCTCCCCCTGATAGCTAATTCAGTTGAATCCTGGCTTGAACATCTTCGAGTTGAGACTTCCCAATTTTGATGAACGGGTTTCTTGAATGTAGAAAATCGTTGTTATTTTGTGAAGAAATTGCTAGTTGATGAAGTCTTCTTTTGTGTTAATCTTCTAATAGTAGTGTTCTCAAGTCTCCATGCTTCTTTAAATACATCGAGGACTTGTGTCTTGGATTACTAGCTTCTCGGAGATGATTTGCAGAAGTAGTTGTTGTAGTCTCTTCAACAAAGGGCCAAGATGTAGATAAAGTACCAGAAGTGAATAAAATTGTATTTGTGGTCATGCCTTATGTGGATCAGAATGACATCCAAATTCCTAAGGGTTCTTATGTTGACTTGGGCTAACAAAATGACCTAGTTAATGGTAGGAATCCACCAAATAACCGAAATTTGATGCAACTCCCCCTTGGATGACCGCCATGTTGAATTAATTTTCCTCACTAAAACCTTGCAAGTAAAACCCAATTGGAAAAAATATGGACGAAGGAAAAAGAGCACAAATATCAACATTTTGAAAAAAAATCAACGCCAGCGAGATGTTGCCTCGTTAAAACCTTGTCAGGGAAACCACATGGGACAAAACCTGAAACGAAGGGGAAAAAGTACAACTTTTGATGATTTATGGATGCTAACCCAACTATATGAGTTTTACAGAAAACAAGCATCAAAATAATAACTCTAGTCTATCTGAAAGACGAGTTTATGCTAGCATAATTCTAACTGCAGATTTAAGAAAGAAAAGAAAATAGAACTTATGCCGCAAAAGCATGGATTTTGGTGTTTTTAAGGACTCCTCAAAAGACCTATAAAGTTGATATCATCAATCAACTAATCCGGATTTTTGGTTTTGTATAATTTTTTTTAAACACACATTAAGGATTGCTAACCCTGACATAATCAAGTCAGGTGGCTGCCTGAATATAATTTGGATATTCCAAGGATCACAAATTTGAATATGTTCCCCGACCACAAACGAGTCCTTCAAGGACTACCACGTCATATAAGAAGAACAATTATTGAACCAATCCTAGGGTCTGAGCAAAAAGAAAACCCTCAAATCGTTTATACAACGAATTTATTTCTCCTATAACGCATTATGACTACACCAACCTGTAAGTAATAGGCTTGGCAATTTTAAGGTGTTAAGTCTTGGATCCAGAATTACGTTAATCGAGAAATTATAATAATCCAATATAATTTGGATTGTATGCCAACCAATCACATATGTCGATATTCCTCTGCAGAGGTCGGGATTCACAATCACCATCATTTATTATTTCAAAAGCTAATATAAATGAATATTCGACAATTTATAGCTTACTACGATCCCACATAATTCCCAAATGTATGCATACTTTGAAAAATTCAAAATTTACTGGTACCAGTGCCCACGGGCGTTATAATCTTCTATTATTCAAATGAGGAGATATGAATTTTGAGAATGTGAATCATATTATCATAGACTCTGTTGGAGCATATTTGTCGTTTATATAAAAATGTTGCATGCTTGCTAGATGTGATTGGATTTTCCTTTTCAAACGGCATAAGCTTATTGGAAAGCTAAATGATATTTTTTTCACGCCTATTTAATGGCAACTTTTTTAGATTTGATCATAATGGGAGAGAAGTTATATAACCTTTAAGTTAATTATTGCCAACCTTTAATAGCATAGAGTCCCCCCCTGATTCTAGTGGAAATTGTCATCTCGTATACAAAAACAAGTTTTATAGAGTATTATCCGATTAAATCAAGGACATATCTTATACTAATACTAATATAAAGAAAAAACCCAATTGTTTGGTGAAGCCTGATTTTGGTGAGGCTTTTTCATGTGACAAAAATACCCCTCTGGATTTTCGTTTTTCTTCTTAAATGTCACGTAAAAAAGAAAATGTAGAGAGGTTACTCATATAAGACGTCCACTTAACTGTTCCGAGTTCGAATCCTGCTGTCCACATTTTAACTTCCATTTTTTCCTTTTTTGTTTTGTTTTGTTTTGTATCTAAAGAAAAGAAGAACTTCTTCATCTTCATTCAGAAATTGGGGACTTCACCATGAAAGCATCTCCTTCGTTCTCCTTTATTAACTATGAAATTGATAAAAAATTCTATGAAAACATCTCTCTTCTTCGTTCTCCTCGATTAACTTTATCACCGAAACAAAAATACAATAAAACGAGGATTTGTTTTTTTTCCTCCTCGCCAATCATCCATGACAAAGGTGGTAGCAGATGAACAAGAAAAAATGACGAAACTTCGAAGAGACTCTCCAAGTAAGTGTCAGACATGATCTAGCGCCAATTTATGGCTGAAAATTTCTTTTGATTATTTAATTTCAAATTCTAGGGCTAGGTTATCTCATTGTTTAAAACTTAATTGGATTGTACCCATTTAAGAATTTTCTTTGCATCTTTTTGTATTCATTTACTGTATGGACTGTTTAACTTTCATGTCTTCATGTTTGTATTGTGGGATTATAGTTTGAATTGTAGATTCTTAAGTGAATATTATGTTATGCATGTGTGATTGATTGTGTCCATTGATTGACTGATGGGATTGATCTAATTGCGTATCTGAGGGAGGAAATAGCAAATGATTTAAGGTGAAAGTAACAGTTCATTCATGGTATGAGTAGGGAATCTAGGGATCTTAATTAGTGTGTTCCTGTTGATTTTTTGTGTTCTAAAGATTGATGAATGAAAATTAAAAGGAATTGGTAAGTGTTGTTTAAGACGGACATCCTATACCTGTTAGTATGAAACACGGAAGCAGTGAGTTGCTTTTATATAATTTGAATGTCTGCTGATTTTACTTGACAATTGTGAACTTCAGTCTCTCTTTTGATTTTTGTTCAGGCTATACATATTTGTGCCACACAGAACATGAGTAATAGAAGTTTTATTTTTTTATTTTTGATGCAAGCATTACATCTTTGCAGTAATGGATAACCCCGTTAAATTTATAAAATTAAAAAAATATTTAGTTTTCAATAGGGCCTAATTAATATATAAATTATAATAATCAATGTGATAAAATTAAATTATGGTGCTTATTAAAATAGGCATCTTTGGTTATTTGTTTTTGTTCATATTTATAATACATTGGATTTCATCTTCAATTTTTTGTACACCCTTAAGAAGTTCCGTATTTTAATTTTAACATTAAACTATATATATATTTATACACATAATATGCCATAAAATAATTAGAAAATAATTTGAATTTAAATAAAATCTCTAGATATTTGATACTACACACTTATTTTAGAAATTTAAAGTTAAAATTGGTATGTTTCGATGTAATAATGACTTATTAATTTATCGATAAATTAATACTTCGCTAAATTGATAGAATTTAGCAGTATCAAGACTATTAATTTATCGAAGTTTTCCTGTAGTTTCTTTTCAGAGACAAAAATTTACCATAGCTTACTTGCTCCGTCATCCTAATCGCTTTCAATTTCAGACTATGTTTTATCTCTTTTACTCCAACACTACACTAGTAGTACTTCTGACTTCTATCCTGGAAATGTCATCGCACTTACCGACTCTGAAACATGTGATTTTTTTTCCCGACTTATCTGAATTTAACTCATTACATCTAACTCAAAAATAATAAAATGGTAAAGTTATTGATTTTTTTAGGCATGTACCCAACGAGTCAGGTACAAAATGATACTTGACTCAAACAGCTCCGAGTCAGATGTATGAGCTGAGTCAGACCTCGATGGTAAGACACGATGTTATCCCTTTGTAAGAACAAAAAGTGGCAAATATCAAAGTTGTTGCAAATCCTGGTAATAAAATGAGGAAAACCAAGATTTTCTTACCAGAAGTTATGCCAATCATTTGATGAATGGTGAAGCTTCAGAAGACGATTTTCTTTCCTTGGATGAAAAAGTAAACAATTTCAACCATATTTTTAGTCTAAAGATTCTTGTCAATGGTGCTTGGAATCAGGTTGGGTAATTTTCCTTGTTAAAGGATAATTTTCCTTCCTTTTATGGAACAACTCTTCCAAGAAGAGGTTATGATAGTTGAATACAAGTCGGCCTCAAGTTTTCAGGTTGAGGTATTGAAAATCAAATTCAAGAGGATAATTCAACAATACAGATATTACACGTCAGTTAACCATGAACACATTCCCTTTGATCATACTCCTGAAGCTTCAATTAGGAATATCTACATCATGCATGTTTGTATAAAATATGCTAGTAGTAGTAACCTCAGAATAGGTATGTTTTGGGGTTAAAACTGATTCAGCTGTTTTTGGTAAATTTGGTTTGTTGATGAGAAATGAATTCAAACCCTAAACAAATGCACTGCACGGGAGTACTTTTAGATTCGATAGATCAATCTGTAAGACTCTGGCCTAAACCAAGAAATGGCCGTTCCAGATTCAATTCGGTCACAAAGTGAAGGAGAAGGGTTGATCTTAGGAAGGGAAGCGAAGAAGGTGTTGAGATCAGAATGTTGAATTACGAAGGTGTGGCAGTTTTATGAATCGTATCAGAATGTGGAACTTGCTTGCAGAATGTAAGCTATCAGTTCTGGGTTTTTTCTAGATACTTGTGTTGATAACACTTGTCTTGTCCTTTGAAATAGGTTGAAATCCTATTTATACAATTTATGTTCGAGCACACCCTGATCTTGTAGGAAATGGAGGTGATTAAGCAGTGGAGAAGTGGGGTTGTGTAAAAGGTGGTGATCACCACGTTTCCATTACGAGGGAAAACTGGTCACACTTTCACCCACTACTCTCATTGATGTTAGTCGTTCGTCCTTTCTTGACACTTTCTCGTAATGGGCGCGTTGCACGCCACACGCTGTAAACTACCAGACCAATACCCCAGTGAGCATCCCCTAGTTTGTGACATGTTTGATGTCTCTAGTGAATGGGTCAAGTCGTGAGACTCGCCGCTAAAAGCAGCACATAGTGCTTTTAGGTCAAATTATTTGTGAAATCAATAAAACATCGCTTATAATCGATGTATATAAAGCATCGCTTTTAGACAAGTAGCTGGAAATAATCGATGTGCAGGAAACATCGTTGTTTTAGAGCTCGTTCAAATTAGTCGCGAATTGAACGTCTTAAAAAGGTAGCATGACCGGTCACATTTGAGTGATCGTTTGAGAATCCTATGGGGTGAGCTACCACTTGGTCGATCGCTCCCCGTGGAGGAGGGGTGACCGGTGATCACAATGCTACCCTACTGGCCTCCTTAAAACAAATCTATACCATCCGACTAGGCTAGCGAAGTTGGATGGACGAGATGATTTGCGGCAGTTGCATATTGCCGTTGATGTAATTTAGGGTTTAGGAGCCATGCGGCCAACCCTCTTTTGGGCAATCGATTCACGGCACTGGACATTAGTTTGAACAAGACAATCGGTTAGGTACAAAGGCAGGCTTCCGGTGATCATGTTGATGCCTTCTGGGCCGCCTGAAATTGGATCTAAGCCATTCAATTTGGCCAACGAAGATAGATGACCGTGATCAATTTGCGATAGCAGTACGTTGCCGCAACACAAACTAGGGCTTCCAAAACAACGCGTTCACCCTACTTTGGGGAAAACGGTTTGGTGCCCTCTTGACTCGCCGCGGGTAAGTCGATCGACCATAGATAGAGTTGGGTCGTCAGTGAACATGTTAACACTTCTTTAATTATTCGAAGGAAGATCTAAGACGTCCAACTAGGATAGCTAAGTTTGGCGGTCGTGATAATTTTTGATACCGTTATTGCCGATCTTAGCCCGTTTGAGCTCATTTTACAACAGCGTGATCACCCATGTTCTGGCTAACGTTTGAGGGTGTTGCGGTTGAACTAAATGGATTCCGACCGGCTGGGATGTTAGTGAGCCCTCCGGTGGTCATCATGATGATCGCCTAGTTCCGCTAGGAGTAGGCTAGACTTGTTGAATTGCGTGGCCAAATCGTGTGGCCGTGATCATTTTTTAAGACTGACTTGGACAGTCTAGGTTTTCCTTAAGGAATTTAAGCGTGTCGATCGTGCTAACTTTTAATTAAAAGCGCGTTGACACGAAAATCTCTTTATCAGAGAGTGGTGCAGCCTATGTGAGTGTTTTCATGCAGATATCAATACTGACACTTTGGGAGATTCGTGCTACTCCGCTGCGAGTGAGCATTAATCGTCATGTCATGCCAATATTGAGAGTTCAGCTTGGGAACATAGCATAGGAAAATACTAGGCCGGCAATGCATTAGGGAATAATGCTGGTGGAAAATAAAATTCATAGAATATTTTGGATTGCACCATTCTGAGTGAATTATATATATATATATATATATATACAAATATATTAAATTGTTCTATACATCTATGAGCGAAGAGGTTTATGCACTCATCACTTTTAAATAACCTTTATTCCTTTGCAGGATGACAGCACATTAAATACAGGCCCCGACATTAGTGAATAATGCAACTAGGAGCTTAAATACTCATTAGGCTCTATACTAGTGAACAACTCATCTAGGAGCTTGAGTTTCAATATAATATTAAGAGAGACATAGGCACTCATCAGATTCTGATATATTCTTCAAATTCCTTGCGGAATATAGACATATCAAGGTCTACTACTTCTGATGCTGGGTCAGGTAGGCAGATTTTTACAGTTTTCGCCCTATACTAAAAACCACCATCAACATTAAGTCCCCTGCTTAGCACGTAACAGTTACATTGTTGCGGGGTAGCACTAGATGGTGACACACGAATTTAAAATTGAAAAGACGAAGCAGGTAGATATTACCAGTAAAATTCTAATCGTCCTTCAGTAGCGGGATCACGCGGCCAGTGGCCTTTGTAATAGCGTGTTGCTAGCTCAGTTATGGGTATGAGTGTGGTGCGCCCAGCCATCTACTCCCTTTTATCGAGCAAGAAGGAATACTTC
>JAJJMB010008919.1:2524228-2547634 GCA_023531105.1 Papaver atlanticum | reverse complement strand
TCTTCGTCACTGTCATCAGCTCCATCACAAGTGTGCCAATCGTCAGCGGCAAGGTAAGTTCGTCTTGTCTTCATATTTTAGCTGTGAGTGTAATATCCATGAGTAGTTGATCAAACTTGGATATTTTGCTCGGTGTGAATGACGTTCTTTGTTAGCAGTGGAAAAGCAAGTATCAATAGCAACAAAGCAATCTCCAATAGTTATAATCAGCAGCAAGGCAAGCCAGGAGAACTCAAGGTAGGTGCTCTTTTCTCTTTTGCGCATGTAGCCAACAATACCATCGATCTTCTCCAGAGTGTGTAATAAGGTTCTGTCTCAAGAAGAATGAGTATCTAACCTCTCCAGTAAATTTCAAAATTTACCAAACTCCATTGCACTCCTGGGAGAGATGGATGAAATATATGTTCGGCAATGATCATGTCAGGGCCAATATTGGAGAGTGTAGCTACGTTGTTGATCCGTCCTTGACTTTAAGTTATTTGGTGCCTGGAATGCTGAGACGCAATTAAAATGTTCTTTAAACTCCTGAGCATTGACCAGAATATAATTGTGTTTATTCTGGATTTTTAGCTTATAAGCTTATTCTTGCCCTTCTGATTGTGATTATGATATGCTGTGGATGCTTGTATGGTTAAAATCTTCCGGAGCCATTGGGTGAAGTAGACGAGGGGAGGTGTTCGTACTACTATCAAGTCTTTAAGGACTTCATTACAAGCGACATCCTTTGAACCATCTTCTCAATCTTGGATTGTTGTATGGAATGGGATGCGATGAGCAGTCCCCAGTTACACTTCTGTTTGGTTACTAGAGATGTACTTTTTGAGCCGGCTTGGGAATACAATTTGTTCTTGCAAGGAGTTTTAGATGCGTGCTAGATCCGATGGCGTGGTCGGATATGTGAAAATATCTCTGCGGCGTACTTTTGGAGTCTTTGATGCACGTGTACGGCTTCATGTTGAGAAATTCCTGCGGCTCATAAAGCTTTGACAGTGATGATACTGATATCAGAAATAACTTGGTTGAGGGACGTGGAGGCACTGATATCAGAAATAACTTGGTTGAGGGACGTGGAGGCATCCTGTGCTGGCAGTCCCCAGGTGTAATTATCGTGAGCCTATTTTCTCCTGAAAGATGTACTTCCATTGCATTTGCTGGTAAAGTGGTTGACGAACTGACGAAGGCGGCAATCTTTTCGATTCGTCACTTGTTGATCAACGGGAGGGAGTCCCACTTGATAGATCTGTATTGTATCCAAACTTTTGGAAGCCCATGCACCCCTTTTATAGGAAATTGGAAATCTAGAAACACCGAATCTGACTTTGTCGGCGGTGTGGTTGTTGATGCGCAGCTTCATGTAGGTCTTGGGTAGGCAGCACTGAGTTCTGAGTAGGTGATGTGGCAGACATAATGCGGTTGGTATGTATGGCTTGCTGAGGCGCGACTTTCCTCTTTGATTATTCACTGACAACAATGCTTATGGATGGCCGAGCCAAATACTGCTTGTTGGTCACGCGCCTTCCAGACAGGGGGGTGATGATATCCTCGCGCTACATCTTTGAAGAGTGGTGACTCTGTCACGATTTCTTGGTTGACCATCTCTTCTAAGTTTAAGAGGTCCTTGACAGTGACGGGATTCCGTGTTGAGCCTCAGTCCCCAAGTGTGGTTTATGTGATTCTATCTTGTATGGTCGGTGGGTTTACCATAATAAAGATATCACCATCTTTCCTCCGTACTGGTGACTCTATTACTTCCTGCATGGGAAAATAAAATATGCATAAGTTCAGATTACCTTTATCCTAGTTGTTGTCGTTATGGTGAAGCTCTGGCTGGTATCAACAAACGAGCAGTAATGGTTCTTGGCAGCAACTGTGATCAGAAGAGACTGTGTTTTTATGGGAAAAAAATAGGTTGGCTGGAGCTTGGATGGCTACGGTCACGATCCTTGACAGGGAAGAGCAGTGACTAAGGAACAAATCTTGGCAGGGACGAGTGGTGGCTACATGAACGGCAGGGAGAGGCGTGGTGATGGTGATCATAGGCTTTGGTAACCACAACCACGAATCTTGGATGGGAGAAGAAGCACAAGTAGTGTAACTACGTCCATGATCTTTAGGTGAGCATAGGCGGTGACGCTAGCCACGACCACGAACCTTAAAAGGCTTTGATCGGACGTTATGACCCAAAGGATGAGTTTCTTCCTTTCATATAACTTACATACGTGAGTTTTATTTCTCCTCCTATTATTTCCCCTCTTTTATTTTCGGTGGAGCAGCTCCTCTCTGATTCCCTGGCGGAAGATCGCCTATTGTTGCTTGCCTGATACGACACGGTTGAGGGCTGCAAATATGTCTTGACGCTGCGCTTTGGAGAAATACAGAATCTCATATAAATGCTCCATCGTAGACTGTACAGTTTTGTGGACAGAGTCCCCAGAAATCATGCAGCTCCTGACGGGAAGAGGATCTATGTGGACTTCCTCAGTGCTTAGTTGAAGTTCTCCTGCATCCACATTCTCTTTGAAAATGCGCTTCAATTTGTTGCAATCGCTGGTGGGGTGATTGACGAACCTATGGTAACGGCAATATTTTGGATTTGCCATTTCTTCTTCAGTTGGAGGACGTCTGGTAGGAGGTAGCTTGATGACGCCATCTTTAATCCACACTTCTAGGAGTTTGATTATCTCCTCAATTAGATACGGGAAGATTAGAGCAGCCTCTTCAGTTTCTTGTTGCTGTGCAGGCGTCTTAGTCGCAACTTTCCGGGTTTGAGTTGTCTGCTATGCTGGTGCCGCATGTTTTGGTTGTTGATAGCCATTCCCCAGATGCCTTCTCTTTCTACTCTCACTAGTGATTGACTGGAGATTGAATCTTTTATTGGAAGGATGCCTGCTTTCCTGAACATCTTTACGAGCTTCTTCATTCTGTGACGGTTCAGATCGATTGAGTAAAGCATCAGCGGATCCTTAGCAGCTTCTGATGCAATATAGGAATTGATATTTTCCAAGAAGGATGTATATAATGAAATCACTTTTTCATTGCAAGGACTCTGATGAGAAAGTGATGAATCCCACAAGTCTTCTTTCCCAGAAAACATCTCTTGATCTTCAGAGCAGACAAGTTAGGTTGGTGGCTACCCTTCCATTCAACGTGACCATAGACTTCATCTTCCTCACTAGGAACAGGAATGTGAATCTTGGAAGAAGGACTACTACCATCAGTATTGATCCTAAATGAATTGTCGATAACGTTTCCTCCAGAATGAATACGTGTTGGTTCCTTTGATAGTTGATCCGTGAGGACTTTCAAAAGCGTAAATACTTCGTCATGCGTCTTGACAAAAGTTGCTTGATTCTTGACAATATCATTCAGGATCTTCATTAAATCGTGAATAGTTGTTAAATATTGAGACTTCATAGCCTCGACAAGGGTTTTGAATGAAAGAACGGATTCAGGAATAACATGTGAAGTATTTTCCGTGCTAGGAGAAGTAAAATTGGGATCGAGAGTTTCTGAACCATTCCTAAGATCAACCATCTTGAAAAATTTAGGAAATTGCAAATGGAATAGGGAAAATGATTTTTTGCAACCGAGAGATTAATCTCCTACTGTGGTCGCCAGTTGTTTTGGGGTAAAAACTGATTCTGCTGTTTTTGGTAAATTTGGGTGTGTTGATGAGAAACGAATTCAAACCCTAAACAAATGCACTGCATGGGAGTACTTTTAGATTCGAGAGATCAATCTGTAAGACTCTGGCCTAAACCAAGAAATGGCCGTTCCAGATTCAATTCGGTCACAAAGTGAAGGAGAAGGGTTGATCTTAGGAAGGGAATCGAAGAAGGTGTTGAGATCAGAATGTTGAATTATGAAGGTGTGGCTGTTTTATGACTCGTATCAGAATGTGGAACTGGCTTGCAGAATGTAAGCTATCAGTTCTGGGTATTTTCTAGATACTTGTGTTGATAACACTTGTCTTGTCCTTTGAAATAGGTTGAAATCCTATTTATACAAGTCATGTTCGAGCACACCCTGATTTCGTAGGAAGTGGAGGTGATTAAGCAGTGGAAAAGTGGGGTTGTGTAAAAGGTGGTGATCACCACGTTTCCATTATGAGGGAAAAATGGTCACACTTTCACCCACTACTCTCATTATTGTTTCCTGACACTTTCTCATAATGGACGCGTTGCACACCGCACGCTGTAAAATGCCAGACCAATACCCCAGTGAGCATCCCCCAATTTGTGACATATTTGATATCTCGAGTGAATGGGTCAAGTCGTAAGACTCGCCGCTAAAAGCAGCACATACTGCTTTTAGGTCAAATTATTTGTAAAATCAATAAAACATCGCTTATAATCGATGTATATAAAGCATCTAGAAATAATCGATGTGCAGGAAACATCGTTATTTTAGATCTCGTTCAAATTAGTCGCGAATTGAACGTCTTAAAAAGGTAGCATTACCTGCCTCCTTTGAGTGATCGTTTGAGAACCCTATGGGTGAGCTACCACTTGGTCGATCGCTCCCCGTGGAGGAGGGGTGGCTGGTGATCACAATGTTACCCTATTAGGCTCATGAAAACAAATCTACACTATCCGACTAGGCTAGCGAAGTTGGATGGACGAGATGATTTGCGGAAGTTGCATATTTTCGTTGATGTAATTTAGGGTTTAGGACCCGTGCGGCCAACCCTATTTTGGGCAATCGATTCACGACACTGGACATTAGTTTGAACAGGCCGATCGGATAGGTGCAAAGGCAGGCTATCGGTGATCATGATGATGCCTTCTGGGTCGCCTGAAATTGGGTCTAAGCCATTCAATTTGGCTGGCGAAGATGGACGACCGTGGTAAATTTGCGACAACAATACGTTGCCGCAACACAAACTAGGGCTTCCGAAATAGCGCGTTCACCTTACTTTGGGGCAAACGGTTTGGTGCCCTCTTGACTCGTCGCGGGTAGGTTGATCGACCATGGATGTAGTTGGGTCGTCGGTGAACATGTTCGCACTTCTTTAATTATTCGAATGAAGATCTAAGCCGTCCAACTAGGATAGCTAAGTTGGGAGGTCATGATGTTTTTTGAGACCGTTTTGGCGGTCTTACCCTGTTTGAGATCATTTTTCAACAACGCGATCACCCATGTTATGGCTAACGTTTGAGGGTGTTGCGGTTGAACTAAATGGATACCGACTGGCTGGGATGTTAGTGAGCCCGCCGGTGGTCATCATGATGATCGCCTAGTTCCGCTAGGAGTAGGCTAGACTTGTTGAATTGTGTGGCCAAATCGTGTGGCCGTGATCGTTTTTTAAGACTGACATGGACAGTCTAGGTTTTCCTTAAGAAATTTAAGCGTGTCGATCGTGCTAACTTTTAATTAAAAGGGTGTTGACACGAAAATCTCTTTATCAAAGAGTGGTGCAGCCTGTGTGAGTGTTTTCATGCAGATCTCAATACTGACACTTCGGGAGATTCGTGCTACTCCGATGCGAGTGAGCATTAATCGTCATTTCATGCCAATATTGAGAGTTCAGCTTGGGAACATAGCATAGGAAAATACTAGGCGGGCAATGCATTAGTGAATAATGTTGGTGGAAAATAAAATTCATAGAATATTTGGGATTGCACCATTCTGAGTGAATTATATATATAAATATATATATACAAATATATTGAATTGTTCAATACATCTATGAGCGAAGAGGTTTATGCACTCATCACTTTTAAATGACCTTTATTCATTTGAAGGATGACAGCGCATTAAATACAGGCTCCGGCATTAGTGAGTAATGCAACTAGGAGCTTAAATACTCATTAGGCTCTATACTAGTGAACAATTCATCTAGGAGCTTGAGTTTTAATATAATATGAAGAGAGACATAGGCACTCATTAGATTCATATATATTCTTCAAATTCCTTGCGGAATATAAACATATCAAGGTCTACTACTTCTTATGCTGGGTCAGGTAGGCAGATTTTTACAGTTTTCACCATATACTAGAAACCACCATCAACAAGGTACTACCAATACCACCATGAATATATCCCCAATCATTACTTCCCATAAACGAGGTAAACTATGGTTCATGAACTATCATATCATAGATTTTTTCCATGATAATTATCGTTTACTATATTCAACATATTTATTACCAGTATTGTTAGAGCATTGCTCGGTCGAACTCACAAGTGTTGCTATATCAAGTTATATATGTACACCTACTTGCCCTTCCGATTATTTTTAGATGCACATAAAATTATTTATGTGAGAAGATTAGCATTTGACTAAATCTCTAAAAACACTATATAGACATGATTGATCACATTATAACCTATAGTCGTGATTCAAACTTAAAAGTCTTAAGTGTATATGAAAATGATTAAGCTTATGGTTCAATCGGCTAGTCTCGGCTAACCGTCCATGAACAATGTCTTTATACACGGTTCGGTTATGGTTCATCCTAACCAGAGTGCATATCTTTTTATGATAATATCATTTCAAAGATTCGTCTAACGGTGGATATTGTTTGCATGGTTCCAAAGCTATCTTAGTTTAAACCTTAGGCAACCTATACTTTGAAAGTCTATATTAGGGGAACCTCAAGCAACTGGGATCTTTGAATCCCGACACTACTCTTGTGTGTCCTAGTGGTAAACTAAAGTCGTCCTCCTCTTCCTAAAACCCTTCTAAGTTTAGCGACTAAAAAGACTTCAGAGGGATTCGTGAAGCCATGTCCAACTATCTTTTATCTTGATAGTTCGTGTATCCTGATCTTGTTTGATTGTTGAGCTTCCCACTTGAACAAGATAGATAAAAATCGCAAAGTTCTCTTCGTCTCAGACTTTGTGATTCCACAGGTTTAATACTTGTGAGGTGAATAATAATCTGGGCTGCTCTTTGGGAAGCATAAGTATGAATTTTGAGGTTAGATAAAATTTGTATATTACTATCGATTTTTAGTCTCACCTTGATCTACGATCAAAAAGGAAATCACCATATAGGCTTATCTGTGGGAGGAAGATTGGTTTAAAGTCTTCAATTGAGTTGAAGAAACTCTTAGTATGTAAAGGACGTCAGCTAAGGGAATCAATTGCACGGAGTCCTGCTGGGATTCAAAAGGCGTAAGGAGCGCGATTGTAACTGAATTGCTGTGAGGGTTTAGTTTGGTCTCAACTATATTCCAGTCTGAAGTTAATTGGTAGTAGTCTAGTGTCTGTAGCGGTTTAATACAGTTTGGTGTTCAATCTGGACTAGGTCCCGAGGTTTTTCTGCACTTGCGGTTTCCTCGTTAACAAAATTTCTTATGTTTGTGTTATTTCTTTTCCGTATTATATTGTTTATCTTTATAATTGAAATATCATAGGTTGTATGTAAATCAATCAAAGTAGATACATCCATCCTTGTTTCTGCACTTGCGGTTTCCTCTCATACGTAGTCAGGTTCACGGACTTGGTTCTGTAAACTTTTCGGATTGTGAGGGAAAGAGATATAACTCTAAATATTATTCCTTGATGGAGATTCATTAAGTTGAACTCTCATAATTTTATAAAAGTTAGTCCATACAGGTTGCCTGAGCAGGAAATCACGGACTTGGTTCGTGGTGTATTTTGGTACCCCCACATTTTCAAATGGTATCAGAGCAGGAAAACACGGAAAACCTAATAAGTTTGTGTTTATAAAAAATTAAACCTGTAACCAATGAGTCAAAGTATGATTTAAAATTTATCAAGAAAAAACTCATTATATGTACTTCCAAGAATAAAAACAGGCATGAGGAAGGATATTTCTCTACTCGGTAATACATCTCTCTTGAATGTACAACCAAGTAGTTTATCAAGCCTTCTGAGAAGACAGTTGCACAACAGGTTGATTAACTGTCATGATAAACCTGTTATTAAAACTGTCTGTGCAGTCAAAGTCTCTGACCATGAAACGTGTTCTCAATCCTTTCTTCATGACAGAGTTAACCTTCTTGAAGAGCTACTTCAATAAAAAGAGCGAAGCAATGTTTTTATTAAAAAAAGACTTGAGGAAAGTAATAAAATAGAAAAACTCTTGAAATTAAAAATTAATGAGTCAAGAGATGATCTATCACAAGCACTTCAACAATTGAGTACTTTGAAAGGGAGTTATCTAGACTAAAACCACTGTGTGGTCAAGTAAGAAAAGACTCATTGTGCTTACCAGAGAATTCTCTAAAAAGCACAAATCTTCATGGTACTCAACTTGTCGGAGAAATGATTTCAACTACCTTTAAAACTTCCAGTACACATAGGAAGAGTAATTTTGATCTCGTAAGATCTCGGAAAATGCATTTCCATTGCAAACATGAAGGTCATATGCAATCATGCAAGAATAAATTTAGAAGAAAACTGTCATGTGTGGAGCCTGTGGTCTATATGAAAAGTTTTTCAAAAGTTTTTTCTTCTATAACTGAGAGAGATAGGATTTCTGTTGTACAAAAATCCTTGCACCAAGTTATCAGTTGTGAATATCAACCACCTCTTGTGCTCTAAATTTCTATATATTGAGCTAAGATCAAGGTTAATATGGTCTACATAATTTATCATGAAAATTGGTTGGTCACAAATTTCATGAGCTCACGAACCGTTAACAGTGTGGGTTCCAAAGCTGGTCCAAACCTGTAGAAGTAAAGAGTTAAGCATCTTCAGAAGATTCTAGAAAGGATCTCTCTTCCTTCAGTTTTCTTGACCTAAAAACTGTATATATATATTCAAGGTACGCCTACCTTGTATTATATACAAGTGCTGGAATAACTCGTGAACGTTCACAAACTATGGATGTTACTAAGATTTCAAACAGCACAAAGGGGGATAACAAGATGATGGAGGATGATGGTTCCACAGAAATTGTTGGGTTTTATGATAATCATGTCACCATATCCTGTTACTTTTCTCATGAACATATAGAGTCAAGACCGGTTCAGATGTCTCGTGATTTGGTCTGAAACATTATGAGTGACATCAAAGTAGTGTTCGAACAATTGTCTGCTGCCAAAAGATATCTCAAGCTTCTTAATTCAGCATTGGGAAAAACATCTGATGATCTTGGTTCTTTCAAAACACAAGTCACAGACTACATATGAATTATAGCTCTCCTTATTTTGTTTTCTCTGTTTCTAGGAAACTTCTTGTGAGAATTTATTCTTGCTTTTGAGAAGGATAACTAGGGTTTGGTATAGAAAATATTGTGATTACACAAGCTATTTCCAACGTTTTTCATCTTGCATGTTTTTAGATTTATTTATTTAAATTCTAGAGTTTTTGGAAGATGAACTCGCAGTATGTAATCATTATTGGTTTATTATATTACAAAGTCTTATGAGATATATGTGTCCTTTACATTTTGTAAATTGAACTGATATCTCATATATGCTCACAAGTTAAATCTATTATGTTTTATAAACTGAAAATAAAACAAACTTTGTGAGAATTTTTCGCAGTATCGATCTATTCGTGATTACACTTTTGTGTTATTACTGCATTATACACTCCGTAAGATTTTCTTATGTTGAGTCATACCGATTAAAATTATCTCCTTGTTCGTAACTGGCGTTGATATTAATTTAAGTCGATGTTCAGGATACAAATTCATGTGATTTGTTAATGTCCGATAAAATCCTTATTTTTCATCAAAGTAAGGTCACACTCATGGTGTTTTCTTGGGAATGATATCAAATGGAGGAGAGTTCTTAAATGAACTTGTGCTTAATTGTTATATCTTTGTAGGGTGTGTGGCTGTGAAATTTAAAGGGGATGCTTATAACTTAGATCTCCTAGATGGGCGCTAAGTATTACATACTCTGTGATATAATCTAAATAAAGTTGATATAAGGGATTACATATTAACTATGTTCTTATGTATTATCTCTAATATTTTAAGTCTTGAAGTATCTTTTGGTTGTATTCATTACGATCCCATGATTTTTGTACCTTTGCTAATTTTTATTGACAAAAAGGGGGAGAATTAATTAGTATTTTCGCACTGCATACATATGGTTTACGGATCATTATGTAAGGGGGAGTGAATCAATATCTATAGGTTTCACCTATTATATGCAAAAGATGTAAGTATTGATTAAGGGGGAGAAACATATCACCGTAGTATTACTTTGTTGATGGTGGATTTTCGACAAAGGACAAAATTGTAAAATCATGATACTACATGTTTCTGACCCGGCTTCAGGAACGCATGTGACGATTCATATTTTATGATCCGTGAACCGTTTCACGATCTCTGACTGAGTGAGCATTCCTCTCATAGAGTTATGATGAATATGTTTCTCAAAAGGCCTCCCCGGCTGAGCGTTTGATGCTTCACACATTTCATCATCACCTCTATGTAGAATCTTAATGATTGGGCGGTTCTCTAGACATAATTGCTTGTTAGAGAGTTGAACGCCTTCAGGACGTCACGTCGTTCGTTGATCCCTGACTACATAGAGAGACCCACCTCTACATAGAATCTTAATGATTGGGCGGTTCTCTAGACATAATTGTTTTTTATAGAGCTAAACGCCTTAAGGACGTCACACTGCACGTTGTTCCATGACTATGTAGAGAGACCGTGTATAAAATCTTGATGATTGGGCGGTTCTCTAGACATAATTGTTTGTTAGAGAGCTGAATGCCTTCAGGACGTCACGCCGTTTGTTGTTCCCTTACTATACACCCCTCAGAACGAATATGATGCTTCAACTATCTCATATCTCGATTCGATTAACTCTAGTGGCATTCACCAATTGAATTCCTAAAAAATAATCTATTATATCTCATTATTCCGTCCCATTGCTATCCCCGGCTAGATTCCATGGATTAGTAATAGATAATTACTTTATCTCATTACTCCGTTCCTTGAATTCCCCGGCTGAATTCAATGGATTAGTAATAGACACTCAATTCATTTTATTACTCCGTTTCATGAATCATTCTCAGCTGAATTTCATGAAAAAGCCAAATAGCCAAATGGTCACATGACCAACTAGGCTTCTAATGCCACAAATTAAAATATTATTACTTTAATATTCTCAAAATATCTGTCGCATGAGCAAAGTTCTACTTGCTCATTAGAGCAAAAATTGAGAGTTGAAGTCAAGATCAAACTCTTCTGAAAATCCAAAATATTGCTCAAACGCATACCATAAAATACCAAAACTCTCAGGACTGAGACACCGACATTATGGTGACAGGGGAATGCTTCCTTGACCGACCAAGGCCGTCCCTAAGGCTTGCAAGGATCCAGTCCCACACATCTTTATAATTTTGACCTAATTTGCTCAATTGCTCATATTGGGTCCCTACTCTTTCCAACCAACCTGGAATTTGCTCAAACGACCATCAGCTAGTCCCACGACCACCAAGGGACGATCTCATGCCCTCTTGGTCGGTCCCTCACTTCTCCATAATTAGGTTTTGTTACCTAATGCTCAGACAAACACTATTTTAATAAGTGATTAAACCAGCGTTTGATCATCCTTTCACCAACCGGTCAACAAAGGACCTTGGTGCATGCTCACTCGAGCACTTTGGAACTACATGGTCGACCATCATCCCATGTAGCCCGTCACTCCTTCACATTTTAAGTTAATCATCAATTGACGAGCAATTGATCAAAAATTAGGGTTTCGAACAAACGCTCTGTAAATCATAATTCTGAGCCGGTTCAAACACTAATGATTTTATATTTATCTAGAAATCAACATCTGGTTTAAAAATATAATATTCGGTCTAGCTACCAATATTTTAATCAATATTTTATTTGGTCATGCTACCAATAATTCATCAAACGAGTAATATTCGCTCGGATGAGAAATATTTGCTCAAACGAGGAATATTGATTTAACTATCAATATTCAATAATTTTACTCAGACGCAAGCAACGCTGCTCAGTGTGGTAATATTGATTAAACTATCAATAATCAACGATTTATCATACGAGCAGTATTTGCTCAGACGAGCAATATTTGCTCAAACTATCATCAAGTTGATTCAAGAACTATAACAGATATGTTCAATCCATGAATCACCGAGCATTCGTCAATCATTCTCGATTCAACAAAACCTAGACTCATCGTCTAACCAAGTCAACAACCCATTAATCAAATACACGTCTGCTTTGCAGACTCCACGTTCGTGAGACATCAATCACGTCACATGGGGATATCAATTAGGGTTTTGGTCTGGCGGCCTACAGCACATGTGTTCATCCACGATGAGAAATGTGAGTAAGTCGTGCAAGAAGTTGAGAGAGTTAGCAAAGTAGTGGGTGGACAATCAACCAAGTCTCGGGACGACCTGGAACTGGTGAACACACGATTTCCCACTTTCCCACTCTTTCACTCAAGCAACCGTCACACTTACTGGAGATCAATATGTCTACTCTTCTGGCAATATAAATAAGTCTCTGAATCCACGATTGAGACAAGACAATTTTTCGAGTAATCCCTCTCAAGAATTCCATCAATCGACCAGAACTTATTCGAACTCAACAGTTCACATAAAACTTGCAGTAACCCACAACACATTCACAATCCTTGATCATCATTGATCTCACACAATTCTCAGCTTCCCTCCTAGAAATCAACCTTCTCCCCTATTTGTGACCGAATTGACTATGGAACGGCCATTTTCTTGGTTTAGGCCGGAATCCTATAGATTGATCTCTCGAACTCTGTTTAAGGTTAAGCAGTTTGCTCGGTTGAGGAGTCTCATCCGTACGGTCATCTCTTCACTTTCCTAAAAAAAACAGCGAATCGTTTTTCCCCATCAACAGATTGGCGACCACAGTGGGAGATTAATCTCTCGGTTGCAATCTTAAATTCTCACAAAATAGTTGATCTTAGGTCAGGTTCAGTCACAAATCAAACCCAAACAACGCTAACACTAGAAACAATGGTGGTACTCCAGAAACTACTCATATTTCCAACAATGGCATTGGCGATACCACTCCTCCGCAAACCAACATCGGAGATAATCCTCTATTCGGAAGGTCTCCTGAAGAAATCAGAAGAAATCCACCTACCATAGGTGATCTCATGAAGGTGCAAGAAACTCTTGCCAAAAATCTGATTGACAGGCTAACACTCAGAAGTAGTTATGCAATTATCTCAAGACTCTCATTGACAAGATGTCAGAGAAAACTCAGGAGAAGGGAAAATCCAAAGAAATGTCTTCAGCTCTGATCCTGAAGTCACTCCGATCCATGTAGTAGATGATGATGAAGTCCACAAGGCTGCAGAAAACACGCCATCGAAGGAACCTGCAGGCTTCATCACTCGTGAGGACCTGGAACGCTTTATGGAGGACCGAGGAAAAGACAAAAAACCATCTGTTCATCGTCATCAACCTCCGTATCCTGCTGCTAGAAAATAATTCCTCTCCCGAAGGGCTACACCTCTCCAACGTTTACGCTGTACAACGGAACGGGGAATGCTCGAGAACATGTCTCTTGATTCCTGGAGGCACTAGGTGAGCACAAACACAACCATGTCGTCAGTCTGAAGGAATTCTCGAAATCTCTGACAGGCCGAGCATACACATGGTACAACAACATTGTACCTGGGAGCATCGCTAGTTGGGGAGAAAATGGTTAATGCCTTATATAGGAAATAATTCTTCGTCTCATAGCAGATTACTCTCTCTGACTTAGGAAGAATGGCTCGGAAGAACAATGGACATCTAAACGACTATGTAAAGAGGTTTAGAGTCCAAGCTTTGGATTGTCATGACCCTAATTTCACTGAACAAAAACTGGTGTACTTGTGCATCAACGGAATGATCCCGGTTTACAGATATTTACTGGAGAATCTGCGATTCCAGACTTTCTCAGAACTTCATGAAGCAGCCAAGCGATCAGCAACTACTGCTCCAGCCTTACTGGAAAGAACAAGAAATGTAAAAGTCGAGGAACCACGAGAAACTCGAGGCAGTGCTAGGCGCCTGATCAACAAGAAGTACGATCTCCACCCTTCCATGAATGTTGCTGAAGGAAGCAAGAGGAAAACCGAAGCACAGCAGTATAAGAATGCTCCAACGTCCCATCCTACAAAAACACCAAGGAAGGACAGTCAAGCCCGAAACACAAGAGCACCAGCTCAACGTCAACAGAATGACCAGGAAGAACCAGACTTTCCTTTTCCCATTGAAGAGGTGATCGAGTTATTAGAAGTCTGGATTCAAGACGATGCGATCAAACTACCTCCCGTCAGGAGAAAGACGACAGAGGAAGAAATGGAGAATCCGGTCTACTGCCGATTTCATAGGTATGTCAGTCATCCAACAAGTGATTGCAGAACTTAGAAACGCATATTCAAAGAAAAGGACGATTCAGGAGAACTGGGGACTGAAGGAGTACACAAGAATCCTCTCCCAATCATAAACTTCACACTCTCTGAACAATCAGTCAAAGAAGTAGTTCAGTCATTGATCGAGCACATCTGCAAATTGATTTATCTATCAAAGGATCAAAGAATGGACATGTTTGCGGCTTTGAACCATATAGTGTCCGGGAAACGACTATCCATTCCATAAACGCTCCCTGAGCCTCAAGTCACTGACAAAGAGATGTATGACTGGGGACTTCTCACCACAGTCAATCTCAAAGGAAATGAATTCAAGTGAGCGTTGGTCGATGTTGGCACTGCTGTCAATATCATCCCTTTGAAAACTCTCAGAGCTGCAGGCATCACTTGACAAGAAGCCACTCATGTTCCTGTTTCAGTCAGAGATCAGGAAGGAGTCTCAAGGGATGCGTATGGTTACATCATTCTCAAGATGAAAACTGGTTCAACCTGGGCAGAAACAAAATTTCACATAATTAGGGAGGACCCATGATATGATATGATCCTTGGACGAACATGGATTCATGCTGAAAAAGTAACTTCAACATCTTCAATTGCACATTTCTCTGTTGAAGAAAGCTCCGATTCAGAAGAAATAGAGGATACTCCATCATTCGAGCATATGGAGGAAGTCAAAGCCTTGATGGAACTGACTCAAAAACCTGAAGAAAATGTGCATGCTTTTGTTAGAGCACTGCTCGGTCGAACTCGCAAGCGTTGCTATCTCAATCTTGTTTGTCAAGTTTAGTTGCTAAAACTATAAGTCTTGATTTCTAGTCTACTTATAGCTAAGTATCAGACTAGGATAGTAAGTGTAGTTGAGATCTAGACTCCACGACGTTCATCATGCAAATACGAAGAACTACTCAAGGAACTGGTGGATCTTCATCGACAAAAAAGTATGTGGAGACTTGAACTTATCTATCACTCAAAAGTCTATCTATTCTATCTCCTATCTTGAGACAAAAGTCGTATTGCTATATAGACTTCGATTATACACATTTGTTATTTCGAGTCGAGTTTATCTCACTTATCTATTTCTCGAAATATGTGTTGGAAAGCTTTCGCTTTGGACAAGTTCATCTTTACTCGTGACGAAAGTCATGTTGATTGTTTCAATCTCTTGAAAATAGTTTTGATGAAAAATAGTATGTGAATAACTGCTATATAACATCCTCTAAGAATGTTTCAATGATTGAAATGAGAGTTTAGAATATATAACCTTGAATGGATATAAACATTGTATGTGAACTCATACTTGTGTAAGTCCAAAATCCTTGAACCGAAGTATGCGTACTTTACTGGTTTAGGATGTCCGTAGCTAAGTCCGCGTACTTCCGGAAGTTCACATCCCGTGAATTTCTGCTGGAGTTTGTGAACTAAAAACAAGATCAATCCGGGTACTTAAGTATGCGTACTTAAGTGGGTTATTTTCTAAAAACGGTTTATTCGTGAACTAAGACATTTATAAATTAAGGAATGCAATCTTTGCAAACCGTGGCTATAATGTTCATGAATCGATTCGAGTGAATAAAAATTGTTTTTGCTTCGATTGTGTCTTATATACTTCTATGAGATCTAGGCAATTGAAATACTCTCTAACTAGTTCTTTTGAGTAATTTGAACCAGTTATGGTGAAGATGAATAAGGTTGATATGAAAGTGCTCATATGTCTAACCATTGGTTAACTATTGTTGAACTAACTAGGTGTACACATTTAGGTACGGTTACTCAAACCTAAATGAAGTTACATTTCATTTGTGTATAACAAGCTAAGTTCGATCTAACGGTTGAAAGATATTAACTCGAATCTAATCAGGTTTTCATCTAACGGTGAATATTGAATGCTTTGTTACCAAGGTAACTTAGATTGCAAACCCTGATTTGGAGACTATATAAAGGAGAACTCTAGCAACTGGGAAACCTAATCCCCACACCTCCTGTGTGATACTAGTTGTAGGTTAACGACTTGAAGATTTCATTGGGATTATGAAGCCAGACCCAACTATTTTCTCTGTATTTGCGTGATCTGATCTTGCTATTTCTATCGTATTTGAGTACAATCGTAAGATTGGCTTTAGATTAATTTCTCCGATAGGCGAGATAGAAAAGTAGTCACAAACACCTTCGTCTCATCGTTTGTGATTCCACAATATCTTATTTCGCTAGTCGATTAAGATTATTGTGAGGTGATCTATAATTCTAGGATGTTCTTCGGGAATATAAGTACGGGTTACCGATTAGTTCATGTTCACCTTGATTTATCAAAAGACGGAAAAAAACTCGTAGGTATTTCTGTGGGAGATAGATTTATCTATTCATGTAGACTTTTCTATGTGATGCAGATTTGTTTATTAAAGTCTTCGACTTTGGGTCGTAGCAACTCTTAGTTGTGGGTGAGATCATCTAAGGGAATCAAGTACGTAGTATCTTGCTGGGATCAGAGATGTAAGGAGCGCAACTGTACCTTGGATCAGTGTGAGATTAATTGGGGTTCAACTACAGTCCAGACCGAAGTTAGTTTGTAGTAGACTAGTGTCTGTAGCAGCTTAATACAATGTGTGTTCAATCTGGACTAGGTCCCGAGGTTTTTCTGCATTTGCGGTTTCCTCGTTAACAAAACTTATGGTGTCTGTGTTATTTCTTTTCCACATTATATTTTGTTATATAATTGAAATATCACAGGTTATGCGTTAAATCGATCAATTGGTAAATCCAACCTTTGGTTGTTGATTGAAATTGATTGATCCTTGAACATTGGTCTTTGGTACCGTTCAAGTTATTTCTCTTGTATTCAATCAGGCTCGTAGATTTCTATTTGTTTGAGTGAGGATTGAATCGAGAAATTGAGATATAACCCTTTGATATACTTTTTTATTAAGATTGAGTCTGACTGTCTAGTTGATTCTCTTAAAAGTATATTGGAGTTAGTCCATACGAATTGCTAAGCGAAATATTGGGTGAGGTTGTTAGACCCCCGCTTTTTCAGCTTTCATCAAAAGGTTCCGCACTCAGGCAAGTCTTATTTCCCCTCATGCGTCCATATTATCAACTTTCAAACATGCTACCTTGGTCCGGGGACTCAATCTTGCTAATAACCTAGCATACACCAAACCCTATGAGTGGTTAGTCCCACCTCAACAATATTTTACTAAATGGTTGAATGTGGAGCTTCTTCAAGTTGAGCATCTCATTGAAAATTTTATTGCTGAGATGATTAACAAGTATTACAAAGAATACCTCGGATATCCTCCTGTAACTTTGCATGAGTGTCCATATGTGCCACAAAGTCAGAAAGCTTCGACCGCACGAGCATGGAACCCCATCATCATAGGAATGCCGAATCAGCAGAAGATCTTCAGGGCACGAACGATCAAGCCTGAAAAATTTCATGAAGGGGATTTAGTTCTTAAAGCAACTAAACGCAATCTCCATTCTGCAAAAAACTCTAACTGGGAAGGGCCTTTTATGGTCACTAAGTCCGTGGTTGGTGGATACTACAAACTGATCAACATGGATGGCAAGACCAGCGTGCCAGTGATACATGAGAATTGGCTCAAATCCTTTTATGTCTGAGGCATTCAGCGTCTTGGGGTGTTATTTGCTCAAGGAACGAACAAATGCTGGAGAAGCCCAATACATTTTAGGATTTTCTTTCACCTGTATTTTCAATTCTTCCAAAACATTTGCAATACTTACATCCAGTATTTGAATTCAGTAATTTATCAAAGTTCTTTTATTCAAAGAAAAATCTTTAACAAATCCAAAAGAAAATCCTCAATCACTTACTTATCCAAAACCAATCAAAAATCAAAACCAAAGTAAAACCTCACATCTCTCAGAAGTTCAAGGTTCAAGAGATTATGGAAAGGAAACTAAAGGAAATCAGCAAAGAAATATTTTTGCTCCTCTGCAATCTTCAGGTCTCGCAAGGCTTCTTTCTCCCGCTCCAACTATTCCATCAACTGGGTGACTTTAGCCTCCTTCTTTATCACAGCGTCACTTTTCAGAGGTATATTCTTATCGACTGCTTTCTTGATGGCTTCAATTCTCTCACGAAGCCATCCCACATTGAAACCCAGTTCCTCAGAATTCTTCAGGTTGTACTCCCAATCAAAGAGTATATCTGGAGTGACGGTACTTCTAGCTCTGGTTCGTATATAGTCTATGACGCGCAAGATGGTTCCCACTTTCATTGTCAAGAAGTAAATTCGTTTGGAATCTTTGTTAACAACAATGTGACCATACATCTTCCATAGCTCCTCATACATGCCGGCATACACAGTAGGAATGCTAAATCCACCAACTAATTCATGATACGGGAGTAACTCACCAAATGGAGGCACACAAACAATCCCTGCAGTAGAATATTTATGCACAATCGTGCGGGTCTCTATCATTGGAGCAACTTCAACAGTCGTGGGAATAATTTCTTCTATTATTGGAGCAATCTCTTCCATTATAGGTCCGGTTTCTTCTACCCCTGCAGTAATGGTGATTTGAGCTTCATTCTCTTCAACAACTTCAGTAGAAACATTCTCATGGAATTGAGGTACAGATATGGTAACATCATCAACTCTATTCACCACATGGTTTGAATCATCATTGGCTTACTTCGATATTTGGCACCTAACATGAAGATTACGCTAGATTAGGACGATCCAAGCATGAAAATCAAAAGGCAATCATAAAATACAGCATGTAAGTGAACTAAAACTATCCAAGTTCTTTACTATGCATTCAATACATGAGAAAATAGCGTGAAAGTCATAAAACACGTTTTGCAACAAGCTCGTCTGTGGGGATTTTACACTTCCCTGTATAAGACGACGAACTGGGAGAAATTGGTGAGGAATATAAGGCTGATTCATATACCATTCTATTCGTATGGATGCTCTCTACAACATATCAAAATTTCATAACAATTGGATAAACTAGCAAAGAGATGTGTCCAAAACATTGGACTACATGCCAGCTGAAAAATTTCTGGAAGTCTCCTGGAAGTTTACTGTTTCGCCTATTTAGGCCCATAAACATGCTAAAAACTCAAAAAGTTTCTGTACTAAAGCTTGTAAATTTCCTGGGCATGAAAATACATGGGTAAATCGCGAAAATACGACATCGTACAAAGATTCTACAGCGTTTTTACTGAAAGACTGAAGTCTGGATTTTTCTTGTGACGTCTTTCGGAAAAATTTCTCATTCGTTCATGTGGGTTCTCATTTATTCATCCCCAAATCATCAATTTCATACTTCTATGAAGAAATTACAGGGGAATACTTACTTAAGTGGTCTCTCAGCCATTCGGAGGATCAATATTGCCGGAATCACCATTAGTAGCATTATTTCCTTCATTCGGTCCTGGGTTTTGAGAATTCTCCGTCTCACCATTTTCCAAGGAAGAATGAGCATTGTCAGTACTTTGTTCATCATCTCCTCCTGGATACATCAGCAACAATTATTAATATTTCATTTAAGGAGTGCTATGAACGACTATACGAAGAGGTATTTACATCAACTTCTTCTTCAACGCTTGATTCAGAGACTGTTTGTTCAACAACAGTGAATTGAAGACCGTCAAGGCTCGATGGGGAAAAGTTATGAGACGAAGTAACAAACATTGGTTTCATGATCCTAATTGCACGGACAAGAAAAAGTCATGGTATAGGGAACGCTAACAACTCACCAAAGAAACAGCCGGGGACTTTACAGTGTTCGGTATCATTTTATAATCCTTACTTCTAGATTCTCTGCCCCGAAGACTTACTGCTATTTCTGAGTAATCCACATCGATCTGAGGTCTCACAGCACGACCGTCCTATGGATATTTCAATCTCGACCAAGCGGAGACCATCTCAACAGTAGGAGGTTCTTTTGAGGGAGTCCGAGCAGCTATTTCAAAGTCATGAAGGCATTCAAGTTTCTGGGTCCAGAAACCGATATAACCCGGAGTTTCATACGTGGCTTGGTTAGAGCAAGGAAACATATATTCACGACCATTCAGATACGTGTAATCCAAATGAGCCTAAAGTTGTTAAACCTAATTGTTTATTCCTTCGAATGTCCGAAAGACATTGGTCAAAGCCCATCTGGCATGCTGCTCTGTCAATGGCATACTAAGTAACCAGGAGTACAACGCAGTATGAAGGATCTCTCACCATCACTCAAAGGTCCTGGAAGTACCATTTCTTAAAGTTGCATCCGTAGAGATGTCATCTCTGGAAACATCATCTCTGGAAGTGTCATCATGGGAGTCAGTCATTCTTGCAAAGTGGCTATGACAGATGCATAACATTTCTACTTCAGCACATCGTTCATACAAAGCGCAGGATTCAACAAAACAATGAATCATGGAATAAAGATGCTCACAACAGCGTCTACAAAAATGGTAACTTTCAACTCTTACCTGTTTACGATTCCACTAACAGTAGTGATTGTGATACAAGAGTTAATACTTCAAAATTTGCTCGTTTCCTCGAACCTGCAAACACGAGCAAAATTTTTATTCAAAAACCAAAACTTGATTTTTCATTGCGTGAACATTCACTACAATTATGAAAACTCACATACAGACATTATTTCACCATGAATAATTGTCTACTTTCAACAGTTGTTCAAAATCAAAACATTGATTTTACAAAAATATATTTTAACGTGAAACTCACGTGAATTTGAAAAAATATATATATATTTTTGCTCCCTCACGCGAGCATACGTCTTTGAAATAAGAGTATATTTTTAAAAATTCATGAAAGCTCATAGACAATTTTTTTTTTAATTACTAACAGACGCACGTCTATTAAAAAAAAAAAAAACTTTTTTCTCATACAACATCCACCTTTGAAACGAGAGTTTATTCCCTTTTGTGAAATCTCACATATTTAAAAAATAAAATTTTGGCTTCGGTGAAAGCGCATAGACAAATTTTTTTATCATTAGACTCAAGTCTATTTTGTTTGTTTCTTAAACTAACGAATGAACAAACGTCTGTTCCTAAAACAAGGATTTCTTTTTTGGGCTCGGGCCCGTAAACGCTAAACCGACCAAAACTGGACCTCCGATCGTCCAAATCAGCAGTGCTTCATCTCTCCGTGCTCCCGAGATAGCATCTATCATACTTTCAGGGTCCTTACCAGGGCATTTGCTCGTACATGACATCATTGGAGCAAATCGAGGATTCTGAAAATACCTTTGTACAACTGAGTTCAACTGCTTGTCTTGTCAACTGCAAAATCACCATCTAGTGCTTACTGCAGAACATGACTGTCCCTCACTAAGCAGGGGACTTAATGTTGATGGTGGATTTTCGATAAAAGACAAAATCGTAAAATCATGATACTTCATGTTTCTGACCCGGCTTCAGGAACGCATGTGATGATTCATATTTTACGATCCGTGAACCATTTCACGATCTCTGACTGAGTAAGCGTTCCTCTCAGAGAGCTATGATGAATATGTTTCTCGAAAGGCCTTCCCGACTAAGCATTCGATGCTTCACACATTTCATCATCACCTCTATGTACAATCTTCATGATTGGGCGGTTCTCTAGACATAATTGTTTGTTAGAGAGCTGAACGCCTTCAGGATGTCACGCCGTTCGTTGTTCCCTGACTACATAGAGAGACCCACCTCTACAAAGAATCTTAATGATTGGGCGGTTCTCTAGACATAATTTTTTGTTAGAGACCTTCAGGAGGTCACGATGCACGTTCTTCCCTGACTATGTAGAGAGACCGTGTATAGAATATTGATGATTGGGCGGTTCTCTAGACATAATTGTTTGGTAGAGAGCTGAACGCCTTCACGACGTCACGCCATTCGTTGTTCCCTAACTATACACCCCTCATAACGAATATGATGCTTCAACTATCTCATATCTCGATTCAATTAACTCTAGTGTCATTCGCCAACTGAATTCCTATAAAATAATCTATTATATCTCATTACTCCGTCCCATGGTTATCCCCGGCTAGATTCCATGGAATAGTAATAGATAATTACTTTATCTCATTACTCCGTTCCTTGAATTCCCCGGTTGAATTCCATGGAATAGTAATAGACACTCAATTCATTTTATTACTCTGTTTCATGAATCATTCTCAGCTGAATTTCATGAATTAGTAATAAATATCCAACAATCGGGCGTCCGGACTATCACCGAGTAAGCCCCAAGAAAATGGTGCAAGTGTACTCAACGATGATGCATGAACGAGCACCCAAATGCACGAACGGGCATTTAAAAATATGGACAAACGAGGAAACCCACGCAAAATGAGAGAGAAAATAATAATAAAAAAATAAAAGAGGCGCCTAGGGACCGGGCCCACCGGTCGGCCGGTCATGCCGCCGTGGACGGTCCCCCACGCCTCTTCCTTTATTTTTTCTTATTTTATTATTTTCATGATCTCATGAAGACTCCTTCATTCGAGCAACTTTCCTTGTTTGAGCAAAACTCACGGTTTCTCCATATTTTCCTTCAAAGAAGAAAAATAATAAAAATAGGGGAAGGTGTCATGGGACCGGGCTACCTAGCCGGCCGGGCATGCCCTATCCATGGTCGGTCCCACACCTTGCAATCCCTTGTTTTCATAATTATTATTTCCCTCGTCTCATGAAACTCCTCCATTTGAGAAAAAACCCTGGTTTCTTCATATTTTATCAAATATTGCTCAAACCATGAAAAAGCCAAAAAGTCAAATGGTCACATGACCGACTAGGCTTCTCACGCCAAAAATTAAAATATTATTATTTTAGTATTCTCAAAATATCTGTCGCATGAGAAAAGTTCTACTTGCTCATTCGAGCAAAAATTGAGAGTTTCAGTCAAGATCAAACTCTTCTGAAAATCCAAAATATTGCTCAAACGCACACCAGAAAATACCAATGTGAGCGCAAAAGATCATCTGTCTACGTGGTGCAAGATTATGAGCCGAAGTATCCCACTATAATACAACCTACTACACAATGTATACCCAACCACTTAGTCTTATCCTATCTAGTAAGCCCTAAGGGCATAAATGTAATTCGATGTAACCACCTACCCTATAA
>JAJJMB010008919.1:2329707-2524218 GCA_023531105.1 Papaver atlanticum | reverse complement strand
GGGGGGATCCTTTGGATGGTCTCTCTAGCTTAGTCTAGCTATCTCTCTCTCTCTCTATGATGGCCTCCATAGCTAGGTCTTCTTCCTTAGAGCTCAATGAGAGCCTCCTCCAATGAAGATCTTGTAAACACCTCATATTATCGTTATAACCCGTGGATGTTGGTCACCATTGACCGAACCACGTAAAAGATCTTTCTCCCCTTTACTTTCATGTTCTTTACCTTATTTTGATGTATGATTATGTGGGTTAGATGTGTGTTTTGATGGTTAAGATTATCTAGGGTGTAGTAGTAGAAAAGATGCAACTACAACAGAAACTCTCAGGACTGAGACACGGAAATTAAGGTGACACGAGCATGCTTCCTTGACCAACCAAGGCCGGCCCTAAGGATTGCAAGGAGCCGGTCCCACACATCTCTATAATTTTGACCTAATTTGCTCAATTGCTCATATTGGGTCCCAACTCTTTCCAACCAACCTGTAATTTGCTTAAACGACCATCAGCTGGTCCCATGACCACCAAGGGCCGGTCTCATGCACTCTTGGTCGGTCCCTCACTTCTCCATAATTAGATTTTGTTACTTATGCTCAGACGAGCACTATTTTAATAAATGATTAAACCAGCGTTTGATCATCCTTTCACCAACCGATCAACAAAGGACCTTGGTGCATGCTCACTCGAGCACTTGGGAACTACATGGTCGACCATCATCCCATGTAGCCGGTCACTCCTTCACATTTTAAGTGAATCATCAATTGACGAGCAATTGATCAAAAATTAGGGTTTCGAACAAATGCTCTGTAAATCATAATTCTGAGAGGGTTCAAACACTAATTATTTTATATCGATCCAAAAATCAACATCTGGTTTAAAAATATAATATTTGGTCTAACTACCAATATTTTAATCAATATTTTATTTGACCATGCTACAAATAATTCATCTAACGAGCAATATTCGCTCAGATGAGCAATATTTGCTCAAACGAGGAATATTGATTTAACTATCAATATTCAATAATTTTACTCAGACGCGAGCAACGCTGCTCAGAGTGGTAATATTGATTAAACTATCAATATTCAACGATTTATCATACGAGCAGTATTTGCTCAGACGAGCAATATTTGCTCAAACTATCATCATGTGGATTCAAGAACTATAACAGACATGTTCAATCCATGAATCGCCGAGCATTCGTCAATCATGCTCGATTCAACAAAACCTAGACTCATCGTCTAACCAAGTCAACAACCGATTAATCAAATACACGTCTGCTTTGCAGACTCCACGTTCGTGAGACATCAATTATGTCACATGGGGAATATCAATTAGGATTTTGGTCTGGCGGCCTACAACACGTGTATTCATCCACGATGAGAAATGTGAGTAAGTCATGCAAGCAGTTGAGGAAGTTAGCAAAGTAGTGGGTGGACAATCAACCAAGTCTACGCACGTCCTGGAACTGGTAAACACACGATTTCCCACTTTCCCACTCTTTCACTCAAGCAACCGTCACACTTACTGGAGATCAATATGTCTACTCTTCTGGAAATATAAATAAGTCTCTGAATCCACGATTGAGACAAGACAATTTTTTGAGTAATCACTCTCAAGAATTCCACCAATCGACCAGAACTTATTCTAACTTAACAGTTCACAGAAAACTTGCAGAAACCCACAACACATTCACAATCCTTGATCATCATTGATCTCACACAATTCCCAGCTTCCCTCCTACAGATCAACCTTCTTCCCTCTTTGTGACCGAATTGACTCTGGAACGGTCATTTTCTTGGTTTAGGACGGAGTCCTACAAATTGATCTCTTGAACTCAAAGCACTACCGTGTAGTACATCTGTTTGAGGTTAAGCAGTTTGCTCGGTTGAGGAGTCTCGTCCACACAATCGTCTCTTCACTCTCCTAAAAAAACCAGCGAATCATTTTTCCCCATCAACATACTTCAAAGTTGTGATACAATTGAACTTTGGAGAATATAATAATATTATGTTTCTGTATAACGACAATTGAGAATATCTTTTTTCAAAGTTGTTATCGCTACGGATCTTCAACAACAACGATGCTGAGTTGAACACGTTCAGAATCATTACAACTTGATGTAACGAAGAATTCAAGGAGTTGAAAAAACCAAGGAAATCAAGAATGATGGATTCAAGGAGTTTTTAAAGTTTTTTTTTTTTTAATCCATATGTATTAATATTTTTGTCACTAAAATTGACAAAAGGGGGATTATTAGAGCATTGCTCGGTCAAACTCACAAGTGTTGCTATATCAAGCTTGTTGTCAAATTTAGTTGATCAAAATTATATATTGATTTCTAGTCTACAATTAGTTAAGTCTCGGATTAGGATAGAAGTGTGTAGTTGAGAATCGGACATCACAATGTTCTACCGTTTGAAGTTGAAGATTAACCGAAGCTTTTGGATTGAACTTCTTCAACATAAGGTAAGTGAAGACAGAACCACCTATTTCTCAAGTTATATTCATCTTTCTATCTATGAGACGTTGTCGCATGACTAATTAGACTATTGGAAGCATATCAAGAATTTCGAGTCAAGTTTATCTTGGTAATTAGTTCTTTAAATACATATGACTAAGCTTAATGAAGATTTGTTCATACTTGATGACTTTTGGTTAAGAACAATTTACAGGACAGTATGCGTACCAGTATACAAACCGGTGAAAACTGTTATAGGTCCGGAACCATAGTACATGTACTCAGTACACGTACCAGAGTAATTATATGTCGACAATGACTTAGTGGTACGCATACCCGGTATCCATATCACAAAAAGTATATGAACTCGTAAACCTGGATTGGTACGCATACCTAGTATGCATACCGGAAAAGAATTGTGGTTTTGAAACCGGTGTCCATACCCGGTGCGCAAACCGGAAAAGTTTTGTAAGATCCGGAACCTATTTTTGTATTAAGGGTACACATACCCGGTACATGTACCATGAAGAAAATAGTCACGGAAAGTACACTTACTTTCCCTGTCTAAAATTTCAGATGCACATAAAATTATTTCTGTTAGATGATTAGCATTTGAATTTCTAAAAATACTATATAGACATGATTGATCACATTATAACCTATGGTTGTGATTCAAACTTAAAAGTCTTAAGTGTATATGAAAATGATTAAGCTTATGGTTCAATCGGCTAGTCTCGACTAACCGTCCATGAATAATATCTTTATACATGGTTCGGTCATGGTTCATCCTAACCAGAGTGTATATCTTGTTATGTTAATATTATTTCAAAGATTCATCTAATAGTGGATATTGTTTGCTTGGTTCCAAAGATATCTTAGCTTAAACCTAAAGCAACTTATACTTTGAAAGTCTATATAAGGGGAACCTCAAGCAACTTGGATCTTTGAATCCCGACACTACTCTTGTATGTCCTAGTTGTAAACTAGAGTCGTCATCTTCCTAAAACCCTTCTAAGTTTAGCGACTAAACAGAATTCACAGGGATTCGTGAAGCCAGGTCCAACTATCTTTTATCTTGATAGTTCGTGTTTCTTGATCTTGTTTGATTGTTGAGAAGCTCACTCGAACAAGATAGATAGAAATCGAAAAGTTGTCTTTATCTCAGACTTTGTGATTCCACAGGTTTAATATTTGTGATGTGAATAATAATCTAGGTTGCTCTTCGGGAAGCATAAGTCCGGATTTTGAGGTTAGCTAGAATTTGTCTATTACTATCAATTTCCAGTCTCACCTTGATCTACGATCAAAAAGGAAATCACCATATAGGCTTATCTGTGGGAGGAAGATTGGTTTAAAGTCTTCAATTGAGTTGAAGCAACTCTTAGGATGTAAAGGACGCCAGCTAAGGGAATAAATTGCGCGAAATCCTGCTGGGATTCAAGAGGCGTAAGGAGCGCGACTGTAACTGAATTGTGGTGAGGGTTTAATTCTTTCTTAACTACATTCCAGTCTGAAGTTAATTGGTAGTAGGATAGTGTTTGTAGCGGTTTAATACAGTTTGGTGTTCAATCTGGACTAGGTCCCGGGGTTTTTCTGCACTTGTGGTTTCCTCGTTAACAAAATTTCTGGTGTTTGTGTTATTTCTTTTCTGTATTATATTGTTTATCTTTATAATTGAAATATCACAGGTGTACGTAAATCAATCAAAGTAGTTACATCCATCCTTGTTTGTTGGATATGACTTGATTGATTCTTGGATATTGATTTTTGAGATCGTCCAAGTACTCTCACACGTAGTGAGGTTCACGGACTTGGTTCTGTAAACTTTATGATTGTGAGAGAAAGAGATATAACTCTAAATATTATTCCTTGATTGAGATTCATTAAGTTGAACTCTCAGAATCGTATTTAAGTTAGTCCATACAAGTTTCCCAAGAAAAAGTTCGTGGTGTATTTTGGTACCCCCACGTTTTCAAGTATAATTACTAGTGAATTGAAAATAAATACTAGCATCAAACAAGGGTTTACGAACTTCTTGTTGAACTGTTTCAATATCATATTCATCATCACTGTTAACCATTGTTCTACTCCTATTAGATACTTCTCCACTAATTTTATTTTCCTAGTAAACATGTTTAATCAAAAGAAACACCAAGATTAATGAAGAACTCACCCGGTACGTGAACTGTCGATAATGGTAGTTTCTTAACTTGGAAGTAGAAGATAAAATCGATGATCACCCGTTGTACCCAAATTCGTGACATATGTAACGTATCAAGATATCGAAATATAGAGTAAGATTGATCTTGGTATGAATCAACGTTTTGAAACCTATTTTTATTTTTATTCAACTGATCGAGAATCCAAGAGGAAGAAAAAGCAAATGAGAGGGGATACAAACAAGAGTTGTTTGTTCCCTTTCGATTGGATGCACTTGAGAGTTCATGAACCGGTCATTCTAATTCTAGACCAAATTTAGCTCCATGTAATCTTTGGCTAAGAGATATGGCTCTTACACTAAAATCCATTGAGTATGAAAATTTACACGGGATTACTAATTCGAAAGTACATGCATGGTTGTTTTACTAACTCGGTCGCTTGGCTTCAAAATTTGGTGGCCAAACATCGAAATCCGACATCGTATGAAGTTTCTACAGATTATGTAGTGAATGGTGTGTAGAAAAGGGTTACCATACAAGATTTAAGAGACTAAGCTTCACGGAAACCTCAATCATAGGCTCTAATCAGCTCAGATACACTATCATCTCAGGTTCCATTTCATCTCCAAGAGATTTCACTATACTGGAATTGATGGTGGGTTTTTGCCTAGGGCGAAAATTGTAAAGAACTATATTTTGACCCGACATCATAAATATCAAATACTAGTATGTTTTCATTTCGCAAGGAATTTAAAGTATAAATTAAGTTAAAATGGGTGTTTATGCCTATATATTTATGTATATATAGCTATATCTATGAGCTTCGCCCGTCTGAACAAAGAAAATATACATATATGTGCAACTGTATTTATTGTATAGCTTAGTATCTACATACGTATAAAATTATCAAAATAGTGTAGGTGCATGCCGGAATACTCCCAAATATTCTATAATTTTATACAATAAATCTCAAGCTCCTATATGAATTTCCCACTAGTATAGAGCGAATTTGATTTCTCTGTAGTGTTATATTCCCCGGCTGAATTCCTAAAATTTACCTAAACATCGATATCCATTCTTAGATGAATGGTGTAGATCTATTATGGTGTTTGAACAAGCTGCACATAAAAATACTTGATTGAAGCCTCACAACTATATTCATAAAATCAGGTAATCGTCGTGCCAGACACAAGATGTTAGAGCACTGCTCGGTCGAACTCGCATGCGTTGCTATCTCAAGCATGTTTGTCAATATTAGTGATCAAAACTATAAGTCTTGATTTCTAGTCTACTTATAGATGTCTCGGACTAAGACATAGATTGTGTAGTTGATCCCTAGACTTCACGGCGTTCATCAATTGAAGACGAAGAACTACTAAGGAGAGCTTGTGGAACTTCATCAACAAAAGGTATGTGGAAACTGAAACTCATCTATCACTTGGAAAGTCTATTTCTACTCTATCTCCTATATTGAGACATAAGTCGTGTTACGATATAGTTTTCTATTATACACATTTGAGATTTTGAGTTGAGTTTAACTCGCTTACATATTTCTCGGAATATGTGTTGGCAAGCTTTCGCTTCGACCAAGTTCATCTTATAATCTTGACGCAAGTCAAAAGATGATCATGTGAAAATTGCCGAGTAACATCTTTCATGGTTTGTGTGATACAATCATTTGGTGTAGACTTGGAATGTTTCGTTATGATTATTTCAATAACTTAAAAATTGCTTTGATGCTAATAGTGTGTGAAAACGGATATTGTCATCCTCTAAGAAAGTTTCAATGATTGAAATAAGAGTTTAGAACACTTAACTATTATTGGATATGACAAGTTTTGTACTCTTGCGCATATGTAATCCATGTCCGGGAACCATCGTTTGCGTACCCATACGCGTAACTGTTGGCTTGAGAAATCCGGGAATCTAAGTATGTGCACCCGTTCGTGTACTGGCGTAAGGTTCATGTCCGAATATTTCTGTTGGGATTGGAAGTACGCGTACCCGTTTGCGCACTGGCGAAACACAATCTTGGTCCGAGTATTTCAAGTATGCGTACCCGTTTGCATGCTTGAAGGTTAAAGTTCTAAAATCGGTTGTGTTCATGAACTTAAACAATTTATAAAATAAGGAATGCAATCTTTGCAAACCGTGGCTATAATGTTCATGAATTGATTCGGGTGAATCAAACCGATTTTGCTTCAATTGTGTTCTTGTATACGTCTATGAGAATATAGCAATTGAACAACTCTTTAACTAGTTTCATTTGAGTCATTTGAACTAGTTATGGTTAAGATGAACAAGGTTGATATGAGAGTGATCATATGGCTAACCTCGGTTAACTATTGTTGAGCCAACATGGTGTACACGTTTAGGTACAGTTACATAAACCTAAATGAGGGTACATTTTATTTGTGCGTAACAAGCTAAGTTCGTTCTAACGGTTAAAAGATATTAGCTTGGTTGAATCAGGTTTTTGATCTAACAGTGAATATTGAATGCTTTGTTACCAAGGTAACTTGGATTGCAAACCCTGATTTTAAAACTATATAAAGGAGAACTCTAGCAACTGGGAAACCTAATCCCCACACTTCTGTGTGTTACTAGTTGCATAGCTAGAGTCAATTCTCCTTTATCCTTAGGTTTCTCACGAGAACCCGTAGGTTAACGACTTAAAAACTTCATTGGGATTGTGAAGCCAGACCCAACTATTTTCTCTGTAGTTGCGTGATCTGATCTTGCCGTTTCTATCATGTGTTGAGTGCAATCATAAGATTTGCTTGAGATTTATATCTCCGATAGGCAAGATGAAAAACTAATCACAAACACCTTCGTCTCATCATTTTTGATTCCATAATATCTTGTTTCGTTAATCGATTAATATTATTGTGAGGTGATTGATAATACTAGTCTGTTCTTCGGGAATATAAGACAGGTTTATCAATTGGTTCCTGTTCACCTTGATTGAGCAAAAGACGAAACAAAAACTCATAGGTATTTTATTGGGAGAAAGATTTATTTATTCTAATAGACTTTTCTGTGTGAGACAAATTTGTTTATTAAGTCTTCGACTTTGGGTCGTAGCAACTCTTGGTTGTGGGTGAGATCAGCTAAGGGAATCAAGTGCGTAGTATGCTGCTGGGATCAGAGACGTAAGGAACGCAAATGTACCTTGAATCAGTGTGATATTGATTAGGGTTCAACTACAGTCCAGTCCGGAGTTCTTTGGTAGTAGGCTAGTGTCTGTAGCGGCTTAATATAGTGTGGTGTTCAAAGATGGACTAGGTCCCGGGGTTTTTCTACATTTGCGGTTTTCCTCGTTAACAAAATTCTTGTGATTGTGTTATTTCTTTTCCGCATTATATTTTGTTATGTAATTGAAATATCACAGGTTGTGCGTTGTATCGATCAATTGGGAAATCCAACCTTTGGTTATTGATTGAAATTGATTGATCCTTGAACATTGGTCTTTGGTACCGCTCAAGTTATTTCTCTTATATTCAATCGGGCTCGCAAATTTCTATTTGATGATTGCAGATTGAATTGAGAGATAGCGATATAAACTCTTGTATATACTTTTCTCTAGAGTGAGTCTGACTGTCTAGTTGATTCTCTAGAAAGTATATTGGAGTAAGTCCTCTCAGATTGTCAAACGAATTGTTGGGTGCGGTTGTTGTACCCCCGCATTTTCAATTGGTATAACAGCAGGAAAACACGTTAATACCTTATAAGTCTGTGTTTGTAGCGATCTGAAGATGGACAATATTGTCTCTGAAAACGCTTCACCATAAATGGATAAACTCAACATCGAGCGTGTTCTAAAAACCATCGATATGGTTGAGAATCCTTATTTAAAAAAACTCATCAAATTTCTTTGTCTCGAAAAACATTGTTTGATAAGAAAAGTTGATGGTCTTCATTGCGAGGTTCATATCAAAAAATCTGATCTTCGAGAACGATCTGAAGAGGTAGTTTACCTCCAGAAGAAGTTATATGAACAAATCCGGATCAACTCTGATTTTGCTGCAGAAATTGCAAAGCTTAAAGATTTGAAATCTGTAAAATCATCTTCAATGGTCTTAAATAGCTCCTCTAACTCTTCCTTGAAGAATTGCCGTAAGTCAGGTGATAAGCGAGGTATAGGCTTTGTGAAACCTGATAGTGCTCAGAATTTCTCGAACAAGGGAAATGATGTTGGTACATGCTTGTTCTGTGGTTCTCATGATCACTTTCAACATGCTTGTTTGCCTTTCAAGAAAAGATTAAAAGTTGATTGTAATCTTCATCAGAAAGATGTACAACTTTTGTCTACTCTTAAAAGACATTCAACACTAACAAGAAAGCCAAATGTGGTTAGTAGTGCTAGTATGGGAGCTTTTGCTCTAAATTCAACATCACCTTTTCAATGGTTCCTTGATAGTGGATGTAGCAGGAATATGACTGTAGATCTCTCATGGTTTATCAACACAAGTGATTTTGATGGTGGACCTGTAACTTTTGGAGATGGAAGCTGCTGCTACATAAGCAAGAAGAGGACTATCAAATTACCTGGTGTTCCTGAAATACATGATGTCGTATACGTTAAAGGTATGACTGCTAATCTTCTTTCTGTTAGTCAAATATGTGACAAAGGCCATAAGGTTGTCTTCAATGCTAATGGATGTGACATTGTCGACAAATCTGGAAAAGTGATTTTTCAAGGATCACGTGGCAAAAATAACTGTTATCTTCTAGATACTCAGTTCAATAATTGTTGCAATTTGACTAAGGTGGAATCTACTCATCTTTGGCATGAGCGTTTTGGTCACATCAATTATCGTCTTCTAACTAAGATCATTAACAAAGAACTTGTTAGAGGCGTTCCCAAAATCAATGCTAAGGTTGAGGGTGTATGTGGTGCCTGTCAAAAGGGTAAACAAACGAAAGTTCCACACAAATCATCTCGAGATATTCTCACCAAAGCTCCACTTGATTTAATTCGTATGGATCTCTTCGACCCAATTCAACAATCTACAGTGGCTGGAAAAAAGTATGCTTTGGTTATGGTGGATGATTACACCAGATTTACTTGGGTGGCATTTTTGGCTCACAAGAATGAAACACTCAGTGAGTTCAAGATTATTGTTAATAGAATCCAGAATGAATAAGGTCGCAAACTAAAGAAAATTAGAAGCGATCATGGCACTAAATTCAAAGACACCAAAGTATTTGAATACTATGACTCTTTGGGATTCAACAATACTCACCACCGATTACTCCACAAGCAAATGGTGTGGCAGAAAGGAAGAATAGAAACATTCAGGAAATGGCAAGGGTAATGCTCCATAACAAAAACTTACCGTTAAGGTTTTGGGGTGAGGCTGTCTTTACGGCTTGCTACTTGATCAATCGTGTTTATTTACGGTCAAAGACCTTAAACAATCCCTATGAGTTATGGTACGGTAAGAAAACCAACTTACACTATCTCAGAGTGTTTGGCAGTAAGTGCTATATTCTAAAGGACCGTGAACAGAAAGGGAAATTTGATTCAAAAAGCGATAAAGGTATTTTTCTTGGTTATGCATCTGACAGTCGTGGTTTCCGAGTGTTTAATCTCAGAACCCAGGTCATGATGGAATCTGCAAATGTTATCAATGCCGATCTAATCTTCATAATGACTCTCCTGCTGAATTGCCTCCAACCGAGATAATTGAGAAAATCAAAGAAACTTTAGAATCAGTAGAAGTTGTCCCAATGGTTGTTGATCCTGATGTCTCTAGTGATGAGGAGAAAAAATCTAGTCAGGCTATTCCTGTTGAACAATATCGTGCTCCTTCAAGGCATCTCTGGGTTCAAAGGAATCATGATACTAACAATATCAGTGGAGGTAGGGAATCTACTGCTAAGACGAGAGGACAACTTAAAAATATTTGCAATTTTGGTTGTTATCTATCGCAAGTAGAACCAAGGAATATTGATGAAGCTCTTAGTGATCCCCATTGGGTAAATGCAATGCATGAAGAGTTAAATAAATTTCAAAGACAAGATGTATGGAAACTCGTACCTTGTCCCCCCAATATCAATATTGTTGGTACTAAATGGATATTTAAGAACAAGTCTGATGAGTTCGGCACCATTGTCAGGAACAAAGCTAGACTTGTCGCTCAGGGATATTCATAGATTGAAGGAATCGACTTTGACGAAACTTTTGCACCTGTGGCACTCCTTGAGTCCATTCGACTGTTATTAGCTCATGCTTGTTTTCTCAAGGTTAAGCTGTTTCAAATGGACATCAAATCCGCCTTCCTAAATGGAAACTTAAAGAAAGATGTCTATGTCACTCAACCTAAGGGTTTTGAAAACCCTGATTTCCCTGATCATGTCCTTAAGCTCAACAAGGCATTATATGGGTTAAAACAAGCGCCTCGTGCTTGGTTCGAAAAACTAACTACATCTCTTCTTAGGAAAGGTTTTTCGGGAGGTGGAGCTGATAAAATGTTGTTTACCAAATGGAGTGGGAAAGATGTTGTGATTGCTCAAGCTTATGTAGATGATATCATCTATGGGTCAACATCGGAGAAACTTACAAAAGACTTTCAAGTCTTTCTTGGTAAGGAGTTTGAAATGAGCAATGTTGGTGAATTAAAAAAAAAATTTGGTTTACAAATTCAATAACACAGGGATGGAATTTACTTATCTCAAGAGAAATACGCGAAAGATCTTGTTTCAAGATTCGGCCTTGATAAGTCAACTCCAAAACTAACTCCTATGCCTACCACTGGTAAACTACATCGAGATGAGAGAGGTGTAAATGTGGATCAAAAACTTTATCGATCTATCATTGGAAGTCTTTTATATCTCATAGCCACGAGACCTGATATTGCTTTTAGTTTTGGTTGCTGTGCTAGGTTTCAGGAGAATCCAAAGGAATCTCATCTTGCAGCTGCTAAAAGGATCATACGGTATATTAATCACACTACCGGGTATGGTCTTTCCTACACTTTTGATACTAACACTAATCTTACTGCATATTCAGATGCTGATTGGGCAGGATGTGTGGAAGACAGAAAGAGTACATCAGGGGGTTTCTACTATGTAGGGTTGAATCTTGTAGCTTGGCATAGCAAGAAACAAAATTCACAATCTCTCTTAACATGTGAAGCAGAATATATTGCTGCAGGCTTATGTTGTACTTAGCTTATACGGATGAAACAAATGCTTGCTGATTATGGAATTGATTCTGGAATAATGAAGATCTTTTGTGATAATATCAAGTACAATTCGTATAACTGAGAACCCTGTTGAGCACTCAAGAACTAATCACATTGACATAAGGTATCATTTTATTCGAGACCTTTATGAAAATGGTATCATTAATATGTAATTTGTGCCTTCCGAACAACAGTTGGCTGATATTCTCACCAAACCATTAGACAATGCTACATTTCAACACTTACGACAGTCTATTGGTGTTGTTATGGTTCATTAGTCTTCCATAACTCTTGCCCCTGTGCTTATCTCGATATGTTGGGCAATTGAGTTTGGAATTCCTAGAGTAGTGTTGCTTCAATTTTGCATTTGTTTCTAGTAGATGTGTTTCTCGTAAAAGTAAGGTCGCTCTTGCTGTTCTTTCGGGAATGACATTATATGGGGGAGAGTTCTTTTTGAACTTGTGCTTAATTTCCAAATCTTTGTGGGGAGTGAGGCTGTGGAATATTGTAGGGGTTATCTTGTATCTTTATAAACTCCTTGATGAATGCATTTAGCTTCGGCTATATGATTGCATCTAAATAAGTTGGTATGTTATTCTCTTTTGGTCATGAAGTATCTCTATGAAAATTTCATGAGGATCCCACTAGTTTTCGTACCTTTGCCAATTTATATTGACAAAAAGGGGGAGAATTAATGTGTAGTTTCATACTACAAATATATATGGTTTACGGATCATTATGTAAGGGGGAGTGGTTTTCATGTCGAGATGAAGTATTGACTAAGGGGGAGTGATACATATCACCATAGTATTGTTGTCAAAGTTGTGATACAATTGAACTATGATGCTGTGTAATGATACTATGACACTGTATAACAATGATTGAGAGCATTTGTTTTCTCATTGTTATCGCTACAGTTCTTCAACAACTATGATGCTGAGTTGAACACGTTTATAATCATGGAGTACTTGGAAGTGCCGAAGATTTCGAGTCATGTTGAAGATGCCAAGGAGATCAAGCATTTGGATGAGAAGCTACAAAGTTTTATTTATTTTGTAATCCATATGTATTGATAGTTTTGTCACTAAAATTGACAAAGGGGGAGATTGTTAGAGCACTGCTCGGTCGAACTCGCATGCGTTGCTATCTCAAGCATGTTTGTCAATGTTAGTGATCAAAACTATAGGTCTTGATTTCTAGTCTACTTATAGATGTCTCGGACTAGGACATAGATTGTGTAGTTGAGCCTTAGACTTCACGGCTTTCATCATTTAAATACGATGAACTACTAAGGAGAGCTTGTGGAACTTCATCAACAAAAGGTATGTAGAGACTGAAACTCATCTATCACTTGGAAATTCTATTTCTAATCTATCTCCTATATTAAGACATAAGTCGTGTTACGATATAGTTTTCCATTATACACACTTGAGATTTGGAGCTTAGTTTAACTCGTTTACATATTTCTCGGAATATGTGTTGGCAAGCTTTCGCTTCGACCAAGTTCATCTTATATTCTTGACGCAAGTCAAAAGATGATCATGTGAAAATTTTAGAGTAACATCTTACATGGTTTGTGTGATACAATCATTTGGTGTAGACTTGGAATGTCTCGTTATGATTATTTCAATAATTTGAAAATTGCTTTGATGCTAATAGTGTGTGAAAACGGTTATTGTCATCCTCTAAGAAAGTTTCAATGATTGAAATAAGAGTTTAGAACACTTAACCATTATTGGATATGACATGTTGTGTACTCTTGCACATATGTAATCCATGTATGGGAACCATAGTATGCGTACCCGTACGCATACCTGTTGGCTTGAGAAATCCGGGAACCTAAGTATGCGCACCCGTTCGCGTACTGGCGTAAGGTTCATGTCCGAATATTTCTGCTGGGATTGGAAGTATGCGTACCCGTTTGCGTACTGGAAAAACCCAATCTTGGTCTGGGTATTTCAAATATGCGTATCCGTTTGCATACTTGAAGGTTAAAGTTCTACAATCGGTTGTGTTCATGAACTTAAACATTTATTAAATAAGGAATGCAATCTTTGCAAACCGTGGCTATAATGTTCATGAATTGATTCGAGTGAATCAAACCGATTTTGCTTCAATTGTGTTCTTGTATACGTCTATGAGAATATAGCAATTGAACAACTCTTTAACTAGTTTCATTTGAGTCATTTGAACTAGTTATGGTTAAGATGAACAAGGTTGATATGAGAGTGATCATATGGCTAACCTCGGTTAACTATTGTTGAGCCAACATGGTGTACACGTTTAGGTACGGTTACATAAACCTAAACGAGGGTACATTTCATTTGTGTGTAACAAGATAAGTTCGATCTAACGGTTGAAAGATATTAGCTTGGTTGAATCAGGTTTTTCATCTAATGGTGAATATTGAATGCTTTGTTACCAAGGTAACTTAGATTGCAAAAACTGATTTGAAAACTATATAAAGGAGAACTCTAGCAATTGGGAAACCTAATCCCCACACTTCTGTGTGTTACTATTTGCATAGCTAGAGTCAATTCTCCTTTAACCTTAGGTTTCTCACGAGACCCCGTAGGTTAACGACTTAAAGACTTCATTGAGATTATGAAGCCAGACCCAACTATTTTCTATGTAGTTGCGTTATCTGATCTTGATGTTTCTATCGTTTTTTGAGTGCAATCGTAAGATTGGCTTGAGATTTATATCTCCGATAGGCAAGATAGAAAACTAATCACAAACACCTTCGTCTCATCGTTTGTGATTCCACAATATCTTGTTTCGTTAATCAATTAAGATTATTGTGAGGTGATTGATAATACTAGGCTGTTCTTCGGGAATATAAGACCGGTTTATCAATTGGTTCCTGTTCACCTTGATTTATCAAAAGATGGAACAAAAACTCATAGGTATTTTTGTGGGAGACAGATTTATCTATTCCAATATACTTTTCTATGTGAGACAGATTTGTTTATCAAGTCTTCGACTTTGGGTCGTAGCAACTCTTGGTTGTGGGTGAGATCAGCTGAGGGAATCAAGTGTGTATTATGCTGATGGGATCAGATACGTAAGGAACGCAACTGTACCTTGAATCAGTATGAGATTGATTAGGGTTCAACTACAGTCCAGTCCGAAGTTCATTGGTAGTAGGCTAGTGTCTGTAGCGGCTTAATATAGTGTGGTGTTCAAAGATGGACTAGGTCCCGGGGTTTTTCTGCATTTGCGGTTTTCCTCGTTAACAAAATTATGGTGTCTGTGTTATTTCTTTTCCGCATTATATTTTGTTATATAATTGAAATATCACAGGTTGTGCGTTGTATCGATCAATTGGGAAATTCATATTTTTGTTGTTGATTGAAATTGATTGATCCTTGAACATTGGTCTTTGTTACCGTTCAAGTTATTTCTCTTATATTCAATCGGGCTCGCAAATATCTATTTGCTGATTGCAGATTGAATTGAGAGATAGAGATATAAACTCTTGTATATACTTTTCTCTAGATTGAGTCTGACTGTCTAGTTGATTCTATAGAAAGTATATTGGAGTAAGTCCTCTCAGATTGCCAAACGAATTGTTGGGTGTGGTTGTTATACCCCTGCATTTTCACAAGAATTACAAAAATACTAGCAATTTTGTGTGAGCATGCAAAAATTTGCCTATTTTACTCAATTTTGTGTTAACACATAAAATTTGATTATTTTGCTCAAATTTGTGTGAGCATGCAAAAAATTGCCTATTTTACTCAATTTTGTGTCAACACACAATATTTGATTATTTTTCTTTTTTTCATGTGAGCATGCAAAATTTGTTTATTTTGCTCAATTTTATGTGAGCACGCTCATTTTGCCCAATTTTGTGTGAGCGCACTAAATTATCCTATTTCACTCAAATTCATGTGAGGCATTGTATCTAAGCTCCCATTGGTGAGACACCAGATTGACCGAGCTTGGGATGAATATCTCTTGTGATTGGTTATGTCGAAATCCAATTATAAGTGAAAATAACGAAAACCCTCATTATGATTGAATCGCGACTGACCAAGTCAGTCTCAAATAAATCTCAGCCATCCAAGTTGGTCGGTCAATGAAAAAGTTGGGTGTATTTGGTATCCCCTGCGTTTTTACATTGAACCTACGTTGTAACCAACAACGATCGATCAAAAGCGACCAAGATTCGATGCATAATGATTAATTGTCCAAATGTAAATCAGTTGGGGAGACAATTAACATGATCATGGTTTAGTCGGGCAGTGCCAAGGTTGGTTAGTTTCTTTCGGGCAGGTTAGTTATTTTTGTCGGGCCGTGGCATAATCTTTGTCGCCCATCCTAGAGATGATCCCGACCATCTGAGAGACACATTTCTGTGTCTGAATTGTCCTCAATATCTGTATTGTTAGTGCTTGATTTTATACTTATTAAGGCGTTTTTATGTTTGTGTAGGTGTTTTTGGAGAAATAAACTTGTGTGGAAAAAGTTGCTCGAAAAGTGCTATTTGGACCCCCGAAGAAAAGTACTAAAGACACCCTCATTTTGGATAAGGACACCCCCAGGCACCCCAGCTGTTAAAGGCGCCCCTGTTTTGGATCAGGGAACTTCATCCTCTTCATTTCAAATCTTACTTTTGGTGGGAAAAACTTTCACAGTCGACTGCAGATTAGGGTTCGAATTTTGATCATGTTCTAGGGAGATTCAAGGGCCGAAACTCATTAGGTTTGTTTCTTTTGGCTTAACAAAGATGAGAATGGTCTTCGTTTGGACTAGAATTGGCTAGAATGGTGGATTTAATGATTGAACAGATTCTCGGGTTTATCTTCCTGCGGAAACTCTGTTAAGAATTTGGAAAAGTTTGAGTGAGACTCGAGCGCTGGATTTGGTTGCTTTGGCCTATTTGGACCAAATATGGATGGTAATGATCTTGGAATCGACAGAATTGGGCTGCAACGCGGGTTTGGAAGTAAAACAGAATATAAGAAATACACGGGTTTCTGTTGGGATTGTTTTGGAAAGTTTGAGCGTGTTTACAGCATGTTGAATTCTTTTGAACGTGTACCAGAGTTTATTGGAGTGTGTATACAGCAATTGAACGCATGAAGAGGCAAGAAAGGAAAGAAAATTTCCCGAGATTATTTTTATTTACTTCCGAGCTATGGAGAGATTTTCTGGAGTATCGTGGAGTTATTTTTGGTCCTGTGAAGTATAAAAAGGCTTTACGGGAGTCATAGAGGGGGCATGGAGAGTTTGGGAGACTATAGTGACAGTGACACATTCCTTGTATCGTTTCCTGTAACAGTTAGTTTGTAACAAATATAAGTGTTACAAACCCAGTTTTAATCATTTTGTATCACTTTTCATTATTTGTGAACACCTTTTGAGCAATGAAATTATATTTTGAGTGTGTTTCCATGATGAGGAGCTAAATCCCATTGCCGAGGCGACGGAGGAAGCATGTTTTTCGATAATTATGTGGTAATCTCAATTACTTATTTTTCTGCAATTCTTGTATGATTATTTGCACTAAGTTAAAATTGATTAAATGATTTTTATTTATTAGTTGTATTTTCTCTTGATGGTGCATGCTTAGTCTAGAACTCTTGATGCATCATGCTTGGATTAACAATTGATGTTTTGAAAATCAAATATAGGCAATAAATTAGAATCAGAATTTTTTTTCTTGGAGCTTTAATGTCTTTAATTGCATGATAAAAAATTAATATCGAATCCCATGAATATTGTTGATTGGTGAAATCCTAAGCCTCGGTACTCTCAATCACTTTGATATTATCTTTGTTTATTTTCTTTAGTCTTAGAAATTTAAATCTAAAATCATAATCTTCACAAGTTCTGAAACAAACCCTTATTTACCATTGTACAAAACCACATTAATTTTTGGCGCCGCCAACGGAGACTTATTTTTAGGTTTAGAATTCTATATTTAATTTTTAGGGCTTGTTTTGTAGTTTTTATTTTTATTTTATTTGTTCTATTTTACGTTTTGGGTATTTGTCTTTTCACTACAGATTTTGAATTTTGGAGCGAAAGAAAAAAGGAGTTGCCAAAGATTTTGGTGGTCACTTACAGAATTTGGAGTCAAAAAGACAAAGCGAAAAGAACGAAGAAAAAAAAAGAATTTATTTTATTTTATTTATTATTTTATTGATTTTTTTAGATTTTCTTAGATTTTCTCTTTAGAAATTGTATTAGGAATCTTTTATTTTTGTATTTTTCTTTTTATTTTGCACTTTCCTTTTTTGGATATTGGACTTTGGACATTTGGACATTATTTTTATTTTTAAACCCTAAGGAAGGGTAATTAAATATTAAACTGCACAGGGACGAACGACAATTACGATATTTCCTCGGCCCCTCGGGTTCGTACCCTGGCATAGGAGTCGGTGGCCCGAGTCGACTTCAGCGGTTCATCCCCCGTCTGGAACGGGAGGTACGTTTATCTAAACACCAACGAATCCCCTGTCAGTGGGTTACTGTCTTCCTTCGTATGCATATATGTTGAGGAACTGAACACGGATTTAATTTCTAGTAAAGGGCAAGGCCTGGCCAAATCAAGATGAGGACTCGGATTTCATCACTGTTTCCTTCTTGCCCGCCTTAGGAACACGTAACCTACGCGAACCTAAGCCTTAAATTTTTGACTAGAACAAGATCGATAGGGTAACGAGCTTAATAGGAAAGTTGTTCAAAAGTCATATTGGTTGCTCTATTAAGCTTAACTCAAAGTTCATGATGATTACTATAACTTGAGCGAGCCGCCTTGTAACCCAAGGATACGTTTTTCCGGTGAGGCTTGGGTATCAAAGCTCCTCTGAGATTCCCTTTTCTCTATTCAACTTACTTTAATTCAGATTGATTCCAGAGAGGTTTGCTGAAATTGTAACGAATTGCCTTTCGAAAGAATGGAAGCTGGTCTAGAAACAATCTTAGAGAGCCATCATGCTTTTTGTTTGCTAGATAAAATAGGCTTGTTGTGGTGGAGTCAGCCTTGTGTGTGCTTGCATAGAACTTCCCTTCCTTTTAGGATTTTTTTTCTTTTTAATTTTTTTCTAGTTGTTGATGGTGGTTTTTAGTATAGGGCAAAAACTGTAAAAGTCTGTCTACCTGACCCGGCATCAGAAGTAGTAGACCTTGATATGTTTGTATTCCGCAATGGATTTAAAGAATATATCAAATATGATGAGTACCTATGCCTCTCTTCATATTTTATTAAAACTCAAGCTCCTAGATGAATTGTTCACTAGTATAGAGCCTAATGAGTATTTAATGTGTCGTCATTCTGCAAAGAAACAGAGCCATATGAATTGTTCAATACATATGTGAGTGCCTAGGCCTATTTACTCACATATGTATTGAACAATTCAATATATTTATATATAAAATTTATCCAGAATGGTGCGTGCATCAACAACCCCAAATATTCTATAAATTTTATCTCCCTCCTGCATTACTCACTAATGCATGGCCTGTCGAGTACTTATTCTATGCCAGTTCCCCATACGAACTCTTAATGTTGACATGACATGACAATTAATGTTCGCTCACAGCTGAGTAGCATGAATTTCCCGAAGTGTCAGGATTAAGATGTGCGCAGAAGTACTCAATCAGAAGCACACAAAGTTATGCTGCTCTCTGAAACATAATTAGTGATTTTGTATGAACGCACAAAATTCACCAGAAATTGATTGATTTTGTGTCATCCCTAAAAATTCAATCTTTCTAACCTAATTTTATTAATTTACAAAAAATTAGATCTTTTGCGGCCTGCGCAATATCTCGAACCCCATTAGTCGAAACTAAACCTAGGCAAGCTAGGAAATTGATCCGCCATGGAGCTAGTAGGAGCAAACCTACCAAAAAAGGGAAACAGGAAGAAAAGAGGAAACCGCGACCATAAGGTGCCGTGGAATAAGAGGCTTGGCCATGCCACTTGGCCGGCCAATTCGCCCTAACTCAAACTTCCTTTGGCCGGCGCACCTTCTTATATTTTGTTGGCTGCTGGCCCCTCTTTCCCACCGACCAATCCGATCGCTTTAAATGCGCAGCACACACTTTTGATTAAAAGTGGAAGTTGGTTGGTCGACGCGCTTAATTCCTTAAGGAATTGAACATAGGCTGTCCATGTTAGTTTCAAAACGATCAAGACTATACGACACTTCGACGATCCTGGCCTCCTCCCAGCGCGGCCAGACAAGCTCCATGATACTCACTGGCGGTCCCACTGTTATTCCAACCAATCAGAATCCTTATCGCACGCCGGCAACAACCCCAACCGCAAGCCAAAAGTAAGCCGGCCGCGCGGATGAAAAAGGCTTCAAAGGAATTAAGACCGCATTTGGCAGTCTTAAATCAATCGTGGCCATCCAACTTCGCCGGCCGCATTGACCGGCCTAGATTCAATTTTGCGGCAGCACATTATAGTCGCAAAACGATCTCATCCATCCGACTTTGCTAGCCCAATCGGCTGGCCTCTATCTAATCTTTGGCGACAAATAAGATATCGTCGTGATCACCAGCCGTCCCTCTTCCATGAGGACCGATCGTCCAAGCTACGGCCTACCCGTACGGCTCCTGAATGGCTTCCCAAATATGGTTGGCAGCGCGGCCTACAAGGGTCTTAAATGAATTCTTTGACGGACATCAACTTCCGCAAATAATCTCAGCCAATCAATTTGGCTAGCCAATTTAAACGGTCTAGATCTAACTTTTCCCGACCAATAGGATGTCAAAATGGCTACCAGCCATCACTCTCCTATGAGGACCGACCAACTCACCTTTGGCGTGCACGAATAGCTCCTGGAAGCTTCCTGAAGATGGCCGGTCATGCTCCTTTTAAGACATTAAATTCCGCGACTAATTTAAACAAGCTCTATACAACGATGCTTCATGAGCATCTATTATTTTGAGCTGCTTGCTTAAAGGCGATGCTTTATATGCATCGATTACAAGCAATATTCAATAAATATCGATTTCACAAATAATGTAATTATTTGACCTAAGAAGCATTACATGCTATTTATTGCGGCAAGTCTCATGGCTTGACCTGTACCATATGATCGCCCGCTGCCTTGTGTGTGTTTGGTCAAAAATAATTAGGTCTTGCAAGCAAGACCCACTCAGCAGCCTGCTGCATATCTTTCCACGAAAATACTCGAGACATCAAACATGTCACAAATTAGGGGATGTTCATCAGGGTATTGGTCTGGCAGTTTACAGCGTGCGGCGTGCAACACGCCCATTATGAGAAAGTGTCAGGAAAGGCAGACAATTAGTGGCAGCAAGGAAGTAGTGGGTGTGACCGACCCGTCTTCCCTTATAGTAAGATGTGGTTTTCAACATTTTTACCCGATCCCACTTCTCTATCGCTCAACTACTTCCACTTCCTATGAGATAGGCGTGCGTTCAACTATAACTTATATAAATAGGTTTCGACCAATTTCAACCAACAACGGTTATGAACACAAGTATCCAGAAACCACATTCTGATACAAGTCATAAAAAAGCCACACCTTCATCTTGATTTCAACACCTTCTTCGTTTCCCTCCCTAAGATCAATCCTCCTCATTCGTTTTGTGACCGAAGCAAGACTGAAACGGCCATTTCTTGGTTTAGGCCAGAATATTACAGATGGATCTCTCGAATTTAAAGTACTCCCATGCAGTGCATTTGTTTAGGGTTTAGATTCGTTTTTCGGCGGCACACCCAAATTTACCATTTCTAGCAGCATCGGGTTTTACCCCAAAAAAACTGGCGACCACAGTGGGAGATTAATCTCCCAGTTACAAAATCAGTTTCTCAATTTTCATTCCAGTTTTTTCAATTCCAAAAGGGTGGATCTTATATCTAATTCAATTATTAAACTCAATTTAGGTTCAACAACCAATTTCAATTCTGATATTCCGTTCGCTAAGAAGCTTCACAATTTTTTTTACAAGGAATGCTTCGGATAGTCGAGCACCAGTAAAATATCCTAGATGAAAGGACCAGAAAGCCTCATGGAGACACAAGAAGACGTGACTACTACTTAGAAGGGCACAACGGCTTCTCTCGAGATCCGGATGAAGCAACCGCCCTTTTCTGTAACACCATAAGCGTTATATGGAGCAAGCCGGAAATTTCTCAAAGTAATCACTGATATTAATGTCGCCAGGGTCCATACCCATAGAGATAAAGGGAAGATTCGCATAGTCGTTATTCCAGTATGGAAATAGTCGACAACAAAACTCAACACCAGTGGAGTCCTATAAAGGCACCTGCAGAGATCACGAAAGCAAAGGTCTATCTTTATTCCACCACTGCTACCATTTTATGGTCAGGAGTATCTGCTATCACTTCATCAGCAAAACGTGTAGATCCATACCATGGCGTAATTCCGGGAATTCGTACATTTACAATAACAAAGGAGGCTTGACACATCTTCAAATTATCATAAAGGGGTTCACCTATGCCAACCCAAGCAAGAGCAAGCCGGAGACATCTTCAGATCTATTGGAGCCGACACGTCAGGAGAGCAACCTCAAGAAGATAACGATGCCTACGTCATCATGCCAGGAGAGTATCTGCAGCCGAGATAACCTCACGCAAAGGAGATCCGAGAAGTTGCTGCACCAAAAGGACCCACGTCTCCCGTATTTCCTTTGCCTAGGGAAACGGGTAATGCTGAAGAACATATCTCCCATCTTTGGAATACTTAGGAGGGATACGAGTTTCACTAGATGTTATGACCCGAAGAGTTTCCAAATAACCTATTAGAAGAGCCTATACCGGGTACAGCAATAACGCGCCGAACAACACTTCCGATCGGTTCCAGATGGTGACTCTCCCTACCATAAATATCTCTTCATTCCCGATCCGATCGCCGTCAAGACTTGGACACGATGTTCCAGATAAATAACAGGCATCTCGATGACTACGTCAAGAGATCCAGAATTGAAGCACTCGACTTCCAAGTCTACTGCTGCTGCTAACACATGAAGAGATAACTCACCAAGAGAGACACCTCATCAGCAACATCACCTACGTTTAGAAAGGTTACAAGTCATTTTGCAAGAACTCCGTCAGAAACGTTTTTATACTGCCCTCTGGAGGAATTGAAACTATCGCTAATTGGTGAAGAATCTAGGAGTGAGCTATATACCAAACGATTCGTTTGGAAGTATTCTACAACATACTAAAACGGAATGTTCATCCGATGGAGATACAATTTTTCCAACAAAGCTTCATAGGCCGGCTCCTTAGCCTTATCTTGCAAATATTGTGACGCACCCGACAGGTCTCTTCCCCTAGTCCTGTGAAATTGTCTCAGCTCTTTATCGTCGTCTGATTTTAATTGGTCATTTCCTTTCTGCTCCCTTCCGATGCGGCTACGTATTCTGTCTGCACTCTCGTTGGCGGAGGCACATACCTCATACAAGGATTCAATATTTTTTGTATCACTTTTAAAATCGGTGGCGTTCTCCGAGCGAATGTTTTCCGATTTTTTCCACAAACGGTTTGCCATACTCTTTAGGAGACAAAGCGTCTCATTTTGCAGCTTGATGATATTGGCCTGATTTGCGACAATGTCCTCCAGCATTTCCGTCATGCCTTCCATGGTGATTGGATTTCGAACATTCGTGGTTTTGGAAGGGTTTGGCTGACCGGGATACATTATGAAATGGAAGGTTGGGATCGGTGATTTAAATGAATTTTGGTTAATGATTGAATTAGGCCTAAGATCCATCCTCTTGAAATTGAGAAAATTGGAATGAAACTGAAAATTGATCTTGCTACCGAGAGATTAATCTCCCATTGTGGTCGCCAGTTGTTTTGGGGTAAAAAATGATTCTGCTGGTTTTGGTAAATCTGGGTGTGCCGCCGAGAAACGAATCTAAACCCTAAACAAATGCACTGCACGGGAGTACTTTAGATTCGAGAGATCAATCTGTACAATCCTGGCCTAAACCAAGAAATGGCCATTCCAGTATTGCTTCGATCACAAAGTGAAGGAAAAGGGTTGATCTTAGGGAGGGAAGCGAAGAACGTGTTGAGATCAGAATGTAAGCTATCAGTTCTTGGTGTTTTTATGGATACTTGTGTTGATAACACTTGTTCTTTTTGTCGAAATAGGTTGAAAACCTATTTATACAAGTCATGATTTAGCGCACCCTGATCTCGTAGGAAGTGGAGACAGTTAAGCAGTGGATAAGTGGGGATGTGTAATAAGTGGTGACCATCACGTTTCCGTCATGAGGGAAGACTGGTCATCCTTACACCCACTACTCTCTTACTGCTGTTAACCGTCCGCCCTTTCCTGACACTTTCTCATAATGGGCGACGCTATAAACCGCAATACCAATACCCTGATGAACATCCCCCAGTTTGTGACATGTTTGATGTCTCGAGTAATTTCGTGGAAAATATGCAGCAAGTTTTTGAAAGGGTTTTGTTTGCAAGACCTAGTTATTCTTACCAATCACGCGCAAGCCAGGCGGCGGGTGGTAATGTGTGGCGAGCCAAGTCATGAGACTTTTCGCAAAGAATAGCATGTGGCGCTATTATGTTAAATAACTAAGTTATTTGTGAAACCGATACTTATAAAATATCGTATGTACTCAATGCATGTAAAGCATCACTTTTAAGCAAGCAGCTTAAAATAATCGATGCATGTGAAGCATCGTTGTATAGAGCCTGTCTTGGTTAGTCGCGGAACCTAATGTCTTAAAAGGAGTGTGACCGGCCACTTTCAGGAAGCTGCTGGGAGCTGTTCATGCATGCCAAAAGTAGGTCGATCGGTCCCTATAGGAGAGTGATGGATGGAAGCCATTTCGGCATCCTATTGGTCGGTCCAAGTTAAATCTAGACCAGTTAAATTTCCTAGCCAAATTGGATAGCTGAGATGATTTGCGGCAGTTATTGGTTGCCGCTAATTTATTTAATATTTTTATAAGGAGCGCGGCCAGCCATCTTTGGGCGCGCGTTTAGGAGACGAATGGGAATCCACGCTTGGCCGATTGCTCCTCATGGAAGAGGGGCGGACAATGGTCATGGACACATCTTGTTTGGTGCCTAGAATAGAAGTTTGGTAGGCAATTTCGTCTGGCGAAGTTGGGCGGTCAAGATGATTTGCGGAAGTTAATTGCTGCCGTTGATTTAATTTAGGTTTTATAAAAGCCGTGTGGCCAACTTATTTTAGGGCCAACGTTTTTGGTGTTGGCGCGCGCTGGGAGTTGTTCGATCGGCTAGCACAATAGCTGGGCCGCTGGTGAACGTATTCGATCCTTGCACGTTGATTAAGGTCGAATCCAGGCCGGTCAATCCGGATGGCGAAGTTGAGCGACCAAGATCGTTTTGCGGTAGTAATGTAATGCCGCTTAATAGAAATTAGGGTTTTGTAACTCGTGTGGCCAACTGTTTTGGTAAACGTTTAGTGGCTCCGCTTGCGAGTTGGAGAGATGCCGATTGGCCTAGGCATTAGTAGGCCCGACGGTGTACACGATGGCGCTTGTCCGACCATGTTAGGAGGCGACTAGGTTTGATAAATCGACTGGCCAAAACGTGCTTCCGTGATCATTTTTTTAGACTGACATGGGCAGTCGAGATTAGATTCCTTAAGGAATTAGGCGCATCGACCAACCGACTTCCAACTTTATTTAAAAGTGCGTGTGGAGGGTTTAAAGCGATCTGATTGGTCGATGCGAAAGGGGCCGGTAAGCAGCAGCATGGAGTGTGGCCAGCCGGCCACAGGTGGCTCCTGCTGAGGCAAATGGGTCGGCCAAGTGGCGCGGCCACGCCTCCTCTTGCTGCTACTCTTATTTGCCACAGCTCCTCTTTATTTCTTGTTTTCTGATTTCTGACAGGACTTAGCTCCTACTAGCTCCATGGCGGATTAATTTCCTAGCTTACCTAGGTTTGGTCTCGACCAATAGGGTTCGAGAAATTACGCAGGGCGCAAAAAACTAATTTTTGCAAATTAGTTAGGCCAAAATTTTAATCTTGTGAGCTATAACAAAATTGACAAATTTGATAAATTCTGTGTGTTAACACAAAATTCTTTTATTCTCAGAGAGAAGTTAGCGCAACTTCTGATTGAGTATTTTCATGCAGACCCTAATCTTGATACTTCGGGAAACTCATGCTATTCAGCTGCGAGTGAACACTAATTGTCATGTCATACCAATGTTAAGGGTTCAGCCGGGGAACATATCATAGGAAAAATACTCAAAAAGCCATACATTAATGAATAATGCAGGGGAGAGATTAATAAAATTTATAGAATGTTCGGGATTGTTGCTACATGCACCATTCTGAATAAATTTCATATAAATATACTGAATTTCTTAATACATGTGTAAGTAGAGAGGCCTGGGCACTCATTACTTTTAAATGGCTCAGTCTCTTTGCAGAACGACAGTGCATTAAATACAGGGTTTTGAAATTTTAGCCCTGAAGTAAAAACCACCATCAACATTAAGTCCCCTGCTTAGTACATAACAGTGACATTGTTGTGGGGTAACAATAGGTGGTGATAGACATAGAAAGAAATTAATATGATCAAGGAGATCAAAGTTACCCGGAGAGGCAAAATTGTTCTTCGAGCATGGTACTACGCGGCTAGCAGACTTGGTACTGACGCGCCGCTAGTTCATTCGTGGGAGTTAGCTCAGCGGGCCCAGCTTCCCTCATCCGTGCGTGAATCCAAGATGGATTCCTTTTTCTACTCGAACTCTCAAAACGCTGCGTGTATAAAATGGCGTCGATCTCCCCCTCTCTTTTTTTAACCTTTCGTTGGCTTCACTTCTGTGTCTTCGTTTTAGCAGCAAGGGTGCATCAATCGAGAGCTGACTAGCAGGAGGAACAATAACAACACAAGAAGGCGAGCATAGTTCAGGTATGTACTCCAACGTATCTTCCTTACCTCCGGCATTTTGTTTGTTCTTGTGTGTTGGTGTGAACCCTAGCCGTAGGTGTAGCTTCCATGAACTTGAAAACTTATCCCAATATGAATGATTCCTCTTTGTTGGCAGTATTGTAGTAGTATTAACAACGACGTTAATAGCAAGGTAATCAACACCATTAGTGTCATTAGCAAGGCGAGCAAAGAATCCATAGGCGAGTGGCCGCTGTTTGCTCCTCCTTTTGTAAAATCTAGCTTTAGGTTTTCGGCCGCGGGAATAATTCCCGCGACAAGACACATAATTTTTGTTTGAGTGGATGCAAGTCCCCACTTATCTTGTCCGTGGGTGTCATGTCCTACGGCCAAAGAAAATCTTCCCGTAGAAAATCTTGTTGTTGGTTATGAGCTCCATATTGCCTCATGTAAATTCGATCACTAGTGATTATTCCCAATTTTTGCAAAATCCACGTGGCTCTTCTCAAAGTAGTGACTCTTTTCCCATTTTTATTCATTGTAGTTATTCCAAAAGTGAACAGTAACATAAGGAATTCTTGTTTGGAGAAGATGTCACCTGGAAATGTTTCTGCTGCTACACTGGGGAGTTAACAATTCCAAAGATAGGCCGAATGTAGATGATGGATTCTTCACAAGGTCCTACACAGTTGAAGGGACACATCCTGGCCATGTAATAACCCTCCTTACTGGTTCAGATAATGAAGGAACTGTTGAGTTGATTTCTCTAGAGCGTGTGATACGGTTTTGTCTCCAGAGAAAAGAATATCCGGTTTCTCCCATTGACTTCAAGATTTTCCATAAACCACTGCGCTTTTATGAAGGATGGATGAGATACATGATGAGTAATGACCATGTCAGGAATAATCTGATCAAGGCACAAATCGCGGATGCTGTGATGGCGTCTGCAATACTTCGTATTAGGAAAGATGTTACAGGTTTTATCACTTTCATATCTAGGTGGTGTATGTCTACTCACATGGCCATATGTAAATGGGGCGAGATGACTATTACTTTAGAGAGTGCGGCTGTTCTGCTAAATCTTCCGGTTGTGGGAAATCTTGATTTTAGCTTGTCCGACGAAGAAGAAATAATGCATGCCACTCTAGTTAAGAAGGCCGAAGGATATAATCGGAAAGAAAATAATGAAAAATGTTTCTATACTTGGTGGGTGTCTGAATGGTTTCCTATGAAACCGAAACCGGATCTGGTGTTGAATGACACGCTTAGTGTCGCTGTGTTTTTATCCTTGTGTCTGTCTATAAATGTTTTTGATGATGGCTCCGGCAAGAAGGAAATAAGACAGAAGCTTGTTAAATTTACTATTAAGTTGGCGCAAGGTGTTGCTCTTCTCATAGGCAGCTTGTTTCTTGGTTCCTTGTATACCCATCTGGATTGCCTAGCAACGGACATGTATGCTTCTAGCGGATATATGAAGGTAGAATCATACGTTCACATTTCCTTTGTCCAGGCATGGTTGTGGGAGCATTTCAAGGATTATGCTCCTAATCATGTAGCTTCGCTTTCAAATACATATGGAGGAGCTAGGATACTTCGTTGGCTGAAGAAGCGTCCAAAACCTGGTTTAAGGATCATTGATTTCTTTGATAATGTGTATGCAGTTAATTTTCGTCCCTGGGTACCAACTCACACATCCATAGTTCAGCCGGATACTTTTTCTTCCGTCTCGGACACAACATTGCATTCTGATAGGGAGAATATGAGTATTGGAGAAATCGTGTTTATGCGAAGCTATATACCTGGATATGTACCATATTTTTTCAAGGGATCTTTTGAAGTGGTTCTTTATAATGTTGACAGAGCTGCTCGTCAGATGGGTTTCGATCAGGGGATTCCATTCCACTGTCCATTGACGCCTTCAACAGACCTTTTTCCATCTATTTTTGATAGTAGTGTTTTTGCGACAAATTAAAGTCTCGCATTCTTTCTCCTAGGAAGAAAGCCGGTGATAAACCCCAAGTATAAGGAATTCTGAAAGGACGAATTTCTCGTTCTTCATCAATTCGGGCAGAACATCGTGAAGGATCCACGTGGAAGGCCTTCTTCCAAGACCTTAGAAAAACACAAGCTGTTGAAGACGCTTACTTCGGGTAAACGAAAATATGCCGACCAAGGTGACAATAGTCCCCAGAGAAAGGAGCGTAGGTCAAAAAGTCGTGCAGGTGGTATCCGATCATCTTCAACAGCCCCAGTAGTCTTTAATTCTTTTAATATGCAAGTATGTATGATCTTCCTTTTGACCTAGCCAGATTATTTAAATATTTCGGATTATCTTCATTGAACATTCCTCTTTTGATTCAGGGCCTTGATGACATGAACGCCTTTGCCAGACTTGCCCGTTCCCAAAATATGGCACCTCCAGAGGAGGAATCTGGCGATACTGAGTCTCCCAAAGGCGAAGATGAGGAAGAAGAAAATTCTGAATCCGGCAGCGATGCTAGAAGAACTTCTGAATATAGTAGAGGCGAGTCTAACTCTTCCAGTGATCCGGCAGATGAGTTGGTAAGTCCCACATGTTTTATTTTTATTCTTAGATCATTTATTCTTTGATATGAAATAAATATTCAGTCAGTGATATTACAGAAAGAAACTGCACCTGGAGATAACCCTAAGATGAAGATTAACCAAAATGAAGATGTTGTTGCGCCTTCAATCATAGAAACCATGTCTATGGATAAACCTGAGATGGAGATTAATCATAACGAAGATGTTGTTGCGCTTTCAATATTGGAAACCACGCCTGTGGCCATGGGCGCAATCATTTTTGAAGAATCTTCTGGAGTTAAAGGAGCGCTAGTCGTACATTCAGCTGCAGGTGCCATCTTCAACCCTCCATTTATGGCTCCCTTTAAGGATCATGTGCTGATTGGCGGATTCAGCGTACCATCTAAGTATGCGGAGTTGTATACCCAAATATGGGAAAAGCATGGACACATCGCAATGACCAAGAAAATTAACAGTCGCTTTTCGTTTGTTAAATGCGTGGAGGAAGCCTTACCTTCAATTCATGATATGTGCAGTGTGACCGGCCACACCATTTCTGGAGACGTAGTCTCAAGATGGGAGTACCATTGGGACATGTGCGTGAACTTTGAGTTTAACGCCTCCTGGTTCTGTAAAGGATTTTCCAAAATCCAAAAGCTGCAAACTGAAATGGCTGAAGTTCCTTCCGCGGATTTTATTAATCAGCAGGAGGCAGAAATAGAGAAGTTATCTTAGGAATTGAAGTTGAAGCAGACTACTCTCCAAAACATGAAGGGCGCTTCCTCCAAGAAGAACAAGCCATTGTTGGATGATTTCCCTTGAATGCTTTTATTTTTCTTAACTTTCTCCTCTTAGGTTTTTTTTTTTTTGAAAGGAAAGAGACGCCTCTTTTGTGGTTTTATTTTCTGGTTTTGTAGGTAATTGCTCTGTGAAGATGTTTGAATTAATTTTCTTCTGAAATGATTTTGTGAGTAATTTTCTGAATGATATTTGGATCAACTAATAAGTTGGAATCTTAATTATGGATGCAAATAGTGCAACCACTTGGGGGAAATTGTAAATATTGCATGAAAAGGGAAAATACTAAGGGTGATATGATATTTTAGAATAATTGGGTTATTGGCTTCTATTCTCAAAATAGGACTGACGTCTGTGTCAAGTCACCAGCGAATTTCAAAACAATTTTCCGTGCAAACATTGTTTGATGAAACTTACTCGTCCATGAGGCTTCCCAGCAAAACTGAATTTTCCCGGATAATTGCTTCAAGTATGAAACCATTGTGTATGCATCCATAACAATAAGAAGTCCCCGGCCGTTTTGTTGTTCTCGCAATGTATGGAATTACACAGAGTCAGTATTCCTTCGATAGATAAGAAGCGTTCATCAGGAAGCGTCTATGTGAAAATGTCTTTATGTCGATCCGCGGTGAAATTGAGGATTTTCAGTTCCCAGGCGCAATTCTCCTGAATTGATCTTTTCTTGGAAAATACGCTCTAGACCATTGCATTCACTGGTAGGATGATGGATGAACCTGTGATAGTGGCAATATCTCGAATCTAACATCTCTTGATCAGTTGGCGAACGCCATACGGGAGGCAGTTGAACCACCCCGTCTCGTACCCAAATTTCAAGTAACTCCATAACTTTTCTCATGGGGAGTGGGAAACGTGGGTAGTTCGAGTCCAGCTTCCCTTGTGTTACCGGCCGTTATCGTGGAAACTCTTGTAGGATTTGACGCGAACTTCTTTTCGAGGGAGGAGTCGAAGCTTGAGCGAGCATTGATTCTGGCACGGATCGTTTAGCTCGGCAATTTTGTTGAAATGCAACTTCCCTTGAGGGTCCTGTATCAGTGACAGCAATGTGAGGTGGTTGGACTGAATACTGTTCATCGGTGCAGTTCCCGTTCTCACAGGTGTATTGGTAGATTTCCCCTTCTTCGGGTTCTTCTCTTTTTAGTAAGGTTAGAGCGGTCATGGTTGCGGACTGTTGGACAACTCTCTGAACTTCTGCGAGGGTCTGGAGATATAAGTTTTCCAACAAATCTTCATAGGCCGGCTCCTTACCCTTATCTTGCAAATATTGTGACGCACCCGGCAGGTCTCTTCCCTTAGTCTTGGGAAATTGCCTCGGCTCTTTGTCGTCGGGTGAGTTTAATTGGTCATTTCCTTTCTGCTCCCGTCCAATACGGCTACGTATTCGGTCTGCACTGTCATTAGTGGAGGCACAAACCTCAGACAATGATTCAACATTTTTTGTATCACTTCTAATATCGGTGGTGTTCTCCGAGCAAATGTTTACTAATTCTTTCCACAACCGGTTTGCCATACTCTTTAGGAGACAAAGCGTCTCATTTTGCATCTTGATGATATTATCCTGATTTGCGAAAACGTCCTCCAGCATTTTCGTCATGCCTTCCATGGTAATTGGATTTCGAGCATTCGTGGTTTTGGAAGGGTTTGGCTGACCGGGATACATTATGAAATGGAAGGTTTGGATTGGTGATTTAAATGAATTTTGGTTAATGATTGAATTAGACCTAATATCCACCTTCTTGAAATTGAGAAAATTGGAATGAAACTGGAAATTGATCTTGCAACCGAGAGATTAATCTCCCACTGTGGTCGCCAGTTGTTTTGAGGTAAAAAATGATTCTGCTGGTTTTGGTAAATCTGGGTGTACCGCCGAGAAACGAATCTAAACCCAAAACAAATGCACTGCACGGGAGTACTTTAGATTCGAGAGATCAATCTGTACAATCCTTGCCTAAACCAAGAAATGGGCGTTCCAATCTTGCTTAGGTCACAAAGTGAAGGAGAAGGGTAGATCTTAGGGAGGAAAGCGAAGAAGGTGTTGAGATCAGAATGGTCAACTCTGAAGGTGTGGCTATTTTATGACTTGTATCAGAATATGAAACTGGCATGCAGAATGTAAGCTATAAGTTCTTGGTGTTTTTCTGGATACTTGTGTAGATAACACTTGTTCTTTTTGTCAAAATAGGTTGAAAACCTATTTATACAAGTTATGATTGAGCGCACCCTGATCTCGTAGGAAGTGGAGAAAGTTAAGTTGTATAGAAGTGGGGATGTGTAAAAGGTGGTGACCATCATGTTTCCGTCATGAGGGAAGACTGGTCAGCCTTACACCCACTACTCTCTTATTGCTGTCAACCGTCCGCCCTTTCTTGACACTTTCTCATAATGGGCGTGTTGCACGCCGCACGCTATAAACCGCCGGACCAATACCCTGATGAACATCCCCCAGTTTGTGACATGTTTGATGTCTCGAGTATTTTCGTGGAAAATATGCAACAAGTTGTTGAAAGGGTCTTGTTTGCAAGACCTAGTTATTCTGACCAATCACGTTCAAGCCAGGCGGTGGGTGGTCATGTGTGGCGAGCCAAGTCATGAGACTTGCCGCAAAGAACAGCATGTGGCGCTATTATGTTAAATAACTAAGTTATCTGTGAAACCGATACTTATAAAAATCATATGTACTCAATGCATGTAAAGCATCACTTTTAAGTAAGTAGCTCAAAATAATCGATGCATGTGAAGCATCGTTGTATAGAGCCTGTCTTGGTTGGTCGCGGAACCTAATGTCTTAAAAGGAGTGTGACCGGCCAATTTCAGGAAGCTGTTCATGCATGCCAAAAGTAGGACGGTCGGTCCCTTTAGGAGAGTGATGGCTGGCATCCATTTCAACATCTTATTGGTCGGTCCAAGTTAAATCTAGACTGGTTAAATTATCTACCCAAATTGGATGGCTGAGATGATTTGCGGCAGTTATTGGTTGTCGCTAATTTATTTAAGATTTTTATAAGGAGCGCGACCAGCCATCTTTGGGCGCGCATTTTGGAGCCGTATGGGAGGCTACGGCTTAGCCGATTGCTTCTCATGGAAGAGGGGCGGCCAATGGTCACGGCCACATCTTGTTTGGTGCCTAGAATAGAAGTTTGTTCAGCCAATTCGTCTGGCGAAGTTGGGCGGTCAAGATGATTTGCGACAGTTTATGACTTTCGTTGATTTAATTTAGGTTTTATAAAAGCCGTGTGGCCAACTTATTTTAGGGCCAACGTTTTTGGTGTTGGTGCGCGCTGGGAGCTGTTTGATCGGCAATAGCTTGGCCGCTGGTGAACGTATTCCCCCCTTGCACGTTTATTAAGTTCGAATCCAGACCGGTCAATCCGGCTGGCGAAGTTGAGCGGCCAAGATCGTTTTGCCGTAGTAATGTAATGCCGCTTAATATAAATTAGGGTTTTGTAAGTGGCCAACTGTTTTGGTAAACGTTTAGTGGCTCCGCTTGCGAGTTGGAGAGATGTCGATTGGCCTAGGCATTAGTAGGACCGACGGTGTGCACGGTGGCGCTTGTCCGACCATGTTAGGAGGCAACTAGGTTTGATAAATTGACTGGCCAAAACGTGCAGCCGTGATCATTTTTTGAGACTGACATGGGCAGTCTAGATTAGATTCCTTAAGAAATTAGGCGCATCGACCAACCGACTTCCAACTTTATTTGAAAGTGCGTGTGGCGGGTTTAAAGCGATCTGATTGGTTGATGGGAAAGGGGCCGGTAAGCAACAGCATGGAGTGTGGCCATACGGCCACAGGTGGCGCCTGCTGAAGAAAATGGGTCGTCCAAGTGGCGCGTCCACGCCTCCTATTGCTGCTACTCTTATTTGTCGCAACTCCTCTTTATTTCTTGTTTTATGATTTCTGGCAGGACTTTGGTCCTACTAGCTCCATGGCAGATTAATTTCCTAGGTTACCTAGGTTTGGTATCGACCAATAGGGTTCGAGATATTACGCAGGGCTCAAAAAACTAATTTTTGCAAATTAGTTAGGCCAAAAATTTTATCTTGTGAGTTATCACAAAATTGAACAAATTTGATAAATTCTGTGTGTTAACACAAAATTCTTTTATTCTCAGAGAGCAGTTAGCGCATCTTCTGATTGAGTATTTTCATGCAGACCTTAATCTTGATACTTCGGGAAACTCATGCTACTCAGCTGCGAGTGAACACTAATTGTCATGTCATACCAATGTTAAGGGTTCAGCCGGGGAACATAGCATAGGAAAAATACTCAAAAAGCCATACATTAATGAATAATGCAGGCGAGAGATTAATAAAATTTATAGAATATTCAAGATTGTTGCTACATGCACCATTCTGAATAAATTTCATATAAATATACTGAATTGCTCAATACATGTGTAAGTAGAGAGGCCTGGGCACTCATTACTTTAAAATGGCTCAGTTTCTTTGCAGAACGACAGCGCATTAAATACAGGGTTTTACAATTTTAGCCCTGAACTAAAAACCACCATCAACACTATGGAAGGGGCGCATGGGATGCCAGAAGTTTGGATAAAATACGGGTCTATCAAGTGCGACTCCTGCCCATTGATCAACAAATGACGAATCCAAAAGATTGCCGCCTTCATCGATTCGTCAACCAACTTACCAGCAAATGCAATGGAAGTAAATCTTTTAGGGGAAAATAGGCTCAGGATAATTACCCATGGGGACTGCCAGCACGGGATGCCTTCACGTCCCTTAACCAGGTTATTTCTGATGTCAACATCGTCACTGTCAAAGCTTTACGTGCCGCAGGGATTTCTCAACATGAAGCCGTACACGTGCATCAAAGACCCCAAAGGAAGATCCAGAGATATCTTCAAGTATCCTTCCACGCCATCGGATCTGCTCCAGTAACTAAACAGTGTAACCGGGGACTGCTCATCGCATCCCATTCCATACAACAATCACAGATTAAGAAGATAATTCAAAGGGTGTCGCTTGGAACGAAGTCCTTGAAGACTAAATAGCACCACGTCGGCAACGGAACGCCTCTAAGCTCTTCTACTTCACCAAACGGCTCCGAAAGATTTTTCCCATACAAGCATCCCCAGCATATCATCATCGCAATCAGAAGGGAAAGAATAAGCCTATGAGAGCCAGAATAAACACAATTTCATTTCGGTCAATGCTCAGGAGTTTAAAGAACATTTTAATTGCGCCTTAGCAGTCCATACAAAAAACAACTTAAAGTCAAGGACGGATCAACAACGCAGCTACACTCTCCAAGATTAGCCCTGACATGCTCATTGCCGAACATATATCTCATCCATCTATCCCAGGAGTACAATGGAGTTTGGTAAAGTTTGAAATCCACTATATAGGCTATAGACAGAACCTTATTACACATTCCGGAGAAGATCGATCGTACTGTTGGGTGGCTACATATGCAAAAGAGAAAATAGCACAGTTTTGGGGTAAAAACTGATTCTGCTGTTTTTGGTAAATTTGGGTGTGTTGATGAGAAACGAATTCAAACCCTAAACAAATGCACTGCACGTGAGTACTTTTAGATTCGAGAGATCAATCTGTAAGACTCTGGCCTAAAGAAATGGTCGTTCCGGATTCAATTCGGTCACAAAATGAAGGAGAAGGGTTGATCTTAGGGAGGGGAGCGAAGAAGGTGTTTGAGATCAGAATGTTGAATTATGAAGGTGTCTGTTTTATGACTTATATCAGAATGTGGAATTTGCTTGCATAACGTAAGCTATCAGTTCTCGGTGTTTTCTGGATACTTGTGTTGATAACACTTGTGTTCTCCCCCTTTGTTGAAATAGGTTGAAATCCTATTTATACAAGTCATTGAGCGCACCCCTGATCTCATAGGAAGTGGAGGCAGTTAAGTAGTGGAGAAGTGGGTTTGTGTAAAAAGTGGTGATCACCACGTTTCCATTACGAGGGAAAACTGATCACACTTTCACCCACTACTCTCACTGCTATTAACCGTCCGTTCTTTCTTGACACTTTCTCGTAATGGTCGCGTTGCACGCCGCACGCTGTAAACCTCCATACCAATACCCCAGTGAGCATCCCCCAGTTTGTGACATGTTTGATATCTCGAGTAAATGGGTCAACTCGTGAGACTCGTCGCTAGATGCAACACGTAGTGCTTTTAGATAAAATAATAAATTTATTTGTAGAATCAATATTTATGAAATATCGTTTATAATCGATGTATATAAAGCATCGCTTTTAAACAAGCAGCTGAAAATAATCGATGTGTAGGAAACATCGATGTTTTAGAGCTTGTTCAAATTAGTCGCAAATTGAACGTTAAAAAAGTAGCGTGACCGGCCACCTTTGGGCGATCGTTTGAGAACCCTATGGGTGAGCTACTACTTGGTCGATCGCTCCCTGTGGAGGAGGGGTGGCCGATGATCACAGCGTTACCCGTTTGGCCTCCTGAAAATAAATCTAAACCATCCGACTAGGCTAGCAAAGTTGGATGGACGAGATGATTTGCGGCAGTTGAGTACTGCAATTGGATTATGAATACAGCGCGACCACCCTCTTTTGGGTGATCGTTCGGAGGCCACATGAGAAAGTCGTGGCTTGGCCGATTCCTCGTCATGGAAGAGGGGTGGCCGGTGATCACAGTGCCACGCTGTTGTCTATCTAGAATCTTATTTAAGCTGTTCGACCAAGCTGGCGAAGATGGACGAACATGATTGATTTGCGGCAGTTGCATAATGCCGTTTATTCAATTTAGGGTTTTAAAAAAATCGCGCGATCACCCTTCGTTTGGGCTAGCGATTCAACGCATTTCTGGTTTGCCGTGGGTAAGTCGATTGACCAAGAATGTAGTTGGGTCGCCGGTGAACACGCCAGTACCCTTTTGATCATTCGAGGGAAGATCTAGGCCATCCAACTAGGCTATCTAAGTTGGGCGAACGTGATGAACTTGAGGCCGTTATGGTCAGTCTTAGCTCGTTTGAGCCTTCTTACAACAGCGCGATCACCCATGTTTTGGTTAACGTTTGGAGGCGTTACGGGTGATCTAAAAGGAATCCGATCGGCTGGGATGCTAGTGGGTCCACCGGAGGTCATCATGATGATCGCCTAGTTCCGCTAGGAGTATGCTAGGCTTGTTGAATTGCGTGGCCAAATCGTGTGGCCGTGATTGCTCTTTAAGACTGATATGGAGAGTCTAGGTTTTCCTTAAGGAATTTAAACGCGTTCGATCGCGCTAACTTTTAATTAAAAAGTGTGTAAACACGCTGATCTCTTTATCAGAGAGTGGTGTAGCCTACGCGAGTGTTTTCATGCATATTTCAGTATTGACACTTCAGGAGATTCGTGCTACTCTGCTGCGAGTGAACATTAATCGTCATGTCATGCCAACATTGAAAGTTCAGCTGGGGAACATAGCATAGGAAAATACTAGGCAGGTCAATGCATTAGTGAATAATGCCGGTGGATAATAAAATTCACAAAATATTTGGTATCATTGCTATATGCACCATTCTGAGTGAATTATATATATATATATATATACAAATATATTGAACTGCTCAATACACCTGTGAGCGAAGAGGTTTATGCACTCATTTCTTTCAAATGGCTTTTGTTCCTTTGCAGGATGACAGCGCATTAAGTACAGGGTTTCACAATTTTAGCCCTGAACTAAAAACCACCATCAACATTAAGTCCCCTGCTTAGTACGTAACAATGACATTGTTGCTTGGTAAGCACTAGATGGTGGCAAATAAAGATAAAACTTATGAGGAAAAGTAGACAGATGTTACCAGGAGTGGTGGGTCTGCTTGTCCTTGGAACATGGCACGAGGAGTCCAGATGAGCGTTCCCCTAGCATGATGTTGGTTGGCCCCAGGTATATCAGGCAGACGGTTAGTTGGTATCTCAAACTGCATTCCAAATCCCTTGTACATCTGAGAATCGTCTGAGAGAGTTTTCCTAGCTTCGACTGGCATGGAGGAAAAATGGAGGCGCGATGAAGCATCTAAGCCAACAAGTGCTAGGAATGAAAGGTTTGTTGCCTGGATAAAGCGCCGGAGGGTGGAGCATGAGCAGCTTTCGGGTGAACGTGAACTCCTGGATAAACATGAACACCCTATTCATGACAGTGTCATAATCCTCGACTCTGACGCGGACGGAATACCCTCAAAAGGCTGTTGGATCAGTTTCTGAAAAGGATGTCGGGGCAATTTCCGAAGAGTGTATAGGAGGAGCGGCATCTGGAGAAGATGTTGAAGCGGGCTCCGAAGTGAATTTTGGCGTAGTTTCAAGGAAGATGTTGAAGCAGTTCCCAAATAGAACGTTGATGCAGCTTCCGAAGAGGATGTTGAAGCAGTTCCCAAAGAGAACGTTGTTGCATCTTCTGAAGAGGATGTTGAAGAAGCTTATGGAGAGGATGTTGAAGCGGCTTCTAGAGAGGGTTCCAGTGAAGGTTCCATTGACCCTGGCGTTGATGATACTTCTTTGATGTTTAGTAGTCTTTTGTTTCATGCGGTTGGAGCCAGGGCTTCATCAAATAATAATCCTTCATTCATGCTGCTTTTATGATTTTATGTTTCCAGTTGGATGAATGAATGAAATCTCCCGACTAAGAAATCCAAATTCTTAGAAATATCTCACAATATCTTGAAACTTTAGATGTAGCGCTCTTCGGTAGCCTGTGTTCATGATATTCATTCCTAAAACGAGGTTTTTCAATCTGATCTCTTCCCATTCTATTGAGGCGACATGGCGGATAGGAAGACAGCACACGAATAGTAATGGCTGGCAAGTCTGTGTTTTCTTCTCATGGGAAGAGACGCCTCTTCCATAATAATATTTCCACACATGTAACGCTAGTAACAAAAATTTAGAGTAGGGAAAAATAACAATTATGGATTGACCAACCTTCTGTTTGATATTCCTCTTGCAGATTACACTCTTCTTGAAGATTTGTGGCGTGCCGGCTAGGTATGTAGAAGCATGAGAGCTTTGCCACGAATCTAGAAACCCAATAATCCATATATTATGGGCTAAACGGATGAGAGATGTCTTATCTTCAATTGACGACATGTGCAACGTGATTTCTGAAGAAGTAATTGCGAACTGGGAGTGTCACTGGGTATGTGCGCCTCCTTCAGATTCGTTGCTTCCTTGTCCGTGAAATGATTTCCAAAATCCGAAAACTGCATATTGAAGTGGACAAAACCTCCTCTAGGGATCACGTCGGTCAAAAGAGGTGGTGATTGAGAAACCGTCTCAATGTTGAAGCAGGTTGCTCTTCGGGATACGGAAGGTGCTTTCCAAGAAGAATCTTTTGCTGCTTGATGATTTCCCTTGAATATCTTGTTCTTTCTTTTTCTTTTACATATTCCCCTCTTAGGTATTTACTGAAAGATGTAAGTTGTTTCTTTCATGGTTTTTTTTTTTTTTTTTTTTTTTTTGAACTGATGGGTAATGGTTTTGTGAGTAAATGATGTTTCGATTAACTGATAAAATGAAATCCTAATTATGAATGCAAGCAGTGCAGTCATTTTGGAGGAATTACGAAGATTGCATGAAAAAGGGAAATGCTAAAAGAAATGCTAAATAAAAGGAGACGTGTCGTCTTAGGTATTGAAAGGTTTAAGCCATCTGGCGTGTATTACTACGCCTTCTAGCTTGTCAGCATTGATAAGTTTGCAGTAGCCTCCCAAGATAATTTCTACTACTAGGCACGGCTCATCTTCTGGGGAATTTGGCGGAGCGGGATGGGCAGCAACCCTTACTACTATATCTCCAACTTGAAATGGATTTGGGCGTTGCACCATTACTTGATTCTTAGATACCCCATATTTGACTATGACAGCTTCTAAATTTTTAATAAAATATTTGAAATGCCTAGCACCCCATTCACATCTCCTAGTGACGACTGGGTCGACGATCGGGTCAAGTTCCCGGCCCTTGACGGAAGGAGGAGTGACTGATTGCAGAAAGGGTTGTTCAGTAATACTTACTTGGGTTCGGAATCTTCGAATGTACATCGATGGGCTCTCTCCAGGTAGTTGCGTCACATTGGCAAGTTGTTGATACGGCAACAAATGATCTTAGGGGTTGGACGGCTTGTTGGAAATCCTTTCAGGTATAGAAACAAGCAAAGGACACACTCCTAGCTTTGCTTTGTTGTCATGCACCCACGAACGGCCCAGAATCATATCATAATTCGGGCATTCTTTAACAATATAAAACTTGCCGCGTGTTAGAGCATCTCCTACCTTGATTTCGAGATTAATGTACACGTAAGCATTTTTTGATTCTCCTTCTGCGCTTTTAATCACAGTTGGGCAGTGAACAGCTTCCCGCTTTGAAATCCCTGCGGTTCTCAGAGTATTGACGGTAACAACGTTGAAGTCATAGGCCGCGTCAATCATCATATTGTCGAACTCGACGCCTTTCAGGTGGGCGGTGGTCAGCAGTCCCCAGTTGCATTTTCCAACAGCGCCTCCTAAGAGAGGTTGGGGCTTGGGAGTGGCTTCTCCGACTGAAAACATCCGCTTTCCCGACACAATGCGATTGAGAGATGCAAATATATGTTGACGATGTGCTTTGGAGAAATAAAGAATTTCACATACACGCTCCATCTTGGATTGCACGGCTTTGTGGACAGAGTCCCCAGAAAGTGTGCAGCTTCTGACTGGAAGAGGGTCTCTGTGAACTCCCTCAGTGCCTAGTTGATGTTCTCCGGCATCTACCTTTTCTTTAAAGATGCGCTTCAATTTGTTGCATTCATTGGTTGGATGATTGACGGACCTATGGTAGAGACAATATTTGGGATTCGCTAATTCTTCCTCAGTTGGTAGGCGCCTGATAGGAGGTAGCTTGATGGCATCATCTTGAATCCATGCTTCCAGGAGCTCGATTACTTCCTAAATCGGGAATGGGAAGTTTGGAGCAGCATTCTCAATTTCTTGTTGTTGCGCAGGAGTCTTAGCCGCGGCCTTCCGGGATGAGGCCGTCTAATACGCTGGTACTGCACGTTTGGGTTGTTGTTCCGCCACTGGAGATTTTATCTTTCCTCCTTATCCCACTACACTTACAGAGGGTCATGTATTGTATTGTTTGTTGATGAGGCGTCTGCTTCCTCGAGTCTCACGTGCATCTTTATTTCTGGTTGATCTGGCCCTTTCCAGTAATGCCGGTGCTGTCGTGGACGAACGCTTAGTGGCTTCATGAAGTTCAGAAAAGGTTTGGAAACACAAGTTCTCCAGTAGAGCGCGATATATGGGAACCATGCCGTTAATGCATTACTCTACCAACTATTGTTCAGTCACGTTTGGATCGTGACAATCCAGCGCCTGAATCCTGAATCTTTTGACATAATCATTTGGATGCTCATTGTTTCGTTGGAACATCTTTCACAAGTCTTAGAAAGTGATTTGCTCAGACACGAAGAAATATTTCTTGTAGAAAGCAGTGACCATCTCACACCAGTTGAATATGTTGTTTGGTGATGTTGTTATACCAGGTGTACGCTCTTCTAGTAAGCGACTTTGAAAATTCTTTTAGGCGGAGGACATGATTGTATTCGTGTTCTCCCAAAGATTCCAGAAAATGAGAGATATGTTCACGAGCGTTACCAGTGCCATCATAGAGTGAAAACTGAGGGGAGGAGTATCCTCTCGGGAGAGGAACTCTTTACACATCAGGAGGATACGGAGGTTGATGCTGGTGCATGTCCACCGGGTTTTCTTTGCCTCGATTTTGGAGAAGTCGCTCCAGATCCTCACGTGTGATGAAATTGGACGGCTGATTCCTTCCCCATGAGCGTTCAGGAGCAACACGCACTTCTTCATCTATAATGGTTCTCTGTGGGTTGACATGGCTCTTATGGTAACCATTCCGTTAGTGTCTTTAGGAAAGTAAGTACCTCTTTCTGAGTTGTAGCCATGTCCGTCTGGGATTTAACGAGAACTTCTTGTCTTTCCATCAAATCAACAATGGTAATAGGGGGTTGGCTTCCTCTAGTTCCTCCAGCCTATCGTCTTGATGGAGGAGTGGCAGTAGCTCTGGTAACAACTGGAGGTGTTACGCTCGAAGAAACATTGGGAATAGCGGCAACGGCTCTAGCCCTGGTGATAGGAGGTGCCACACCGGAGGGGATGTTTCCTGCACCGCTGGTATTGGTGGTAGAGGATATAGTGCCACGAGATGCGTTGATCGTGCTGGTAGGCGGTACGTTGGTGTCGCCGGCAGGAATGTTGACGCAAGGGGTGTTTTCAGCACCAGTGACATCGGGGTTTGTTGCTGATCCCGACCTAAGATCCACGATTGTGAAATTAGGAAGATTGAAATAAAAATTGAGATTGATTTCACAACCGAGAGATTAATCTCCCACTGTGGTCGCCAGTTGTTTTAGGGTAAAAACTGATTCTGCTATTTTTGGTAAATTTGGGTGTGTTGATGAGAAACGAATTCAAACCCTAAACAAATGCACTGCACGGGAGTACTTTTAGATTTGAGAGATCAATCTGTAAGACTATGGCCTAAACAAATAAATGGTCGTTCCGGATTCAATTCGGTCAAAAAGTGAATGAGAAGGGTTGATCTTAGGGAGGGGAGCGAAGAAGATGTTTGAGGTCAGAATGTTGAATTATGAAGGTGTGGCTGTTTTATGACTTGTATCAGAATGTGGAACTGGCTTGCATAACGTAAGCTATCAGTTCTCGGTGTTTTCTGGATACTTGTGTTGATAACACTTGTGTTCTCCCCCTTTGTTGAAATAGGTTGAAATCCTATTTACAAAAGTCATTGAGCGCACCCCTGATCTCATAGGAAGTGGAGGCAGTTAAGTAGTGGAGAAGTGGGTTTGTGTAAAAAGTGGTGATCACCACGTTTCCATTACGAGGGAAAACTGATCACACTTTCACCCACTACTCTCACTGCTGTTAACCGTCCATTCTTTCTGGACACTTTCTCGTAATGGGCGCGTTGCACGCCGCACGCTGTAAACCGCCAGACCAATACCCCAGTGAGCATCCCCCAGTTTGTGACATGTTTGATGTCTCTAGTAAATGGGTAAAGTCGTGAGATTCGCCGCTAGATGCAGCACATAGTGCTTTTAGATCAAATAACAAATTTATTTGTGGAATCAATATTTATGAAACATCATTTATAATCGATGTATATAAAGCATCGCTTTTAAACAAGCAGCTGAAAATAATCGATGTGTAGGAAACATCGATGTTTTAGAGCTTGTTCAAATTAGTCGCGAATTGAATGTAAAAAAAGTAGCGTGACCCGCCATCTTTGGGCGATCGTTTGAGAACCCTATGGGTGAGCTACTACTTGGTCGATCGCTCCCTGTGGAGGAGGGGTGTCCGATAATCACAGCGTTACCCTGTTGGCCTCCTGAAAATAAATCTAAACCATCCGACTAGGCTAGCAAAGTTGGATGGACGAGATGATTTGCGGAAGATGCGTACTTCCGTTGGTTTATGCAAACAGCGCGACCAGCCTCTTTTGGGTGATCGTTCGGAGGCCACATGAGCAAGCCGTGGCTTGGCCGATCGCTCGTCATGGAAGAGGAGTGGCCGGTGATCACAGTGCCACGCTGTTGTCCATCTAGAATCTGATTTAAGATGTTCGACCAAGCTGGCAAAGATGGACGAACATGATTGATTTTCGGCAGTTGCATAACGCCGTTTATTCAATTTAGGGTTTTTAAAAAATCGCTCGATCACCCTTCTTCGGGAGAGCGATTCAACGCGTTTATGGTTTGCCGTGGGCAAGTCGATTGACCAAGAATGTAGTTGGGTCGCCGGTGAACACGCCAGTACCCTTTTGATCATTCGAGGGAAGATCTTGGTCGTCCAACTAGGCTATCTAAGTTGTGCGGACGTGATGAACTTGAGACCGTTATGGACAGTCTTATCTCGTTTGAGCCTTCTTTCAACACCCATGTTTTGGTTAACATTTGGAGGCGTTGCGGGTGAGCTAAAAGGAATACGATTGGCTGGGATGCTAGTGGGTCCACCGGAGGTCATCATGATGATCGCCTAGTTCCGCTAGGAGTATGCTAGGCTTGTTGAATTGCGTGGCCAAATCGTGTGGCCGTGATTGCTCTTTAAGACTGATATGGAGAGTCTAAGTTTTCCTTAAGGAATTTAAACGCGTTCGATCGCGCTAACTTTTAATTAAAAAGTGTGTAAACACGTTGATCTCTTTATCAGAGATTGGTGTAGACTACGCGAGTGTTTTCATGCATATTTCAATATTGACACTTCGGGAGATTCGTACTACTCTGCTGCGAGTGAACCTTAATCGTCATGTCATGCCAATATTGAAAGTTCAGCTGGGGAACATAGCATAGGAAAATACTAGGCAGGTTAATGCATTAGCGAATAATGCCGGTGGAGAATAAAATTCACAGAATATTTGGGATCATTGTTATATGCAACATTCTGAGTGAATTTTATATATATATACAAATATATTGAACTGCTCAATACACCTGTGAGCGAAGAGGTTTATGCACTCATTTATTTCAAATGGATTTTGTTCCTTTGCAGGATGACAGTGCATTAAGTAAAGGGTTTCACAATTTTATCCCTGAACTGAAAACCCCCATCAACAAGCACCTACCTTGAGTTCTCCTAGCTCGCCTTACTGACTATTGGAGATTGCTTTGTTGCCATTGAGGCACGCTCTACCTCTGCTCACAAAGAAAGTCATTCACACCGAGCTAAATGTCCAAGTTTGAGCAACTACTCATGGATATTACACTCACAGCTAAAATACGAAGACGATATGAACTTACCTTATTGCTGGTTGGCGTATACGATGATGGGTCCTGTTGTTCGTGCAAAACAGGAAAGAGTAAAAGCTCATTTTATACCCGATGAATTTCTAAATCCGGAAAGTGGTTCTTCATCTCGCTAGCAGCTTCGCCGGTACGACTGCCAAAGAAATTCAAACCAACTGATATCTTACTGGTAACATTTATCTACTTCATCTTATTAATTTTATTTTTCTTCATTCACCATCTAATTCTTTCCCCGCAACAATGTAACTGTTACGTGCTAAGCAGAGGACTTAATGTTGATGGTGGGTTTTAGTATAGGACGAAAACTGTAAAAGTCCGTCTACCTGACCCGGCATCATAAGTAGTAGACCCTGATATGTCTGTATTCCGCAAGGGATTTGTAGAATATATGAAAATATAATGAGTACCTATGCCTCTCTTCATATTGTATTAAAACTCAAGCTCCTAGATGAATTGTTCACTAGTATAGAGCCTAATGAGTATTTAATGTGCTGTCATTCTGCAAAGAAACAGAGCCATTTAAAAAAAATAATGAGTGCCTAGGCCTCTTTATTCACATGTGTATTGAACAATTCAGTATATTTATATAAAATTTATCCAGAATGGTGCATGCAGCAACAATCCAAAATATTCTATAAATTTTATCTCCCGCCTGCATTACTCACTAATGCATGGCCTGTCGAGTACTTATTCTATGCCAGTTCCCCAGCCGAACTCTTAATGTTGACATGACATGACAATTAATGTTCGCTCGCAGCTGAGTAACATGAATTTCCCGAAGTGTCGGTATAAAGATGTGCGCAGAAGTACTCAATCAGAAGCACACAAAGTTATGCTGCTCTCTGAAACATAATTAGTGATTTTGTATGAACGCACAAAATTCACCAGAAATTGATTGATTTTGTGTCATCCCACAAAATTCAATCTTTCTAACCTAATTTTATTAATTTACAAAAAATTAGGTTTTTTGCGGCCTGCGCAATATCTCGAACCCCATTGGTCGAAACTAAACCTAGGCAAGCTAGGAAATTGATCCGCCATGGAGCTGGTAGGAGCAAACCCTACCAAAAACGGGAAATAGGAAGAAAAGAGGAAATCGCGACCATAAGGAGTCATGGCAGAAGATGCTTGGCCGCGCCACTTGGGCGGTCAATTCGCCCTAACTCAAACTCCCTTTGGTCGGCGCTCCTTCTTCTATTTTGTTGGTTGCTGGCCCCTCTTTCCCACCGACCAATCAGATCGCTTTAAATGTGCAGCACACACTTTTGATTAAAAGTGGAAGTTGGTTGGTTGACGCGCTTAATTCCTTAAGGAATTGAACATAGGCTGCCCATGTCAGTCTCAAAACGATCAAGACCATACGTTTTGGCCAGCCAATTCGACGAGCCTAGCCTCCTCCCAGCGCAGCCAGACAAGCTCCATGATACTCACTGGAAGGCCCACTGTTATTCCAACCAATCAGAATCCTTATAGCACGCCGGCAACAACCCCAACCGCAAGCCAAAAGTAAGTCGGCTTCACGGATGAAAAAAGGATTCAAAGGAATTAAGACCGCATATGGCGGTCTTAAATCAATCGTGGCCATCCAACTTCGCTGGCCGCATTGACCGACCTAGATTCAATTCTAATAAACGGGAAAGGTACATATGTGCTCACTAGCTGCCCCGGCTATAGCCCTGGCCGATCGACCTGATCCCAGCCCGCAGCTAACACTTAAAATCGTTAACTCAAAACAGGTTTGCCACACGGCCATAACAGCCTTATTACGGCCAGCGGCAGCACATTATTATCGCAAAACGATCTCGGCCGTCCGACTTCGCTAGCCGAATCGACCGGCCTAGATCTAATCTTAGGAGACAAATAAGATATCGCCGTGATCACCAGCCGTCCCTCTTCCATGAGGACCGATCGTCCAAGCAACGGCCTACCCGTACGGCTCCTGAACGGCTTCCCAAAGATGGCTGGCCGTGCGACCCACAAGGGTCTTAAATGAATTATTTGACAGCCATCAACTGCCGCAAATCATCTCAGCCACTCAATTTAGCTAGCCAATTTAAACGGTCTAGATTTAACTTGGCCCGACCAATAGGATGTAAAAATGGCTACCAGCCATTACTCTCCTATGAGGACTGACCAGCTCACCTTTGGCGTACGCGAATAGCTCCTGGCAGCTTCCTGAAGATGGCCGGTCATGCTCTTTTTAAGACAATAATTCCGCGACTAATTTAACCAAGCTCTATACAACGATGTTTCATGAGCATCTATTATTTTGAGCTGCTTGCTTAAAAGCGATGCTTTATATGCATCGATTACAAGCGATATTCAATAAATATCGATTTCACAAATAATGTAATTATTTGACCTAAGAAGCATTACATGCTATTTCTTGCGGCAAGTCTCATGGCTTGACCTGTACCAGATGATCGCCCGCCGCCTTGCGTGTGATTGGTCAAAAATAATTAGGTCTTGCAAGCAAGACCCACTCAGCAGCCTGCTGCATATCTTTCCACGAAAATACTCGAGACATCAAACATGTCACAAATTAGGGGATGTTCATCAAGGTATTGGTATGGCGGTTTACAGCGTGCGCCATGCAACACGCCCATTATGAGAAAGTGTCAGGAAAGGCGGACAGTTAGTGGCAGCAAGGAAGTAGTGGGTGTGACCGACCCGTCTTCCCTTATAGTAAGACGTGGTTTTCAATATTTTTACACGATCCCACTTCTCCATCGCTCAACTACTTCCACTTCCTATGAGATTAGGGTGCGTTCAACTATGACTTATATAAATAGGTTTTCGACCTATTTCAACCAACAACGGTTATGAACACAAGTATCCAGAAACCACATTCTGATACAAGTCATAAAACAGCCACACCTTCATCCTGATTTCAACACCTTCTTCGCTTCCCTCCCTAAGATCAACCCTTCTCCTTCATTTTGTGACCGAAGCAAGATTGGAATGACCATTTCTTGGTTTAGGCTTGAATTATAGAGATTGATCTCTCGAATTTAAAGTAATCCCGTGCAGTGCATTTATTTAGGGTTTAGATTCGTTTCTCGGCGGCACACCCAAATTTACCATTTCCAGCAAAATCGGTTTTTACCCCAAAACACTAGTATATGCCCGAGGTCATTAGAGACCGGGCTTGGACAAGAGACACTCTTGGTCGTTTGATTAGTGAAAAACCTAGTAGTTCTTCTTGTGAAGGCGGGGAGCTCGAGGACTCTTCTTTTGAGAGTTATTTTTTTTTAAATTTCAGCTTTGAAAACTTGACACTTAGTGAAGAAAGTACTCCTAGTCCTTTGGTTGTGCCAGAAATGGCAACTTTGAAAGCTTTGTTGAACCCAACTAGGACCTCTCGTCCATCATGTATCAAGTTAGCTGAAACTGAGGCAATTATGAACTTAAACCTGGGACCATATAGATGCTCCCAATATTTTTATGGAAAGAGAATAAAAACCCATATTTTCATGTTAGGGAATTCGAGGAAATTTGTAGTACTCTGAAAATTAAAAACCTAGATGATGATGCTTTGAAACTTAGGTTATTCCCCTTTTCCCTAAAAGATAAAGCTAAATCTTGGCTGTATAGTTTGCCTTCTAAGCCAATTTAAACCTATGACCAACTTACATCTGCCTTTTTACATAGGTTTTTCCCTAGGCACAAAATATCGTCTATTAGGACGTAGATCTATACTTTTTCTCAACAAGAGGGAGAGTCTTTATATAGGTATTTGGAAAGGTTCAATGACTTGTTATCTCAATGTCCTCACCGTGGTTTAGAGAAGGTTAGGCTAGTTCAGATCCTTTATGAAGGTTTAGATTATTCGACAACTACCATGGTTGAGTCTTTGTGTACTGGTGGGTTTGAAAATAAAATTGTTGATCAGGCGATGACATTTTTGAATGAAATCGCCGATAAGACCCAACAATAGGAAAATAGTAGGGAACCCCAGAAAACAATTCTTCTAAGTAGAGGGAATGTCAATAGGGTAGAAGGATCTTTTGAATCAGATGCCAAAATAGCAGCCATAGCTAAGAGGTTAGAAGCTTTAGAACTGAGTCAAACCAATGGTAGAGTAGAGCCTTTTTGGGAAGGCTAGACAATTTGAAGAGCAAGCCAATGCTCTTTATAACACTAGATTTGATAATCATTAGAAGTTTGACCCTTATTCAGAGAATAACCCTTGATGGAGAAACCATCCAAACCTTTCTTGGTCTAAGGGCTAGAGTCAAGGTCAGTCTAGTAACTCTCAAGTTATTCCTTCAGGTTTTGGCTTTACTTAGAATCCTTCAGGACCAACACAGTTTCAGAGCCCTTCAGATAAGAAAATCACGAGTTTAGAAGAGTCTCTCGCCTTGTTAACTCAGAACACAACAGAATTTCAGCAATCAGTTGCACAAGGTCTAGATGAAAATAAAAAGATGGTCCAGGCTAACTCTCAGGCTATTTCTGAGTTAAAAAGCCAGGTTGTTTTAATTGCTGAGTCTTTGAGAGAAAGAGAGAAAGGAAAATTCCTTAGTCAACCACAGCCTAATCCTAGAGGAGTCCATCAAATATCTTTAGCTGGTGAGAAATCATCAAACCATGTGAACTCTATAACAACTCTTAGGAGCAGTAAAACGGTAGACAATAAGGTAGCCATGCCTAGTGGACACATTGTAGTTCCACTTTCTACTTCCCAAGAGGAGCCCGTAGCTGAGGAAACTGAAACAATTTCTAAGGAGTCCCAAGAAATTCCTGATAGGACTACCTTTGTGCCTAGAACCGAATATCCACAGTTGTTAGCCCCAACAAAGAAGGAGTCGACTTTCAACGAGAGAATGGACACATTTAAGCAGGTTAACATCAACATTCCGTTATTAGAAGAAATTAGGCAAATGCCTGCTTATGCCAAGTTCCTTAAATATCATTGTACATGAAAGCGTAAGCTTAATGTCCATAAGAAAGCCTTTTTAGCTGGTCAAGTAAGTTCAAATCTTCTGAACCAAACACCCCCTAAGTATAAGGATCCTGGATGCCCCACCATATCTTGTGTGATTGGTAATCATGTAGTTGATAAGGCATTGCTTAACTTAGGAGCTAGTGTGAACTTACTCCCGTATCATGTGTACACCCAGCTAGGTCTTGGTAAGTTGAAACCGACCAAAATGACACTTCAGTAAGATGATAGGTCTGTCAAAGTCCCTAGAGGTGTCATAGAGGATGTCCTTATTGAGGTTGATAGGTTCATATATCCAGTAGATTTTGTTGTTCTAGATACCCAGCCTGTTCAGGACCCAAGTGCTCAAATACCGGTGATTTTAGGTCGCCCTTTCTTAGCCACATCTAATGATGTCATCAATTGTAGAACCGTACTTATGAACATATCTTTTGGTAATATGACTACTGAGCTAAATGTATTTAATGTTATTAAGTCTTCTGAGGTGGATGATTTAGAAGTGGTGAACATGATTAGCACTTTAGTTCCTGATCCTTTAGCCTGCACGATGTTTGGTAATCCATTATTTGATGAACCTTTCAGTGATTCGGAGGAAGTAACCATGACGAACACATTAGTTGATGCGTCTATGCTAGAGATTCTCATCTCATGAAGACTACTCCTTCATTTGAGCAAACTCCCTCGTTTGAGCAAAACTCTTGGTTTCTCCATATTTTCCTTCAAACGATGAAAAAATAGTAAAAAAATAGGAAAAGGTGTCACAGGACCGGGCCACCTAGCCGGTCGGCCATTCCCTAGCCGTGGACGGTCCCACGCCTTACAATTCCTTATTTTCTCATAATATTATTTCCTTCATCTCATGGAACTCCATCGTTTGAGCGAAAACCCTAGTTTTTAAATATTTTCTCAAATATTGCTCAAACCATGAAAAAGCCAAAAAAGTCAAATGGTCACATGACCGACTAGACTTCTCACATCAAAAATTAAAATATTATCATTTTAACATTCTCAAAATATTGGTCGCACGAGCAAAGTTCTACTTGCTCATTTGAGCAAAATCGAGAGTTTCAGTCAAGATCAAACTCTTCTCAAAATCCAAAATATTGCTTAAACGCGGGCCATAAAATACCAAAACTCTAAGGACTGAGACACGGGCAGTATGGTGACACGGGCATGCCACCTTGACCGACCAAGGTCGGCCCTTAGGCTTGCAAGGAGCCGGTCCCACACTCTTTCATAATTTTGACCTAATTATCTCTCAATGGTTCATATTGGGTCCAAACTCTTTTCAACCAACTTGGGGTTTGCTCAATCGACATCATCTGGTCCCACGACCACCAAGGGCCGGTCCCATAACCCCTTGGTCGGTCCCTCATCTCTCCATAACTAGGTTTTATTACCTAACGCTCAGACGAGCATTATTTTAATAAATGATTAAACTAGCATTTGATCATCCTTTCACCAACTGGTCAACAAAGGACTTTGGTGCATGCTCACTCGAGCACTTGGGCGCTACATGGTCGACCATCATCCCATGTATCCGGTCCCTCCTTCATTTAGTGACTTATTTTCAGTAAATCATCAATTGATCAAAATTAGGGTTTCGAACAAATGCTCTGCAAATCATAATTCTGAACAAGTTCAAACACTAATAATTTTATATTGATCCAGCAATCAACATCTTGGTTAAATATATAATATTCGGTCCAGCTACTAATATTTTAATTAATATTTTATTTGGCCACGTTACCAATAATTCATCAAATGAGCAATATTTACTCAGATGCTCGAATATTGATTCAACTATCAATATTCAGTAATTCATCGAATGAGAAATATTTGCTAAGATGCTCGAATATTTATTATGTTGATTCAATTATCAACGTCATTCGAGAACTATACGTCCCAGGAGACATGTTCAATCCATGAATCCTAGAGCATTCGACAATCATGCTTGACTGAATAATACTTAGACTCATCGTTTTATCAAGTCAACGACTGACTAATCAAATACATGTCTGCCTTTTAGACTCCACATTCGTTAGATATCAATCACGTTACATCATGGGGGATATTAACTAGGGTTTTGGTCTGGCGGCCTATGGCACGTGTGTTCGTCCACGATGAGAAATGTGAGTAAGTCGTGCAAGCAGTTGAGGGAGTTAGCAAAGTAGTGGGTGGACAATCAACCAAGTCTCCGCATGACCTGGAACTGGTTAAACCACGTTTTCCTTGTAACATTCCAAGAATTTCCCTCGTGCCTTAAGCCCGAGTAAAACCTATTTGGGTTAGTCAAAAATTGAATAGTGTGAGTATGGAGTATCAGACACTCATAGTAGTGGTGGAGTGCCTTTATCAATTTATTGCGACTTAACTAAGTTTGGGTGTCTCTAACATATGTCAACTCTAATCCTAAATCTGGTTGTCATAATAACTCTTCATGCAGCGAGACACATGTCAAGATGCTTTGGTAATTCTCCATGCAACAATTATAAACCAGCGAAGGGCGTTTCTATAAAAGAAGAAAATTGGAATTCTTCTTATCTTAACTCAAAATTCCAATGAATCAGTGAGAGTGAGAGGGTGAATTGTTAAACGTTTGCTGTTTTAGATCCTTGATTTGAAGTCGAGTGGAGGTAAGGAAATCTCTCTCCATTCCAATTGAATTGTGAATTTAACCAAATGGGTTTTGTGTATGGTATCTTAATTAAAGTTCTGTTAAATGAATTGAAGTTTGGAGAACGGGGATGCGAATGGGTTATCTTGCTATGAATGAACGGATTGAGGTAGGGGCTTTTCTTTCCTTTTGATTTATAACTATGGGTTCCAATAGTGTTAATTGATATTGCTACTGCATGTTATATTTTACCTCCTTTTGATATTTCGTGATTGCTACAAATTAAAGAATGGGTAATTATAATTTCATCCTGCTTTCTTTGTTTAACTAAGTTTTTGTTGAATTTCTTAACATGAAAACTTCCTATATTTTTTCTTTTGTTTGTCGTAGTTGCCGAGAGTAACTTAAATTTCCTCCCCTTGTATCTGGATTAATCTTTTATATGAATTGGTTAGAAACTCTTATCATTTGCAGTACAGGTTACCTTTTATTTTATAAAAATATCTCATTTTTGTGGGTTTGTGAATACTTCTTTTAAATGTCCTGAGCATGCAGGAAATTGGATTAAAAGCTTACACTTCCTTCTTATTATGTGCGTATTGAACTACATCAAGGGTTTGCAAATGAATTTACAAAGAATAGAAATGATTTGCAGCCATCTAACTACTAGTTTTCATCACAAATTCAAGTATTGAATTTACTTTTTGAAATAGCTCACCATCTGTTTGTGAAAACGACCCAATGAACTGCCTATTTGAAACTCCAATGTTAGTCGAGAATTGATTTTCTTTTCATGGATTTTGTAATGGAATCTCCTTTCCAACTTTGTAACTAAAAGGTTCAAGCCCCATGATTTTCTTTACATTCCCATCTTGAGAATTCACAATCCATGTTTTCGCCACTTAATTTAATGAACGTACTACCCTAAACCCATTGGTTTACTGATTTTGTTTCAGTATAAGAAGTGCCTATTTCTACACTGCACAAGCATATTTGATGTTTTATGAAGATTTTATTATTAGAAAACCTTAGCTACTCTACTGTACTCATTGGTACCTTATCCGTATTAATTTTAAATTCATTTTCTTTGAATGATAAAGAGGGTCCAGACCCCCTTGTGCAAAATGGTAAATGGTCCCTTGGTTTACTTCTACCAATCTCAGCATGCTCGTTATTTCATTTCAAGATAGCCCCCTCTCGGCAATTAGGACTCATTTTCTTTGGTTGAACTCCATATGGGAGTATATTCGAAATATATTTCCATGTTTATGCCAGACTTAAAGAAAGTGGTTTTTCACTTTATATCCATGTTTGCTTAGAGCTTTAATAGCTTACGTTACGCTCTTGAAAATATTTCCTGGGAAGATTTTGAGTAGACTGCCAAAGTTATAATTGGGTAAGTTTTTAGTTATGGATTTACGAGATTTTCATAACTGGGTTTCTGGAGGTTTCCTTGATGACAGTTGATTTGATTTGGAAGCTTGTGGACTCTATTATAGGACCGTCAGGCCTTAATTGGCACCCCATTTACGGATGGCAACCCGGAAGACCGTTTGTTTGATAACGGTGGCTGGTATCGGACTACCCTGACGTAGGCGCTGGCCTTGTAAATAGCAGAGTAATTTTATCTGTATTTATATGAATGGCAGCTTAAAAATGTTTAATTTGGAATGAATATTTTACATGAATTTTATATTTCAGTTTGAGGCTCTACTGCTGTTTTTATCTGGTGACATTTTATTGGTATATCTTATGGCGCTCGATTATCGTTGTATCCCCTACTGGGCTGTGGCTCACCCCGTTTTGTTTTGTTTTCCCACAGAGTTTGGATCTAGCTCGATGTAGTAGGCTGAGAAAAGTTTATGGCGTGGAGCTATGGACACAATGTGGTATATATTGTTGTCCTTGTATATATATATATATATATCATGGGCTGTTTTGGGGTATATTCTTATGGGAACTGAATCATGTTATTCTTTGTGTATATTTAAAACTATGGTCTGACTTTTGAATGTATACAGTACTGCATACTAAAATCTCTTTTGTTGCCGAATCTAATTGTATCAGTAGCAATCGTGCCATACAGAGCTTTCTACTGTGTAATACTAATAAGTTTTCAAATGATGCCTACAAGGCTAGCATGGACGATAATTGATTTTATTTTAATACTGTGTGTTCAACCTTGTTACGAAACATTACTTAAGCGTACTGTATACTCACTACCCTATGTTTCATTTTGGATTTTGGAACTTGTTTAATTTAATTTAAGTTTGGATTTATGCAGTGAACTACTATGTATACTTAACATCTGCTACATTGATTTCCCAGCATTTTTATGAGTATCGATGACGTTAAGTGCTCATTATATGTTTTTGTTAAAAGAAAATGGACTCACTTAAACAAAATCTGTTGGATTTTATTTTATTTATTTTTTGGACAAGGATGTACACATTTTCTTCCGCTGTAGGCTCTTTAATTATTTTCTTTTGTATAAATCTTTTCGTTTTATGTATCGTTTTAAATTTCCGAGTGACGGAACGGGGGTTTGTCCTTTATAACTGATACCTTTCTTAATGGCTTGAAGAATGGCGCCACACTTTTCTTGAGCGGTTAGGATATGCCAAACTTAGTTATAAAGCCTCTTTATAACTTTCTCAACCAATTCCTTTGCTATGGCATGCTTGTGATGCACACGCCACTCGTAACTGATAGCTTGAACTCAAATCCGACAAACATTGCTCTGCACTAAACATTGCTCTGCCAATGTTCGAAAATGGTTGCGCTTACTCAATCTTGGCCTCTGCCAAGTATTCGATAATGGTTGTGCTTCATTCAACTTGCACTTCTGCCAAGTATTCAGCAATGGTTGTGCTTCATTCATTCCGATCATGTACTTATCTTATCTGGATGCCAACATCCAAATATCATGCCAATTGAGTCTTGACTTGCTTAGTTCAACTTGATACTTCATATGCATCACTTGCATTCTTTTTTCCGAGCAATAATCGTCAATGGCGCATTTTTCAATGCCACTGTTGCATATGCATTGTCCAAGCCTTGGATAATGCTTGAGCCAATGCCAAAGTCATCCCATGACTTGCATTCCATCCCTAATTCCTTCCTTATGCTGGGCTTACTCTGAATCAAGGATATGCAGCACTATCGCATAGTATTGCATGTGCTAAGTAGCGTTTCTTTTCTCGGCTATGTTGGCGCTACATCGTTGGACTGTGCAGCTCCATCAACCAGGCCACAACTTCAGTTGCATAACCTTTGCGCTTAACTGTTGAGGCATGTTATACTTGGACACCAAGAATAGCAAACAATCCTAGAAAAAAAGAAAAAACAACATTACTTTGCAAAAAATTTGTTTTTTGTTTCTCAAAGTCAATCCAAATTTTATTACCAACCTAACTTTTGATTTTATTTTTTTTACATCTTGAAAGTGCATCCAAACATCCTCTAAACATGAAAAACATTAGTATTAACTTTTGCATCTCTTTCCCAGTAAAGTAAATTGTGTGAAGTTTAAGCCATCTCTTTCCCATTTATATGCCAGCAAGTGTGGAAATGAAGCTAACACAGTTAATGAGGAATTTTCTACGGGACTCAAATGAGAATCAAAGAAGGAAGATGGTTGGATGGCCAAATATTTTTAAATCCAGAAAGCTATGAGGTCCAGGAGTTAAAAGTCTAAAACTAACTAGCAAACCACTGAAGGCTAAGTGGGTCTGGAGATATGCTAAGGAGAAGATGTCATTATAGAGGAGGATTGTTCAACAGAAATTCAACAACAACAGTGAATGTCTAATATCAAGTGATGATGCAAACCTCAAGGTAAGGGGCTGTGGAAAAACATCTTCAAATTCTACTTCTTTTCTAAATGATGCATTGTCTTTTCAATTGAGAAGTGGGAAATCAATTAGATTTTGGATGGATACATGGTCTTCAAACGGTCCATTGGAAGATAGGTTTCCAGTAATTTTTTAAACCTGTTAATCAGAAGAATGAAATTATTTCAGATATGGTGGTTAATGGGAGGTTGCAGTGCCATTCTAGAAGAAGATTGTATGCAGAGGAGCAACTGGAGTGAGATAGATTGTGCAATGAAATGGGTCTTGTACATATTTTTTTCAGAAGAAGCGGATGAAGTATCTTTTGAAACAGATTTTTCTGTTCAAGAGTGCTATAATATGCAACTAGAGGATATGCCTGTATGTGGCTTTGATAAATTTTTATGAAGGAGTAACATTCCTTCCAAAGTCAGCTTTATGTTATGGGCCAACTTCCATAATTCTCTACCAATATTGACAATATTGAGTCATAGGGGGGTGAATGTTCAGAGCAACCTATGCTTATTCTGTCTACAGGAGGAGGAAGTTGCAAATCACATCTTTTTACATTGTACTTACATTGCATAGGTATGTGCATTCTTTGTTAAGGCTTTTAAGGTATCTTGGACTTTTTCCAGCAACTGTGATGAAGCATTTTGAATCTTGGAAGTTGGATAATCTTCAAGGGAGGTATAAGAAGCTTTGGTGGCTGGTTAACTATGTAGTTATTTGGCACTTATGGAAAGAGAGAATCTCTAGAGATTTTGGGAGAAGGCATAAGTTAGCTAGTGAGACAATCATGCTCATTCAAAATATTGTGATTTTGTGGTGTTTTGAAACTGAGATTTTTAGAGGTTATAGTGTTAATCAAATTATGTTTCACTGGGACACTGTTATACACATGTGATGTATGTGTGTGACTTTGTTTTGGTTTTGTAAATATTTTTTCTATTTAATTTAACCTTCTTTTTCAAACAAAAAATGGTAAAATTACTTACCTCAAAGGAAAGACTTGATGATGATGATGAATCCTCATTGTTTATTTTAAAAAAAAACGATGAATTGTGAAAAATGAATATTCTCGATTCTTTATTTAAACCAAAAAGGAAGAAGAAGAAAGAAGGTGATGTCGCAACTATAATTTCTTTTGGAAAAACAAGACCATTTGATTGACTGATTATGCATGTACTTTGAAGATTGAAGATTGAAGACTATAACATTTTCTTTTTGGTATTCTGATCTTTGTGATACTTCTTATACACTTGATTGACAGGGATCCGACAAGCTGTTTATCTTGATAGACATCAAGCTTGTTGCATAGATCGACAATCTATCTAGTCATTTCTCCTTGAGATCTACTTTGATATAGTTTGTAAACTAAGATTGATTATTTCGGTAATCTCTATCTTAGTTGATCTGCGATCGGCAAAGGAGTTTATATTGATTAAATGGAAAACCTTTGTACTCAAATTATCTCTAATTTATTCTATGAGATTTATAGAGGGGTTACTAAAACATGTTAGTCTTTTACCGTTTCAGATTACGATCAATATGAGTCGAGTTGCTGAAGTCTTCACAACATGTGAAACAAATTGAGATATGGATTCTATTTTGGGATTCACATGCATATGCCAGATTGATTGTAGGCGCATGGATAATGAATGAACTGAGTAACTAGGAGCAGTTTACTTGTTCTCAAGTATACGAAGTTTCGGTATTCAATTTGTATAGTGGCTTAATTCTGAGAGTATTCAAAACTGGACTAGGTCCCGTGGTTTTTCTGCTATGCAGTTTTTCTCGTTAAAAAATATATTATGGTTATATGATTTACTTTGCTCCTGCATTATATTGCTTTATCTTTAAAATTAAAGTAAATACACTTGTACATTAATTAAACACTTGGTACGATCTTGTAGATTGGTTCGTTATCGAACTTATGTTTTATATTAAGTATACTTCTTGTCGGAATAATCTTTTGATATCTTTTGTCTTTATATAATTACTAGGTATCACCCCGGCCTACTGCCGGGGCTCAACCTTTTTCGATTTTTCTTTTGTTTGGTCGGTTGGTCTGTATTTTTCCAAAAAATTTAGTCATTACAAAGCTAATTAAATTAGAACTGTCAAACATCGTGCCTATAAGTTAGATGGGGTCTGCGACCCTAGTGTTTTGTGGTCGTCTCAAATTAGCCGTGGCCTACAGCTCCATCCGTGGTCTCTTAAGCATGCCCTAGTGTTTTGTTGGTCGTGCCAAATTAGTTGGGGCCTCTTGAACATGCCCTAGTATTTTTATGGTCGTGCCAAATTAGCAGGGGCCGTGGCCTCTTGAGCATGCGCTATTGTTTTGTTGGTCGTGCCAAATTAACCGGGGCTTACAGCCCCGACCGTGGTCTATTAAGCCTACGTTAGTGTTTTGTCGGTCATGTCAAATTATTCGGGCCTTACAGCCCCAGTCGTAGCCTCTTGAGCATGTCCTAGTGTTTTTTTGGTCATGTTAAATTATTCGGGGCTTACATCCCCGACCATAGCCTCTTAAACATGCCCTAATATTTTGTGGGTGGTGTCAAATTAGCCGTGGCATCTTAAGCATGACCTAGTGTTTTTTTGGTCGTGTCAAATTAGCTGGCGCTTATAGCCCCGGCCGTGACCTATTAACCATTCCCTAGTGTTTTATTGCATTACTCTTTATATCTCCTCCTTCCTACCTACAGGCTACAGCTGGATCAAGTTTCCCTTGAAAATCAAAAAAACAATTTACTCTTACCTTGGCTCACAAATTGCAATACAATGTAAAACATAATAAAGATTACCATGGTCTTTGGCAAGCATAGTAAAGTTACTCCCATTTTGTAAGAGCTTATTATGATAATTATTATTAGTCCGATACAATGTTGATATATTCACAGATTCTCCATTGTTATTCCAATGACAAACCATTTGAAAGAAGCCGCCATCTTGTGGAAGAGTATTATCACCTCCCTTCCATATCACCACATTATTCTTATCTATCCCAACAATCACAAATTTGAATTCAGTTAGTTCCCGGGCCCTTTTGTTTCAATCCAACTCATTTGTATCTTCTTCCGTGATCCAAATTCCTTAGAAGAACCCATAATCCCAACATTTTCACCAAATGTACTTGAGAACCCTATTTAGAAGATCGAATTCCAATGCAACAAATTCACATCCAAAACAAACCCATATACTTCATGGACTATGAATACTCGACATCTCATCCATTAATTACCTAAAAATACGGCAGCATATATTTCTTCCCTATTCTCTCCGCCAAACAGAAACCCAGAATTCTTTTTATAATATAGAAACAAGGTGTATCTGCAGTAGGTTGATATCGAAAAGATTGTGATATACTTGGTACCCTCATCATATCATTAAGAATGGCATAAAAGGGAGAGAGTTCAATTTAAACTTGTGCTTAAACACTATATGTTTGTGGGGTGTGCGGATGTGGAATTTTAAGTGAGGACATTACCTTTGAAAAACCTCTCCTAGGTAAAGTTACTAAGTTGTGAAACTTAGTGGAATCATCGAAAAAATTTGGTATGAGTCTTTTAGTCTTGATAATCTCTTAAGGTGTAGTTCATACGATGCATATTCGAAACCTTTGTCAATTTATAACAAAAAGGGGAAGAATATTTAGTAGAAATCTACTAAGACATATGGATTTACTGAGTATTATTTAAGGGGGAGTGAATATGGACGAAGGTGAACTTCAAATCTAGCAAAAAGAGACAAGTAAAGACTAAGGGGGAGACCATAATACCGTAATTATTGCGTTAAAGTTTTGGTATAATGGACTTTGAAGCATGTAATAATACTATGCAATAACAACCATTGAGTAAGTTGATTATTCATTCTAAATACTCTAACTTGAGTTTTCGCATAAGTTGTTATTAAGCTACAGATCTTCAACAACAAGGTGCTAAATGGACATATGCATAACCATAAAATATCTTGTAGAATGAAGAGTTCAAGAGTATTAAAAGATTCAATATAAAGGAGCGGAAAATGTCCCTTCTTACGGGCTGAATTTCAATCCAATAACCAAGGCTAAATCCCCATCCCGTCACTCGAAAATAGAAATAAAATAGTAAGAAAAATACATTCTGTTCAGAAATCAAGCAACAATAGATACAAGGCCAATGAAAGGAATGAAAAATGAGGACTTAAGATTACTTTTCGTAGTTCCGGTAAGGTCGAAGAAAATTCGTATAATATCTTAATACTGGACACCATAGAAATGAAGTAAAGAAATGACATTTGTATACATATGAGCCACTAAAAGTTTTTAATAAAAAGAACAACTCATATAGTAATTCTGATGTAAATTGATTTAGTCCAGTAGTTGAACTTAAGCAAATGCTTCACATAAAGAAAACTTGTCAAAATTTGAATCTCAAGTGACATTAGAAGTAAAGTGGCAATAGAAATATGTACATAATCCAAACAATTTAAGCACATACAAATGCAATTGAAAAGATTAAATGATATTTTCATAAACCAACAAGTTATATAGATGAGTAGAAACAAAGTACATTAATAAATTATCCAAGAACCAATTAAAACATACACTAAAATTTTAGATGAAAATATTCAGATAACAGATGTGTAGTTATTGAGGATTAAATCGAAATCCATCCATTCATTTTTTTTCTTTTTTTTTGAAGCATGAGAAAAAAGAACATAACTAAATAGCTAGTACACGCGGGTATCATGTACCCATGTAGCCATTCCATTCTACTGATGATCAGCAAGCAAAATATATAAAGAAAACATGGATTGAAAGCCACAAGAGACTATCCAGATATCCCCGTACACAAACAAAATACCAACTTTTTCTCAAACGCTTTGTGCCATAAGATCTTCCCAGGCTTACTGCCTCAACCTCATATTTTGTGGGAAAGAAAAAAAAACAAAACAAAACGGGATGAACCACAACCCAGTAGGGGTTCGGAAATGATATGTCAAAGGTAAAGCAATGAAAATGTAAATAAAATTGAATAAGTTGAACATATCTTAATTAATAAACATGTAAATCTTGACGATTCCCCATTCCTTCATAACATTTGGAAAATAATATTTGTTAACGGATAGTGAAGAAATTCACATAAGGTACTTGTGAGGACCAATCACTAATGTTAGGATAGCCGGATATCAGCCATAGTCCCAGATGATCTTGCACGGATATCTATAGTTATCGGATGCCCTTCTGGGCCTAACAAACTAACCCGTAGCCTTCTAAAAACCTTTAGAACATGCTCAACGAATCTCATATGACAAATCAAAGTAAACTCGAAAGTGAAAGCGTAGCTCTGAATTTAGATCTAATTAACGCAAGCTATGAGCAACATTGCCATACATTCCGAAATCCGAAATCTATACATTTAGCTAATGAGTAATGGAACACAAAATTCAGAACAATAAAGTCCTTTTGTGTCTGACCCAAGAAATAGTAAACCAATAATGGAATATATGAGCGTTCGTGAGACTAAAAAATTATACTTGCTAGAAAATTATTTACACTTTATATAGATAGATGCATGGTTTATCACTTTATCATATAGATGTGTCTCTTGAATATACCCTTTTGACTGTTACTCTGTTAGCTTTTAAAATTTAGGTGGTTGTCTTTTCATATTAAGCTTGGTGACGGGATACGTATTAAGGACGGTGATTCTACATTGACGGTGGAATTTCCCATGGCCACGTGTCAGCTGACGTGGTTAAATTACGTGGCTAATTTTTTCTTGCATGTTGCAGAGAGCTGTAGGTTTTACACCTTCAACATCTAAGTTGTTGATGATATCAGGATACCCAAAAAACGTGATTCAATATTCATCTTCTACAACATCATCTTCTTCAAATTCAAAAATCATTATTCACAAAATCAAGCAATACTATTCAAGATAGTTTCCATGATACTCATACCAAAGTTTTTTAAACAAGAAAATCTGAAAGACGAATTGAAGTGTATAATATTTTTTGTTCATCTCGATCAATTCAACATGGAACAAATAGGGTTTTCAAATGGGAAAAAAGCCTATCTCTTATAGATCAAAATTAAGATCTTGTAAAACTTACTCTAAAAACTACGGTTTCTTGTTTTCTAAATCCCATTTATGTTTAAGTTTACGAATCAAAGTAGAAACCAAACTTAATTCACAGTCTTAACAATTGGATTTTGATTAAATTCTTAAGGTTTTCTGATTTGAGAATGGGAAATGATTTCAATTGCATAGAAAAACCAGAACCCATCATTTCAACGACATTAGATCCCCTTTATTGACTGATTGTTTTACACAAAAACATCACCCAAGTTCACCATAGCGCACCATTTTCTTCGTTTACTTCTTATACTACAACTCCTCAGTGTAAATTCATTTTAATATAATGTACAACTGATCTTGGTTGCTTGGTTCACCATTTTCTATCTGCAGCCTTTGAGATAAAGAGATACAAAAGAGAAATACGAAAGAGAGAACAAGGATAAACAATAAAAAAATACTTCAAAGTTACGGTAGAAAGTCACGTGAGCAGTTATCACGACCTAAAATTTCCTTCGAAATTTTTCTTAAGCCAATGACCCACAACAGTGGTTCAGTTCTCAATAATTCACTTCAGTGCTCAGCCTTACACCTTTGGATATAAGTGCAACACCAACTCTACTTGGTAATTGGCAACGAAAGACTTCTTTCACTGGCTTTTTCTCTGACTATTCATACCACCATAAGTTATTCATGTCCCCATAAGCATAAGGGATTTGGTCATGCTAACACTTTCAAAATCAGTAAACACAAAACACAAGATATGAGGCAACAATTCCTCTATTGCTTCAAGGGAACATAACCAAAAGCATGTCCATTTTCGACTTACAAAAAAACAGACTACAATGCCTTGTACTCACTTTGTTTCCTGTATTCTAACTTTTTTCCCTCTACTAGTTAGTTACAATGAATTTGCACCATTTATATAGTAGAAACTAGGCCTGCACACGGTTCTGTTCGGTGCGGTTATTGGTAAAACCGTTGACCTAACCGTGTATAGTGCGGTTATCAAAATTGAAACCGTAGCCGAACTGTTTAGTATTCGGTTCGGTTTTTAACCGCACCGACACTATTCGGTTATTTTACGGCTCGGTTCGGTTTTGTACCTATACCTGCACCTGTACATATACAATCTGAAATTCTTAAAAAACTGATACATTCCATACTTAAGTCTTAACAAGATAACCAAAGTCTAAAGATTAAAAACTGAGTTGAAGTTCAAAAACAAGGTAACCAAAGTCTTAAGTCTAAAGATTAACCAAAGTTTAAAGATAGCCAAAGTTAAACAGAGCTGATGCCTTAACAAGTAGATAACCAAAGTTAAAAAGCAAGTAGCATGAAGAGTTGCCAGTAAAAGACTGCAGTCATCCCCTTAATCTTCATTTCTCAAGTAGCAGACCAGTAAAAGACTGCAGTCCATCCATTTCTCAAGCCAATTATCCCCTTAATCTTCATCCTTGCCCAAAATGTCTGCAACAAGAATGCCAAGAAGAAAAGCAACAAATAAGATTAGAGAATGACTAGTGGAATGTTAACATGGCATTGCAATAGCAAATTCCCAATTTCTGTTATCTTTCTTTCAGATGAATATGTTTTAAAACCACATTCAGTAAATAAAATATAAAAAATGAAAGTTGCAGTTCAGTTTGATAATTATGGCAAAGGCTACAGTTTCAACTGGGACAAATATCATTTATAAGCAATACCAGATTATGACATTCATCATGCTTAGTGTATCAGCCACAGTTAGTTACTACATTCATTCAAATTTTAAGTCAAAAAAGAATAGAAGAGATTCCATTACCATCTTCAATGCTGGCATTGTCATCTGGTACATAGTCACATATGAAATCAAGAGAGATGGGTTTTTGCAACCAGCTTTGCATACAGAGAAGTGCTTCAACTGTCCTGGCAGATAACGAGCTTCTCCATGGAGTAAGAATGCGCTTTCCGGTACTGAATGCAGACTCTGAAGCAACTGAGGACATTGGTATTGCCAAAATATCCTTCGTCATAAGTGATAGTACCTTATACTTGGTACTATTAGCCTGCCACCAAGCCAGAATATCAAAATCTCTGGTAGATGTTTCACAGTCATCAAGCAAATACCTTTCGAGTTATGACTTTGAATGAGTAGAGTGACCATTCATTCTTCGCCTTTTCTTCCTCGACTCAAGCATATCCTCAATGTTCTCTTCTTGCACACAAACTACCATGTCATCTACACCTACAGCAGTTGTTGACCCAGTACCTAAGATATCAGCACAATCAATATTAGTAAATGATGATGATAACAATATTTATAATCTCTAACAGTAGAACAAAAGCAGATAACTAAAGTTCAAAAGCTGATGTCACCTTCATCTGCATTGGCATTTGAATACATGGTGTTGTACTCTTCATAAAGTTTTCCCATATCTTGTTTCATAGCTTTCAAAACAGTTCCAACCCTGAAATCATCTTGCCCATACAAACATTCAAGATCAAACTTCAAACCAGACTCTTTCTCTCGGGGATCAAGCAACTTAGCAAAAAACAGAACAAAGTTCATATCTTCATAATCCCTCCAATATGTGTTGTACTTTTTAAACATTACTTCTGCCATCCTAGAAATATGATAATCTCGGTTTCCTATAGCTCTAAGACGAACCAACTGTTCATGAATCAAAGCCAACTGCCATAAAAACTTATGTGTAGTAACCTGTATTGAAGCAGAGAACTTAACAGTAGCATCAAAGAAGATTTTTTAACATTTCACAAGACTCCTAGCATATGATCAGTCTGCAGCATATGGAGCATGATGATGGGGCTTGTTCTTTTTCTTCGTATTCCTCTTTTTAGTTACATCTCCTTTACATTCAGATTCACTAGAACTAAGAAAATAATCTTCACTATCAATTACAACAATGTCATCATCAGTTTTAGGTAAAGCTTCACATTCAGATTCTTTGAAAATATACTTAACTCGAAAGCTCTTATCTTCTCTTTCTAACCTATTAAAGACCTTCTCATATGGAATGGAAGCTTCAAGCATTAGATATGTAGCATTCCACCTGGTCTTCACATCTAATAAAACCATCTTCTTGCAATCAATCTTCTCAAGAGCATCACATTCTTTGAATTTTGCTAACCTAGAGGGAGAACCGGTAACATACTTGATAACTGATCTGATCCTGCTAATTGACTTGTGATACAACAACACCGCATCTTTAACAGCAAGCGCAAGAACATGCGCAGCATACCTTACCTGATAAAAGAATGAAACAAGGAAATATCAGTAAATTGTTCTAAACTGAGTAATAACAAATGTACTTGTTCTAAACTGAGTAATGACAAAGCATGAAAGAATCAGTAAAGATACACAAGCATATACATAAGACAAGGCATTTAACACAGTTTACATAGTGCACTCATTTAAATGGAAGAAACATAGTTATAACAAACTGATGAGAAGCTACAAGTGGTACTATGTTATGGTTTCAGAGTGTACAAGCAAACATATTTACAAAGTGTACAAGCAATGCTACTGGTTTCAGAGTTACAGCAATCCTATAGATATAAAGTAAATGAAATCAGAACTGCAGAATCCTAAAGATGGCAGGAAAACAGAAAAGGTGTGCTACAATAGTATATACAGAAACTGAAAGAGCCAATACTAGGTTACAAAGTGTAATGATGCTATGAAACATAAAATGTAAGGATGGCAGGAAAACAGAAAATTTAACTGACTAGTATTTACAGGCTAATATGCAGATGATGCTATGAAACTGAAAGAGCCAATACTAGGTTACAAAGTGTAATGACAAGATGGAACAAAATGAAAGATAAGCAACAAATTCTTTGTAAATAAACAACTCTGCAAAAGAATGGACTGAGAGAGAGGTAGGGAGAAATGAATCACTAAAAATAAATGCTTGCATGCTCAAACTTAGTCCATAGAAACAACATTTAAGCATATTTAAGTTAAGTCTAAATGAAAACATCATTACAATCTCAAAAGTTATTTAAGCATTTAAGCATATTTAAGCACATTTAAACTTAGTCAATGTAAAACATGGAGGTCCATTACAATCTCAAAAGCTAAGTCTAAATGAAACAATTAAACTACTGAAGAAGAGATTTAAGCATAACCAAAATAATAAAAAAAGAACTCATTCATACTGAATAAGAGATTTAAGCATAAAAAAAACATAAAAAAAAACAATCTAACCTGCATGTATTGAGCTCTAACTATTGCTCCTGTCCAATTGATGACACTGGTTTGAAGATACTCAATCGCCATAGTATTTGCACTGACATTGTCCAAAGTCACAGCGAAAAGATCTTCTAGACCCCAATCCAGCAAGCATTTCTCAAGCATTTTCCCAATTTCCACTCCAGTATGACCCTTGATCTGGCAAAACAGGATTATCCTCTTTTGAAGCTTCCAATGAATATCAACAAAGTGCACTGTCACACACATATAGTTGAAGTTGTTTGGAGAGGTCCATGTATCAGTTGTGAGAGAGACTCTTTGTTTATTTTCCTTGAAATATTTCTTCAACTTTTCTTTCTCATCTTTGTAGATTGTTAAAAGATCTCTGTAAATGGTCATCCTGCTTGGCACCTTGAATCTAGGTTCCAACTGTTCACTATATCTTCTAAACCCTTCTTCTTCTACAATTCTAAATGGCAGTTCATCTATTATGAAAAACTCAGCCAATCTCCTTCTACACATATCCTTGTCATAACTAACAGCAACCAGTTATGATGACTGTCCTGGTCTTGGTGGTGGAAACACTAAACTCTGTTGTCCCTTCAGCTTCTTGTTGGGATTCTCAGGACATGTGCCTAAATGTGTCTTCATGCTGGAGATGCCATTTCCTCGACTATCAGCTTGCAACTTCTTCTTGCAGTGCTTACATTGTGCTTGTTTTTCATTGAGCCTTACAAAATCATTCCATACTTTCGATCTCACTTTTCCCTTCTTCTTTGGTTCACTTTCAGGTGCAGGGTCCTGTGTAGCCTGCTGTGTTTCTTATGTAGCATCAACTTGAGGTGTTAGAGAAGGTGTCACTTCAGTAGACTCAGCTGCAGGGGATTGAGAGGCTGGAGATGCACCTGCCATCTTGCAGCTTGATAATGAATCTGAACTTGATCCAAGTATTTAGTTCTCTGCAACAAACATCATTTCCAACATTTAGTTCTTAATACAAGCACACATATCTCTGCAACAAACATCATTTCCAACATTTAGTTCTTAATACAAGTAGGCATATCACTACTCAAGAAGATAAGGAAGAACAAAGGATTCTACTTAAGCTCAGGCAACAATTTGGGAACCAATCAGCATTACAATCATGGATTTCATCATCAAACCCTAGCAACTGTACTAATTGGTCAGGTATAATTTGTAACTCTAACAACTCAGTTACCAAAATCTCACTTCACAACATAAGTATTACACAAATAGTTCCAACTTTTATATGTGATATGAAGCATTTAACAGAGATTGAAAAGAGTAAATAAATTCTCAAAGAGTAATTCATATAACAACAATACCTCATATCAATCAACACCCATTAAAAGTTTAAAACCCTTTTGCTCATAGTCACAGATCATAAATCACTTCATTAATCAACAAACCTTTTTCAAGACATTTTACATCAACAAACCCTTTTACTCAATTTCATAATCAACAAAACCTCATAAACACTGAAGATTGAACTCAAATCAAACAGAACAAGTCAATTTGAAGCACCAGTTACCTGTTTGAGATGACAATACTCTCTAGAAGAACTCCCAATCTTTTAATGAAGAACTCCAGCTGCTGGTCCTGCTCTTCAAGGTCTGAGAACATAAAAACAAAACAAAAAAACCCAAATCGATTGATAAACAGTAATCGATTGACAACAGAAATCGAACCATCTCGAGAATCAAAAGAAACCCTAGAAATTGATTTTTACAAAAAATCAATCAAGGAGAAAACACTTACTACTTACTAGATCATAGAGGTGGTGGTGCTCTTGAGTCTTGAATCTTGATGGAGGTGGAGGAGGCGACTATATGCTACTGGTGGTGAAAGAGGCGACTGGAGAGAGACCAAGTCTCGGAGAGGAATGAAGACGCTGCTTAATAGTTTAAGGTTTCTACTATATATACTCTAGGGTTACTCGAATTTAGACGTCTAGGATTGATCAGAATAGAAATAAATCAACGGTCTACATTAATCGGTTAATCGGTTCGGTTAGGTTGCGGTTATTGGTGGAACTGTTGGCCGAACCGAAGATCTAACGGTTATTAAAATTAAAACCATGACCGGCCGTTGGATTATCGGTTTGGTGCGGTTACGGTTCGGTTTGTGCGGTTATCGGTTCGGTTTGCGGTTACGATTCGGTTCTGTGCAGGCCTAGTAGAAACAATTGACAAAACCCGTGCATAACTGATTCACACGAGTAGTTCTAGACATACAACATTTTAGACAACACTAAAAAAACCTCTCACATGGAGTTAGCATGGGGTCCACTTTTGGGCCATACAATTAGAAGTTATGTGAGAGGGTTGTTTTAGTGTTGTCTAAAATATTGTATGTCTAGAATTTTTGGATTCACATTCCTTAGAGAGGCATCTTTCCAAGAAACAGTTTGCATAATTGTCTAGAGCTTACGCATAACTGACCATCTCCTTGTCCTTTGTCTTGTCTGAGCCACACCATGCACGCAAGTAGTTATAAACGCGTACTAAGGTTATAACTTGCTTTATAACCGCTTCCAACTTTTCCCAATACTCCGGCCATCGTGTAGAACTAGTAACCAACTAATAATCGTCATACTTGAGCCAATATTGCACTATCATTGTGCATCACTATGTTGTGGCCATGAGCTATGCTTGCTTGGATGCTTTACAACAAACTCATGCCAAAATGATTTTCAAATGATGCAAGTGATACTTCATGCACCATATGCTCTATGCCTCATAAGTTTTACTTAGTCGATCGAGTAATGTACAATATTAATGCATGTGCTTGCATCACTAACTTGCTTACATTTTCCAAGACCTTTGATCAATACGTAGGCCAATTCCTAACCTATTCCATGTTCTAGCATCATCCTTGAGATGCATAACTCAATTCCTCGAATATCCATCAATTCACCATCGCATGTCGTATTTGCCATTTGGTCTTGTCTTGCCTTTACCAATGAAGCTCATTCTGTTGGCCAATATGTTTCAGGCTAATGTTAGGTTCGATAATAGTAGTCCGTATTAGCATGAAACGTGGGCATGGGATTCTTCAAGGGACTTTCTTCAGTAAGTGAGAGTTATTGTATTAGGGATACCTTTGTGTGAAAAAGTGTGATAATATGGCAATGAGATGGATAATAATGGTGACGATGTAGCTCAACCACAAATTAAAATGATTGTGTGACGCTATGTAGCGACTTTGGGATCTCTTACAACATACATATATATATAAGGATAAAGATTACATTACTTTTTAGATAAAAAGTAAATAAGTAAAGATGCTAAACCACCATTAACCTTGCTACATCCATTAATGTAAGGACAATCCTACAAATACTAAAGAAATATTCGGAATTTTGTTTCTCTAAGAGGAGATCCAACAACAACCTTCCCAGCCCTTTATCATTGGAATAAGTACTGAGCATAGTTGGTCCCAGCTTTTTCTTTGTCGGGAGAAATCTCGAAAGATTTATTTGAGATACCAAGCATTATTTTTATACATGGTTAATCTTGGCCGAGATTCTCGGCTTCGGTCCATGGCCAAGACGAGTTTCTCAATCTCGCCGAGACGAGATTTGACACAAAAACTCGGTGAGACAGTCAAGATGCGGTTGAGATTCCGCCAAGACAAGTTTTAACATTGGAAATTTAATAACACAAAATAAAATACAACCCGTACTAACTCGATCTTTTTTTACCTTTCTTAAAAATTGGTGTTGTTTCTTTATATTTATACACGTCTGACGATATATATTACGGACATAAATTTTGAAAATAACGGACATAAATTTTGAAAATAAAGACTCCGAGGTTTAACCGAGAATCTCGCCGAAAAAAAGTTGTCCCAATGTCCCAGTCTCGACCAAGACGACTCCGATATCCGAAATAGACTACATTGTGCAAAATATCTGTTACAAATTGGAAAAAAGAGTGGCATCTGGTGTGGAAGGATTTATTCCCCAGCAACGAACTCTATTTCCTCCAACTTTACCAGATTGTAGAGAAAGCACAAGGAATGAGGGCAATTTCTATGGAGTGAACAAATCTTTGTTCATTTTGATCCCACTATGGACTCAACAAAAGAGGAAAATGGCTGAGCAAATGGACAAATTTAATGGTTTTCCAACCGCGGTTCTTGAGCAGCCACAAATCTCTTCTTAAACCGCGAGGGTCGTCAGCAGCCGCCAGCGCCCTAACTTAAAGTAAATCCACTGGCGGCTTCCCTTCTCTGGCCGCCAACGACAACGACTCTTATTCTTTCCCCTATAAATTCAGCTCATTTCAAACTTAAAATTCACACCTTTAAAGCCTCTGCCTCGAAATTTCTCAATTTCATAAAATCTCAATATTCATTTTCCCTTTATTTCAAGCTCAATACTCATGCAATCTCAAGTTGTCACAAAAATTCCAAAAAAAATTCCGGTAGATGGTGCCAAGTTTACGATGGATGATGATGAATCGAAATTGAAAGAAATTAAGAAAAGATTGATTAGATGGATGATTGCTGTAATTTTTGGAGGAGGAAACCGAGTAGTATATATTGTGGGGGTGGGGGGAATAGCTGTTCCGGCGACCGTTAGAAAAGAAGCCGCCAACGGCTTCAGAAAATCCGCCAACAGTTTTAGCAAGACCGCCAAAGGCTTATTAACACCGTGCCGGTCTTGTTAAACCACGCATCTCATCTTCGTCCGCTAACATCCATTTACCATAGTGGAAATTCCACTTTGCCTATCCAGGTGGCTTAACACAAAAAAATTAGGTGATTCCCATAGGAACTGCCCATGTGAGTATGGAGCAACAGGCAAGGCTTAAAGAATATCTTACCGACAGTACATGTTAATAACAAATTGAGTAAAACATTCTGCAAAATTCTTATTAAAAAATTGGGTTCAAATTAAAAGTCTTTGACATAACTTGCAACTGTTATCGAAGATAAACCATCTTAGATACCCTTCTCAAGCATAGCTCTAACCCTCATTGGAAGACCATAAAGTTTAATGAACCCAGCAGCATCAGCCTGGTTATAAATCTGTCCGCTTTCAAATGATGAGATATCTTGTCTGTACAAGCTGTATGGACTTGTCCTACCTGTTACAGTAACTGATCCTTTGTATAGTTTTAGAGTCACAGATCCTGTCGTGGTCTCTGTAATTTTCTTCATGAACTCATCCATTGATTCACGAAGTGGGTCAAACCATCTTCCTGCATAAACTAGCTCTGCATATTTCAAGGCAAGTTGGTCTTTCACTTGAATTGTTTCACGGTCAAGTGTTAAAGACTCTAGCTCACGAACAGCGGAAAAGAGGATGGTACCACCAGGTGTTTCATACACACCACGGCTTTTCATTCCCACGAGTCGGTTCTCGACCATGTCGATTCGGCCTATTCCATGTCTCCCACCAATTTCGTTGAGCTGTGAGAGGAGTGTTGCTGGCGAGAGCGCCTTCCCATTTACAGAGATGGGGATTCCAGAAACTATTCCAATTTCAACGTATCTACAATGGATAAAGTTCATAGAAAATCAAGCATATAACTGAAATAACCTGGAAATAAGACAAAACAATAGCTAGATAACGTACTCGGGTTCGTTTGGTGCATCTTCAGGGTCAACAGACATCATGTACATATCCTTCATTGGTTCATTAGCTGGGTCTTCCAGAATATCTCCCTAATGTCACAAATCAGCCAGAGAAAAGAAAATATTAGGTCTTTTCTTTCGAGACGGTACCAAAAGTGGGAGTATCCCGTGTCCTTACAAACTGAAAAATGTCAGAAATCAAACTGAACATATAAACCCCTACAGTCAAAGCATTGGAAAAGAGTATCTCATGTCCTTGCAAACTGAGAAACAGTAGAGACATTATACCTAAAAACAAAAGTTTACCTCATGACTAAGGTGCCATAAGTTCCGGTCCCTGCTGTAGATAGATTTCTTTGTGACTGGGACTGGTACATTGTGTTTCTTTGCATATTCAATAGCATCTTCACGACCTGTAATTTCCCACTCTCTCCATGGAGCCACAACATTGAGCTCAGGATTTAAAGCAAAAAAGGTGAGTTCAAACCGGACCTGCAGGACAACATTCCCGCATAAGAAGCAGATGACGAAGATAAAGAGATGAAATGGTGTACCCTAATATGTGTATATTTTAAGACATACCTGATCGTTTCCCTTCCCTGTACACCCGTGTGAAACAGCATCAGCTCCGACTTCTTTAGCAACATCAACCATGGCCTATTACAGTTGTCAAAGGTCCCTTCAGTTGTTAAAGATAAAATAAACAAAATAACATTGGGGATAAAATGGGGGCACAGGAAATAATGCTTGAACAAGATAGCAAGTTAAAAATCAAGTTACAGAACCACAATATTGCTTAAAATAATTAAAACCGGTACAAATGTGAAATTTTAAAGGCGTTAGCAGTACAAATTGAAAAATATTCAGTTCCAATACATATGGCTCAATGACGAGGTGAATAAGGAGCCCAAATAGAAGCTATGCACAGTAAACCACATCTCATGCGAAGAACCCTATTGCGGCATTTAGAGACCGACCTTGGCAATAACAGGTCGGGCCATTGACGTTCCCAGCAAATACTTTCTTTCATAGATGGCACCAGCTCTCAAGCAAGGAAAAATGTAATCTCTGACAAACTCTTCCTGCAAATCCTTAACAACTAATTGACAAGCTCCGCTTGCTTTGGCTTTTGCTTCCAGACCATCCAACTCCATAACACCCTACAATAATTTGGATCGAGATGTTAGTAGCCAGATAACAAACACATACAGAAGGTCGCTTTAATAACAGCTTTGTGTATTGTAGCACCGCCAGTTACAACAAAGAATAACATACTTGACCAACATCTGCAGTGAAGCAAACAACTTCGCAACCATAATTTTCCCTACCATGGATAAGTAATAGAAAGATGAGAACTAGGATCAATATGCTAAATGACAAGAGATAAATGCAAGCAAATCGATTACTTCATTAGATGAATGATAAGCAAAATCACTCAAACATATACCTTAGCCATGGGACAATTACCGAGGTATCCAAGCCACCACTATAAGCTAAAACAACTTTATTTAGCTTTCCACGCAAACCACCCTTTGGAGACACGGAAGCCTCAGTTTCATTTCCACTAGCCACGACCACTTTGATAACTGCATGTATATCAGTATATCTACAAGTTAGATTGGAACATATACAAGAATCATGGTGTATAGTATTCAACTCCCATTTCTGAACATATACACGAATCAGTTACATTGAATGCAAACATTGCAAAACAATCCCAATAGAAAATACCTTTGTTTCTAGAAGCTTGAGTGAGGTTTACATTATTAAAAACGAGGGCATTCCCATTGAATCCATTTGATCTTGACCCTATCTTCCTCCAGCAAGATAGTTTACCCAGGTATGGATCTGTAATTAGTACATGAAAATATTTCTAATCTATTGATATCAATTTACAAATGGGGTGTCAATTTAGAACTTAGAAAAAATCATAGTCAGAATTCCAACACAAATAAGAATACGGTTTTTCATGAATATAGTAAAGAAAGAAAATATGGTTTCCTTCCATACCTGGTTTCCTGGCACCATTACAGACAAAATTGGGGGAACAAGAATGTGAAATAGCAATTAACTGAGCCATTGCAGAAGAGCTTGAAGAATTAGGGTTTTAGGTTTTTCTTTCTCCGTTTCAGAAGCCAGATACAGTAGGTGAGTTGGTAGGGTTTTACCCTTAGGTTCTAGCCGACAGTTTAGTACTGGAACTCGCGAGTCTCGTAAGTCGTATCCAGCACATACGTAGGTGATAAAGGCCACTTCCACTAATCAACAGTGAAAGGTGGTACATATGTCCGCATTTTTGGATTTTTGGATTAGCCGGAACTACCTAGTAGTCCTAGAAATAATATATTAGAGAGAGTCTACTCCAGTCGACTTAATCAACTGTCTGTTTAGTCCATTTTGGAAAAATATATTATAGTTTAGTCTTAAAAATTATAGTTTGGTCCTAGGGTTTTGTCCACCCACACGGAATATTCTTTTTCTGTTACTAAAATACCCCTGCACATGCTAAATTTATGGTTTGGTCCTAAATTTTATTATTTGGTCCTTTCACCGACATATAAATAACCAGAAAAGATCAAGAATCAGTTTCAGTTTTATTTTCTCTCTCCTACTCCGATCTGTCGAATTTTTCTGCTGCTGCAGAAATTTTTTTCTAGGTTTTTACGGATTTGATTCTTGTTATAGCAGATTAATTTTGTTTTTGATACCAAGATTGATTCGATTTATAGCAGATTAACCTGGTTATGAAGACTGATTTGATTACGGAGTTTGATTTGGAATTACAGATCTTATTCGATTTTTACTGAGTTGATTTTTGCTTTTGAAGATTGATTCGAGGCTTTTTGGAGATTGATTCGAGACTTTTGAAGATTGATTCGATTGGAGTTGATATTTGGGAATTACAGATCTGATATTCGAAGATTTGAAGTTTTTTTGGAGTTGATTTGAATTCTTCTTGTTTCTGGTGAGTTTTCACACTAATCCTTTCTCTGTTAAGGCTTAAATAATGTTAGAATGAACTCTTTCATGAATGAAGTCATTCTGTTAAGGCTTCATTCCAAGAATGAACTCTTTCTTTTGTCAACGAAGAAGTATTGTTGCTGCTTTGTTTATCTTTGTTAGGATGTTAATGAATGAAGTCATTTTTGTTAAGGCTTCATTTGTTAGAATGAACTCTTTATTTTTGTTAAGGAAGAAGTAGTGCCGCTGCTTGTTTATGTGTTACGATGTTAACCAATGAAGTCATTCTGTTACGGCTTCATTCCAAGAATGAACTCTTTCTTTGTCAACGAAGAAGTATTGTTGTTGTTTTGTTTATCTTTGTTAGGATGTTAATGAATGAAGTCATTCTGTTAAGGCTTCATTTGTTAGAATGAACTCTTTTTATTTTTAGTGTTGCTGCTTGTTTATGTGTTATGATGTTAATTAATGAAGCTATTATGTTAAGTAGTGCTGCTGTTTGTTCATTTTCAGGTTCAATATGTCTCTGTCAAGGTGTTATGCAGTTGTGTACTACAAAGGGGATGGTATTCCATTGGAAGTTTCTTTAGATACGATGATTCGTGACCTGAAAATATATGTTTGTAATTATTGGAGAAACTTGACTCCTCGGAGCATAAGATTTATTCATGGCGAAGGTTATGATAAAGCTCTCATCAATTGTGATTTTTCTGTTCAAGGTCTAGTTGATGTTTCTTGTTCAAAGCAATTGTCACATTTTGATTTGTTCGTTGAGGAGGCTTCTAATGGTGGTGCTTCTAGCTCTTAATCTGGTATTTCCACACAGTCGCTCAGTGACGATGAATCATATAGTGGGTTCACTGAGACTTCAAAGATTAAATACCTGACGGAAGGTCATGAAGTATTAAAACCTCTTTTGTCTGATGGTTGGGAGGATATTTTTAGAGGTGTTGGTCAAGTTTTTCATGGTGGTGTTGATGAGGTGCGCTTAGCTGTCGACAAATATTGCAGCAAGTCTGGTTATACAGTTGCAAAGCTTAAGAATGATAGACTTAGGTTCACAGCAAAGTGTGGTAGGAATGCAGATTGTACTTGGCATCTGCACGCTATTCCAATTGATACCGCTAAAACTGTGTTTGCTATCAAGGAATTCAATGGGAATCATACATGTGGTGGTGCTTATAAGCTGAAGGATCCCCCTGTCAAGATGAAATTGATTAAACATCTATTCAAGGATCAAATACAGTCAAATCCGTCGATAAAGCCTAAGGATATGGTTGCTCAGGTGAAGAGTTGTTACGGTATTAACATAAAATACCATCATGCTTATAAAGGGAAGGAAGCATCTCAGGCAGAGATATATGGTGATAATGTAAAAAGTTTTACAGATCTGGTTTGGTATGTTGAAGCAATAAAGGCTACCAATCCTGGCAGCTATGTTAAGTTTGAATTTAATGAGGAGACTAAACGGTTTAAGAGGCTTTTCATTTGTTTTGCTGCTTGTTTCGAAGGATACAAGTACATTCGCCCTATGCTTTATTGCGACACAACATTTCTTACTGGGAGATTAAGGGGAACATTGATGGCTGCCACAGGCTTGAATGGGAACCAAGGTAAACTTCTTCTTTTCTGGATAACTAACTGTTTTCTTTTTGATCATTTTCTACTTTGATTAGTTTTCTACAGTTCATTATATAGAATGGACTTCATTTTGGAATGAAGTCTAGAAAAGTTATAGATCTAGATTCTATAGTTCATGTTATAGAATGGACTTCATTTTTGGAATGAAGTCTAGAAAAGTTATAGATATAGATTCTACAGTTGATGTTATAGAATGAACTTCATTATTGGAATGAAGTCTAGAAAAGTTATAGATATATATTGTATAGTTCATGTTATAGAATGGACTTCATTTTTGGAATGAAGTCCAGATAACTAACCGTTTTCTCAATGAACTAACAGTTTTTAGCTCTTTTCAATCTGTAGGTTTTTTTCCTTTCGCGTTTGCTTTAGTTCCCTCAGAAGACATTGAAGGTTGGGAGTGGTTCATGGAAAACTTGCAGTATTGTTTCGACACTCGTCCTATCACCTTTATCACTGATCGTCATGAAGGGATGAAGAAAAGTATTCCTAAGTTTTTACCTAACTCGCATCATAGTTATTGTTTTTATCATTTGAAGAATAACCTCCCTATCAAGAAAGGACATGAGAAGTATAAACAAGTACTGGATTTGTTTCATAAAGCTGCATATTGTTACAGCGTTGCTAAATATGAGTCTGCTTTGAATGAGATGTGTATTATTGGATGTGGTTGGGTTGCCAAGTACCTCAGAAATATCGATCCGAAACACTGGGAAAATGCTTTTTTCGAAGGATGTAGGTATGGAATACACTCATCGAGTATTGCAGAATCTTTCAATAACTGGATTCATCGTGAAAGGAATTTGCCTCCAACTGCTCTTGTTGATGAGCTCAGGATAAAGATTATGAGGATGAGTTCATAAAGGCGCGAGCTTGGTAGAACTTATCTAGATAGTTTGACTCCCATCTACAAATCTATACTCAAGGAACATGTCGACATAGGTCATCCATGGAACGTTACCAACAAGAGTCAGGTAACAATATCTATGAGGTGCATTCTCCCAGTTCTCATGCTGTTGATCTTATGCAGATGACTTGTACTTGTCAAAGATGGAAAGTATTTGGTTTCCCTTGCATTCATGCCACTGCTGCTATTACTATGAAGGGTGCTAAGATTTTGAAGTATTCAGCCTTACTTTGGTTCAAATCATTTTCGTAATTCTTATGCTCCTGCAATTCGACCCATTCCTAACTTCGATAGGCTTTAAGTGTATGAACCTGAAGACATAGTTCTACCTGGTATTCCAAGGCCAGCTCTATGAAGACCACCAAAGAAGCGCATTCGTAGTGCTTATGAGAAGCAGAGTAGGCCTATGAAGTGCTCTAATTGCAAGAAGATTAGGAATCACAGCAAAGCTACTTGTCATGTATTAATGCTGAAGTAGTATGCTTGAACTTTTATTAGTTTCTGGTGTTAGCTTTTGATATAAATTGGTGTTTTTTTTTTTTTTTTGTTCTGGGATATGCACTTATTTCTGTGAACTTCATTTCCTGGAATGAACTTTATTTTATTTTGTAGAACTGTTATTTTGAAATGTTATTTCTATTTGGATATGTACTTCATTGTTCAAAATGGACAGTTATTATATCAGTTCATATAGTGGAGTGACCTTCATTCTTGGAATGAATTCCATTTTTTCCTATGAGTACTGGAATGAACCGACTTCATTTTTGGAGTGAACTTCAATCTTGATAAGAAGTCCATTTCTTATTCTAAATGTTATTAAATGGAGTTCATTTTTGGATTGAAGTCCATTTTTTTCTTAGAAGTACTGGAATGAACCAACTTCATTTCTAGAATGAACAGGTATCCATAAGACAGTAAGACAAGGCATAAGACAGTAAGACAAGACATAAGACAGAACATTGATATTATCTACAATCCAAATATTATAGATGAAAAGATAAAACATACTAGACTATCAATTACATTAGAAGCTAATTCAGGTGATATTAGACATAAGAGTTTTCTGTTGCAGTAAGAAGTAATCTACTATCCAAAATACTATAGTTAAAAGAGTAAACATATCAGATTATATATGACATTAGAAGCTAAGGTTTAATCATTTCAGTCTTTGTAACCTTGTTTAATCAGTTCATTGTTAAGATATGCTTCATTAGTTGTTTCACCCCAACTTAATCCATCTTTCTCTTCAGTTAGAAGCTTGTACGCCATTTTGTATCTCCACCGCTGCATCTTTTTTATCTATCATCTCTTGGAATCAGATGCTGAGATTTCAGGACCAATGGCTTGGAACTTCGCTTTATACAATAACATGTATAGAGAAGGCAATCTGGGTGTGCTCCCTGATCAGGTACCTGTATTTGCTCAATGTTTAAGTCAGTTCTTCTAGCAAGATCATGTTTCACCAGCCATTTATCAATGTGTTGTTTACAGTAGGCAGCCATTTTTCTTGCATCCTTTGAGCATCTTTGTCATATTTCTCCTGTTTTGAGTGAGTTGTAATGCTCCCACTGATAGTTTCCGATGTCGTAAACAAGCAGGTGCCAATGTAAACCTATAGGCCCTTCTGATTTGCCTTCATTAGGCAGGTTCATTGGAATGATTATCTTCAGAGTCTTGCTAGGCATCTCTGCTATGAAATCATCAATCTCACCTGCCCTATCATTGGCTTTCCTATGATGAACAAATGTCTGGAAAAAGATATATAAATTTTCAAATACAGAATAACATCAAGAAAGCAGTTCATCATAAAAATGAACTGCTGAGTAACAATATGGAATGATAGTTTTGTTAGACTAGTTCATATTGTTAATGAACTGACAGGTTTAAATATTGCTAAATGAATCAATTGTTTCTTTAGATCACTATGTATCATCAATAGTTATAAGAAAGAGTTGCCACTAAATTTCAAGAAGTAAGGACTTACAAATGCAGTAGGTGCCATCATCTCAAAGTGGATGTATTTCGGTGGATCTTGGCTGTCTTCGCTATCCAATTTTGCTCTCTCCCTTTGTGCTGCCATCTTCCTCTTGTAGCAGTAGTAGAAAATAATTAGGACATCAAGTTGTTTATTGAACATTAGATCATTAATGTGTTCTCCTTGGACACCAAAGTGAGCTTTGTTAGCTGCATCATCTACAAGCCAAGCTGCTTGACTGCAGGAGGATAAACAAAAATTTATGATATAAAAAAATCTTCAACATAAATGAATAGAAGTTCATTTTCTGTTATTTTACCTTTGCATAGCATGTTCGTAGAAGGTACCCAACACTCTTTTTTCTCCTCTGTTCAATTTGGAGAAGTATGGAGGCTTTTTCAGGTCCCCCATATCTGGAACGATTGGCATGTATGCTCTGAGCTGCTTTACTTGATCTCTCTTATATGCTGGAGGATTTTTTAGTTCATTTCCTCTTCTCTTCTTGCTTGCTGCAGGTTTTTGATCTGCTTTCTCGATTGCAGCAGGTACATTCTTTCTCTTCTTCTGCTCATCTTTCTTCTCCTGGTCAGCAGGTTTATGAGGTGTTTTTGAAGAAACTTTCTTGTTTACTTGATTTTTCACCTCTGGTTTCTTCCTCTCAACTTTCTTATGCTCCTCATTTATTTGTTCTTGCCTTTGCAGTTTCAATTTAAACTTTAGTTTCGATTTACTGTAATACGATCCACTGATGTACTCTTTTCCAAGAACATTTCCTACTTTTCTGCCCCTTGTAGTCATACCGTGTATTTCAACAACTTGAACTGGGGTTGCTTTAGTGTTATCAGTGGAAAAAGAACCAAGGCCATGTTCATTCAAATCTGCAACTATCTATGATACTGTCTCAATGTTGTTTGCTGGCTCAACAACTTCTTCAGTCTGTGTCATCCCAATCAAGAAACTAGGACGACTACAGTTGATTTCGTTTACTGTAGTTTTGATGATGGTGTCAGCTTTATCATCATTCAAATCTTCATTCTTCTGATTCCTGTCATCAATAAGCTGCAGATTCACATGCTCTTTATTGACGAATATATCATCGATGTTACTTGCTGTTAAAAATAATTCAAGAAGCATAAATCAAAAATAATTCAATAATGGTCTTGTGCATCAAAAGTCAGAGTTCACCCCTCAGAATGAACCCTAACATCTATGAGAATGTACTCCAACCTTTCTAGACTTCATTCCAAAAATGAAGTCCATTCATAGTATGAACTGTAGAATCTTGATCTATAACTTTTCTAGACTTCATTCCAAAAATGAAGTCCATTCTGTAGACTTCATTCCAAAAATGAACTCCAATACAGAAAATTGATATTAACCCTAACTTTTCTAGACTTTATTACAGTAATGAAGTCCATTCTGTAGACTTCATTCCAAAAATGAAGTCCAACCTCTAAAGTATAAATCTTTTATAAAAGGGAGAAGAATAGTACATAGGTTCAAACATTGATCCATATTTAAAGGAACTCCGGTGCTGTCCGTTGGAAATGAAGGTAACTCTTCTTCAGTCATTGTATCAACGATCTTTTCCTGAATATCACTTGTATCGACTTCAATAGAAGGATTTTCAGCAGATAAGACAGGAAAGATATGATCAAAACCAGATCCTCCAGCAGCCTTCATAGCATCATCTGGTACTTCTTGCATTCCATCATCCACAGCAGCATCTGTTACTGCTTGCATTCCTTCATCCATAACAACATCTTCATTCACATTCCCTCCACCAGCTTCCATGCCTTCATCCACTTTTTGACTCAGTGTATTGTTTATATCATCACTCAACAATGAACTCTTGTACTCGTCAATGAAAACAGTACGCATGTATTCAGAAGTTTGTTCTGCCATGAATTTCGCTACATCCCCACCTGTAGCTAGCAATGCATCAACTTCAGTTTGCTTAGAAGACAAGTGTACTTCAAGGGATTCCATCTTCCTGTCAAAAAGTGTTTTTGAAGTTGTTGCTTCTGCAAGTGAGTGCTCAAGTTCTTGTTGCTTTAACAAAAGATTCCTCATCTCCTCTGAATGCTTTCTTGTCAACTCTTTTATCTCGTGAGTATGTTTAACTCTCAGGTTCTCTATCTCACCAACATATGTATCTTTCAAACTTTCTATCTGACCGGACATAATATTGAACTCTTCCTCGAGCAACTCAGCTCTTGTCTTGGCTTTTTGGTGTTGCAGTAGCTTGTTTTCAGCATCAGTATATTCTTCCATGAATTTTGGTGATAGCTGCACACACAAAATTCAAATTTTCAGATAATATCAACATTTTTTTAGATTAGAAATGCGCTTCTTTGGTGGTCCAACATTTCACACAATGAAACCCCAATTGCATCCTCATTCATAGTTTGAATTCATTAAAAGGATTGGACTACAACTTCAGAGGAATCGACATTAACAGTCAAAGTTCATTTTGTAGAGTGAATTCCCAGTTTTATCTTAAAGTTGCATATTTTCATTACAGAATTGAATATAATATAGATATAACAGTGTTATCTTAAACTAGTTTTTCACCTCTCCAAAATCATCAACATTCATTTCTATTTGTTTGCAAATGTTTTCAATGTTCCACCTTGCAAACCTTGGACAGTAGCCTACTTTATTCTGCACCTTCCACCTGGGTTCCATTTTCTTTGAATGCTCAGCAAACCAAGGCTGTAAAAAAGAAGAACTATACTAGTCAGTTATCAACAATAATTATGAAGAAATATACAAATGAACTGTCAAATAATTATGAACAAGTATCTAACAGTTTTTCATCTCACCAACAAGTAAGGGTAACATCCTTCAGAAGAACCTCTTCTCAAGATTTCCATCAAATACTTGTGTATGAGATGCGGCAAAGACACTCTACCTACTGACTCTAGGAAAGCTAGGTACTTGGAGTGTATGGAACCTCCATCACCAGTAGTAACAAAAATGGTAGACAAGAGAAAAAAGTTCAAACATGGTTACAAGATCTTCAATAGGTCCTTTATTCTTAATCAACTCAATGATTTTATCTTTCTATTTTGTATTCTTTATATCAGAAGGTTTCATTTTTGGTGGAACAAATTTGTAGGTTGTATAGAACGTTCCACAAGTGTAGTCTGTCAGGTTTTTTGAGTTCAAGAAAGATTCTTTTATTCTACCTCCAGGGATGCATGGTATTCCAAACATTAATGACAACTCTTCAGGTTTGGATCTTAGCACATATGTTTCTTTCCCTACTTTGAAAACGAAAATATGATCATTTGTATCAGGAATGAACTGATGTGTATTGCATAGAATTTGGACGGCAGGTATTGACTTATTCCATTCAGTAGCAACAATGCTCTCTTCCAAAAACACTTTGACTACATTACCCAATGGACTCCTATACAAAGCAGTCTCTGTTCTTCATTCAAAGCCTCTAGTCCTTGTAGTGCTTTAATCTTATCAGCAAGTGAAATTACTCCAGCAAAGTTACACTTTATCTTCTTTTCTACATTTTTTTAAAAGAAAAACAAAAAAAGATTAATGATTACTTTCATAAATATTAGATGATATAAAGAAGATAAAGTGTAGCTTGAAGGACCAATATTACAGTTCATTTTCTACTGGGTGAACTCTAAAGCAGTTCAAATTTAATTCAGTTCATTCTAGATTTTAATTCAGTAAAATGAGACTTTCAAAGAAGAACCAACACTCAGCAGAGGACTTCATTTTGTAGAATGAAGTCCATTATATAGTATGAACTGTAGAATCTTGATCTATAACTTTTCTAGACTTCATTCCAAAAATGAAGTCCATTCTGTAGTATGAACTGTAGAATCTAGATCTACAACTTTTCTAGACGTCATTCCAAAAATGAAGTCTATTCTGTAGTATGAACTGTAGAATCTTGTACTATAATATTTATAGACTTCATTCCAAAAATGAAGTCCAGCAAAACATCAAAGGAGAAACATGTTTCATGGTATAAAATGAACTTAGTCAAAACATCAAACATCAAATAGATCTACAACTTCATTCTAAAGGATGAACTCTGACTAGATACATGCGATTTAGAACTTCATTCAACAAAATGAACTCCGACAAGATATGCCCTACCTATAACTGAAATCAACCTGCAACATGATGAATATTCATGTGAAAAATCAACTTCAGAAGAACAATAAACATCAAAAATCAACTTCTAGTACTTCGATTTAGGGTTTTTTTTACCTTTCGATGTTTTCTTTGATTTTGATTTCTTTGAAACTGGTTCTTATTCAACTTTATTATCTTCTTCAAACACAACTAATTGGTTGTTTCTTTCTTCAACTTCATCGTCAGAAGATGATTATACTACATTCCTCTTCGATCACCTCATTTTAGGGTTTTGATTTCTCTAATTTTTCAAGGGTTTTCGATTTTAGGTTTTTGATTTACTGATTTTGAATACTGATTTGATTTCGATTGCTAAGATTGAAATGTTTTTGACCGATTGAAATGTTTTCTGTTCGTTTTCTCTGGTTTTTTAGAAAAGAGAAGAGATGAAGACGGAGCAGTTTTTCCTCTGAAAATGGAAAATGAAGAGACTGAAAAGAGAGAGATAAAGATATACGCGTTTTTAGGAAGTTATTGTGTTTGGGGAGGTAACAGTTAGAGGAGGGGTATTATTGTCTGTTTGGTAATTTTAAATAATTATGGACTAAATGGAAAAGGTGATTTCTGAAAGGACTAAACTGATGAGGGCCCGGACCTAAAAGGACTAAACGATATTTTTCCCTAGTATTAATCAACTAGCCTATTATGTAGGTTGGCCTGGCTATACATACAATTAATCCATGAAAAGTCAATCCCAGACATGACTCTTTCACTTGCGATTTAGAGTTATCATGTCATGTCAATTAGGGGTGAGCATGGGCAGGTATGGATGGGTTTTCACCTCGTCCGGCATCTTATCCAATTTACTACGGATTTCAAATTTGGCATCTACATCCAATCCAACATCCAATGGATTCACGGATGAACGGATTGTGTGCGGATAATCCAATGGAATTATGTTAGTTAAAATTTATAATGGAAAAAAAAAAACCCACTATAAATGACTTCTTATACAACCTACACATTTTATATACGTATATAAATATAGAAGTGTCATAGACAACACTCCAAGTAAACACCTTAAAAATTCCAAAACTATCGATATATTTTCTATAAACTATATAAATGCCCTTAATCTAACGGGTATGGATGTCAACGGATTTTCAAGGTTGCATCCGGGCCCTATCCGTAATCCGTTGGATTTCAAAAATATCATCCACATCCAATCCATTAACGAATGGATCGGGCATCCATTTGTAAAAATACGGTTGGTCCCGGTTAAATCCGCGGATTATGGGCGAAATACTCACCCCTAATGTCAATTCATCTGGCACTTTAAATCGATTCTAGCACTCTAATTATCACATCTCTCCTACCCCAAGAAGGCAAATACATGTAAGGTGAAGGAAGATAAAAATGGACACTCACATAGTTACAAAGTAGCTTAGGAAGAAGAAATTTGGGAAGGTTTTAAGTTTTGGTTTGTCTGTGTTTTTACGGCATGCGTGGTCTCCTTACCACACTATTCATAAATTCAACTTAAACACTGAAGTGTTCAAATGTAAGGTCAGATTATGGACCTTTTGGAGATGTTTTTGATCCGAGACACACCTCAAATACCACATACCTTCTTCGAAGAAGGTAAGTACTATATCACAAGACAACATAATATTGACTTCTGATATATCGTAAATTCTCCTCCAAGTCACCATCCAAAGAATTGATCACCGAATAGTAGGAAGATGAACTGTGACGTAGAAAGATACCTTCTTTGTTAACATCATTAGATGTGTTGGAAATGTGTTATTGTGCTCTAGTGCTCTATGATTAATGACGACTTCATGTAATAGATATGAGAATAAATTTATGGATCACTATTAGTCTATAATGACAAGAAAACTCAGTTATATGAAGTGCAACAATAATTTGGTTAGTAAGGTTCATCGTATTTATACTTTTACTTTTATTAGACGGTATTTAGTTATCATATGATTTATTTGAAGATGAATTTGGTTAGAATTGAATAACCTTAAGTAGATTTAGAGTTTGATTATAATTTTAAAACTTTTACTTTTGTCAAAAAGGGAAGAGTACATGATTATGGCCAGTGAAGGAGAACTTGGTAGCAGATGTGAGAGTGAAAGTTAATATGGACGCATTCCAACTCCCACCACCTCAGATAGCATCCAGATTCTTGAAAGACCCTCTCAACCACCTTCCTCATATCCAACAATAATGTTGGATAGTGATGAAGAAAAACTCTGGTGAGGTATTGAGGTGTCTGCAAATAAGAAGAATATTGAATAAGCGTTGATAATGACATTTATTATGATAGTGATACTTATTATGGACGCATGCCGAGAAATGGCGATGAAGATATCAAAGGAGTAAATAATGAACCCAGTAGTTATTATTGTTAATGAAAAATGACATGTCGCTAAGCATGGGAGAACCTAATAACCATCTACATAATTTGGCAGGAAATTAGCCCGTCATTTTTGAAAATAAATAAACGATATGATTAGTTAGGCGTTTTATTATATTAATTTAATTACCATAAAATCTATTAACATAAAATAAATTTTTATTTTTATTTTTATTTTTGTAATAATCATTTTAAGAAGAGTTCAATTATATGTCAAGATACCATCCACAAAACATTCATCGTTTATCATTTTCATAGTTGTCGTGTGAATGTGCTAACAGGTAAAGAGATTCATACTTATTACACCGGTTTAATATTAAACATTCATCGTTTATCATTTTCATGGTTGTCGTTTATCAATTTCAATTATATGGGCAAGCTAACAAGTAAAGAGATTCCTCCAATATGAGCGGAACAAGATAAAATCTGCATGAAACTAAGACAAGTCCAAATAAGTAATGTGCAAATAAATATTATTCGAGCAGAGAAAGCAATGAACCAAGAACTCGAGGAACGGAGCTCCAATTAATTATCAACATAACAGAAGTGAGATTTGAAATAGTTAACTTTTTCATCCGAGTGTACAAATTAATTGATGTTACATGAAATATAAAGAGGTACTTATATTTTCATTATACAATTTCATTTTTATCATTTTATTGGCTTTGTATGATTTCATCAGTTGAAATTTACGTTTTCAGAAATTATGGCTTAAAAATCGGTAAAAGTATACAAAGAGATATTTTTAGAACTATTTACATATGTAAGTTAGTATTATATGCACCAAATTTGACTAACATTGGAATATTTACGTTTATTAAAAATATAAACACCAAAAGATTAATTAAAAAGAATCAGCAATATAAGATGAAAACTTAATGCTTAATGCATGAGTTAGAGACAACCAAATTAATGGTCTCATGAGTTAAAGAATCTAGAACTACCTAACATACTTAATAGGCCCAATAACACAAATAAGATGTGCATAAATTTGGTTACAACCAGGACATCAAATTTCATAACAACCGAACATCACAAAGAGGTTGAGCCCAGCCCATAGGCTGGGTTGATACCTAGTTTCATTTTATTTTTTTGTATGTGAGACACAATGGGTACTTACACTAATTTTGTACTCTAACAGTGTAAGTAGATGTATTCTCATGCGGGTAATATCGTATTGCTTATTACAAATAATAATATTATCATATCTGAATGCAAAAATGCGAATATAGTAACAACACCTGAACTCGATTTAAAAACTAAACATAAAAAGTTTTATTCACTTCAATTTCATATCCAGAATTTCATCTTGGTATTGAATAATATCCAACCGAAAATCATAAGAAAGTGAAAACGCATGGGTACCAAGTACACCACCAACTTTTTCGCTTTTAATAGGAGTATGAACTTGTATAGTACTTTTTACAATCAAAAGATGCCGGAAAGTAAAAACACACACACACATATGAATTTTGTTAACGAGGAAACCGCAATAGCAGAAAAACCCATGTACCTCGTCCAGGTTTGAACACGAAACTATATTAAGCTGCTACCAACACTAGCCTACTATCAGACTTCGTATTGGAATGTAGTTGAGATCGAATCCACCCTCCAAGCGATTCAGTTACAGTCGCGCTCCTTACGTCTATTGAACCTCGTAAGGCTCTACGCAATTGATTCCCTTAACTGATGTAATTTACAGCCTAAGAGTTGCTTTAGCCAAAGTGAAGACTTTTGATACCAATCTGCCTCTAACAGATAAGCCTATTTGATTTCCGTTTAGATCAAAGATCAATGTGAGGAATCTTTTTTGCAGTAGACAAAGCTAGCAAAACTCACAAATCCGGAACTTACGACTCCCGAAGAACATCCTAGATTCTTAACCACCTCTCAAGAACAATCTTCAAAAGATCAATAAAGATCAATTTTCAGATATCTATCTTTAGGAATCACAAAGTCTGAGACGAAGAGAACTTTGTAATTATTATTTATTTTGCTTGAAAGAAATTACGAAAACCTCGATAACAGAAAAGCAAGATCAGGGTTCACGAAATATCAAGGTAAAGATAGTCGGACCTGGCTTCACGAATCCCCAAAGCGAATTCTTTTAGTCGTAGACCTAATTATGTTTCTCAAGGGAAACCTAGGTCTCTAGAGGACGACTTTATAATCAACTAGGATACAAAGTGTCAATGATTGAATTTCTAAGTTGAAAGAGCATCTCTATTTATAGTTTTTCAAGACTGAAGGTTGTTTAAAGTTCAATCTAAGATAACTTGGGAATCAAGCAAACACTTTAGGTCTTAAAAATACAATAAAGAATATACACTAGGTTCCAGTTCTGGAATCGTATAATGATTGTTCGGTTTGGCAAGTATGCCAAAGAATTAAAGTAATTTGATGTTCATTCAAACACCTAAGAATGTAATCATGATACACATATATTAGTGTTTGAGTGATCAAAGAAGTCTTATAAGTGTTTGAAAGAGTTATAACAATGTTAAACATATTTAAAATATAAGTCTTTCAGCATCTGCTAAAAACTTAAACAGGGACAGTTGGTACAACTGTTCGTGAACTGTTAGGCTTGTTCACGAGTCAAGGTGCAGCGGTTCTTGAACCGGGTTCGGCAACCCTAAAAGACGACCGAACTCAGTTGACCACGGTTCGTGAACTGGGTTCGGCAACTGCTATCCTAATACCAACTTTAATACACCAGTTCACAACAGTTTGTGAACTGTTCCCAACTGAACTCACGATTTGTGAACTGGTTCGCCAACCTTCATGTATTTCCGAAACTCAGATATCTACGGTTTGCGAACTTGTTCGCCTACCTACCCTGAGCAGAAATATCAGAAAATTCAATATTTTTCTCTTATGATGTTTGAAACATTCCCACGTGGTAAAATCATTTGCATGGGAAATTTTCAATTGATTAGAATTGTTTATAACTAATGTTGTTAAGGATCGTTGAACATCTTTGCTAGAATCATATTTCGAGATTTTTAACAAGACAAGATTGACTCGAAATTTCTTATTTGTAAATCTATTATAAGTCATACGGCATCATCTCAAAAAGATAGAACGGTAATATAGTGAGTAAAATATAACGGTTTAGTCTTCACATACCTGATACAAAAGTTGTTCAAATGTCTTCGCTGATCTTCAGTCTTCGAGGGTGATATCTAATACTCAACTACCAAATTCTAACTTAGTCCTAGACTTGACTTAGTAGGCTAGAAATGAAGATATAGTTTTGATTATCTAACATTGACAACAAGCTTGAGAAAACAAAACTTGTGGGTACAACCGAGCATTGCTCTAACAGATTGTAAAACAACAAATTGTTTACATTTTTGCAACAAATTAATGTTATATTAAAAAAATATAGGATAACGATACTTTATTAAAAAAAAATTAATAGGATTAAAACAAAATTTTGAAAAGGAAAAACAGAAAAATGAACGTGAATAAATATACTTTTTTTTTAATTGCAACCACTATGAGAGCTACAATGTAGTTGGACGCCACATTCTTATTTTTTATTTTTAATCTAATCGATTGAATTAGAATCGATCTTTTCTTTCAGAAACTGATTTGATAATCAAAGACCTACAATCCTATTGTTGTGAGAAACCATCAATCGATCAAAACTCAAACTGGTCGGCAATTATTTAGAAAAGAAAAAAATCGTGGTGTAATGTAATTTTTCCAATTTCGTATAGATTGGATCAAAGTTGATCATCTTTTTCCAAAATTGGTTTGATAATTAAATATTTGGGGTCCCAAATTATATTTAAATTTCATCCGATCGAATGAACTCGATCAATATGACCTTTAATTGCTTCAAATTACATCAAAAATTGAAAAGTGTAGTTTAAAATAATCGTGGTATAAGACCAAAGTTAGAAATGTATGTATGCATATATATATATATATATATATTTCCATAGCAAAAATTAAAGGATACTTGGTAAAATTAAATAGAATTGAATTTCAACGAATTTTCTGGCGGCTTCCACTACTGCAGCGTCCATCTAATATATGTTTATGTATGAATTTTGGATATGGATAATTCGGATGTCGATACATTTGAATTTGGATACGAATTCGTATCTGATTAGTTACACTTATGAATTTGGATAATATTTGTATTTTCTCTATAAAAATGGTAAAACCTACATATGGAATGTATATTTGCATGGAATTAAGGATTCAAGAAAAGAAAATTTTGTTATATAAAATCCATGTACAAAAAAATATATGAAGATTCAATGAAATTGACAACCTCGTTGGAAAAATAAGATAAATGGACACTCTTAGATGGACAAGGTCGGACAAGATTTGCGCCATTTTCTCCGCAAAACCCAAACGATAATGAATTTAAGTACAATATTTTGATGGTATATTCTTCTTATAAGACTCTACATTCCTACAAAAAATGAGCACAATTCGAGATGTATAAAACCACCATCTACCCCTTTGAATACCAGCAATTCAAAATTAACGGTTGAAATTAAGATCGGTAGATAGTCAGGTTTGCTATTTCGAATTGCATTCATTTTTGGTAGGAATGTAAAGTCTTATAATAGGAACATATCAATAAAATATTAGACTTAAATTCAGTGTCGTTTGAGTTTGCTGGAGAAAATGGCGCAAATCTTGTCCGACCTTGTCCATCTAAGAGTGTCCATGGATCCTCCCTCTTCAAATATAGCGTCGAAGTTTAATTCTCATCTTTGAAAGCTTCGTCCAAACACTCCATATAGTTTATAGACTCTTTAACCTAGGTTCTTACGCATCAAACATATCCCGAACCAATGTTGAATATGGATATGGGATTTATACTTGAATATGCTATAAAGACGTGCTAGTTTTTATAACAAAGTTAATAGCGCAGTTGAAACATAAAGCTTTTTAAATTATTATTTTTTTCACTCCAGTCTTGGTTTTTATCTATTAAAGTGTTAACCATAAATTTATATTTTGTTTTTTATTTGAAGGACTAAATTTCTTGATATCTATTAATGTAATATGATCAAATACATCAGAGATGAAAAGCATGAGAAAACAAATTCATACATCAAATTTCATGATTTCATTTATAGTAAATCAAATTACTCTATCACTAATTTAATATATTAAATCCAAAAAAAAAAAAAACCACCATTAAAAACTTAAATCTTAATATAAACTCCAAGGTCGTCCTAAGCATAATGCGGGGTGGTCTCCCTAGGCCCAAATTATGCAAAGGTCCAAAAATAAATCTATCAAAGTACATATATGCCTAGGTTTTTCTGAATTAGTCATTGAAGGAAGAACCGAGGACTCAAGAGCAGCGTGATTCATGAATATTTACTTTAGAAAGGTATGTACAAGACAAACTTTCTCTTGTATATCGAGGTTTATCTTCTTTCAGTTGCATCTTTGTTTATAATATTTTACTTAATACTAACTTTTACAAAATTTGGGCTTATTTAAAGCTTAATTATTTGTAGTAGTTTTCCATTATTCTCGAAAGGTCGTTGAAAATTCCATAAATATGAGTATTTGTTAGTCCTGTTTAGGGTGATTTCCGGATATGAACATCAGGAACTGCAAATTGGAGATCAAGCTGGAAGCTGGAAACTTCTCCATCTATGCAAATGTTCATTTGGAAAGCTACACATTCAATCCTGCCAACTGGAGAAAAAGTAGGAAAAATTATGCACTATATAGAAGACACTTGCAAGATTTGTGATTGCCAAAGGGAGTCTATCATCCACTTGTTTATCTATTGTCCATTTGTGGTCCAGGTTTGGCAAGCTTTAACATTTATTTTCAGTTTTATCTACAAAAACTTTAATGACTTTCAAGCTTGGTTAATTAACTGACCTGCTTAACTCTCCTAATAGCAAACATGATACTTTAAGATGGAAGGAAAAATGTTCCATTGTGATTTGACATATATGGAAAGAAAGATGTGTGTTTAATAAAGTCAAGGCGTCACCTGAACAAACAACTAAAAATACAATTAATTTTATAAATGTTGAACTTGTTGTCAATACTAAAGACAATCTTATGCAAATTTTTAATTCTAAGCAAAAAGTTAAAAACAAAACCATATTTATTTCTGAGAGGATACCACCGGTTATATTTTCTGTAAAGATGAAGATAAATTTTTTTATAAGAACAACGCAAATATTTTAAGCACAACTCTATTTATCTCCGACTATACATGCTGCTTCAGAGAATCTAGGGGAACTGGGGTCGACTAAGAGAACTCGACATGCATAAATTAGAAAGTAACTTAACATGCATCAGACTGGGATGTAAGAAGCAACATTTAGTTTGAATTAGATTCAGGAGAAATTATCTAACTGGTTAGAGGAATGCATGCTGAGAGGATTGGTCAGAGATTCATCGGGGCTGCAGTTAATGAAAAAATATTCGAAGTTAGCAATCCTAGTAGTACTAATAGATCTTCAAATAATTTATCAGTAAATATGGATATGATTAACATAGATAGTATCTCCTCTAAATATTGGTATGGAAACAAAATTAACTTACTTAATGCCCATTATCACAGATGAATTTAATTTATCAAATCGTGAGGAGTCTCGTAAAATCTTAAACCGAACTACTAACCTGGATTCGAAACCTAGCAAGGTAATTTAATTGGTTCCCCGGAAGTTTTATCTATAAAAATAATATTTTTTTTGTTATAAAAGGCCCCCACCAAATATGTTATAATACCTAAAATTTCATAAGGACTAACAAACACACAAATATGATTTTTGATGCGCCTCTTCCCAATTAAAGATCTCCAATTTGTATATCTCCCCTAGAGAATTTAAATTAGTGTTTCCCTCTATCATCAAGTGTTCCATCCAAGCCTCGGTTAGCTGAATCAGCTATAAAATTGTACGCGTTTTTCATGAGCTACCCAAAATACACTCAAATAAAGCAAACCAGATGTCGTACACGTGAAAGGTCCAAGATGAATTATATAGACGGTCAGATATCAGCCAAAATTATGCCATTGTATAACGATCACTTTTTCTTCATCCTGTTTTTCCTATCTATATAATATAAAGAAGAAGATCGACTATCATAACATCACTTTGTTTTCTGAAAATGCACTAATGAAAAAGGTAACTAAGTGGAGAAGGTCACTTAACTTATAAATGCAAATCATGGTGGATTCAACATCAATATTTACATGCAAGATAAGTAATTCCACCATTAGAGGGAGGAAATCCAAATTTATATATTTACATTGGGGAGGCAATGAAAATTAATGTATTTACAGTGAAGAGGTAACACTAACAAAATTTTACATTTTCAATGTAGATGTAGCTGTCAAATTTGCAATTCATCTCCACATTAAGCCATGAATTGCCCATACATGTATTCAAAATGCAGAAAATGTGATGGTATACGCAAGGTATGAGAAGCAAAAACTGACGCAAATGAAGGGAGGAAATTCATCAAGTGCCTAAATCAGCCAGTTTGTACCGAATTTCAATGGTTAAATGAAGTTGTGGAATCAACAATAAGATCCAAGCAACAATCTTTAGGTATGTGTTTCAAGTGTGGTAGTGATTCTCATTGGGTTTCACACTATTCAAAATTTCCACCTACATCCAAGAAAAAAGACAAGCCTATTGATGGGTGTGATGGGTGTATTCTCGAGGGGGAATATTCCACTGAAAAAACAACTCCATTGAAAATGATCATCGATTCAGAAGTAAGTGAAACTCTGTTTGCAGAAATCTGTAACAGGTTTAAAGGTGCAGTGAACTTCAATGTCTAACAAAATGTATTACCTAGATTTCAAGTCTAAAAGTCTTATGTAATAGTATTTACTGATGAAATAAAAAAGCAAGGGATTCATAAGTGATATGCAACCCAAAACAAAATGCCTAAGACAGAGTTTAATAGTTTTCTCTAAAACAAAAAAACCCTGATAATGTTACTGAACTAATGCCTCCATCTTGGTGGTTTGAAGACCTAAGATTGTGGCATGCTTGTTTCCCTCATTACAGCTGGCTGAGATCCATACAAATGATGTTAATTTCCAATTGTTGTGACCTTGTGGTTGAAAGAGGTACAACCATGCCTCTACCTTGTGTTGGTGCAGTTGTGGTTTGTACCAAACAATAGATATTCAAAGCCTATGTCGATGATCTTCATTGTGGTACAATAATTCTTCTTCATCTACCTTGTGGTGGTGGTGCAGTTCCTCTGAAGTTCACATATTATCATAAGTCCATTCAATTCAAGCATAATACAATTAGGCACAAATAGATGAAACCAACATTATACAATTACCTGAGCCTGCCCCTACTATTTGGATTTTTTTTATAAGTCAAAAAATTATATTAAATAGAAAAATAATTACATATAGTTTACAAGAAAAGAGGTCATAGAAACCCCAAAAACTTATAAGCTATTTAAATATAAAATAAGATACATGAGGATATTCTACTGAATTAAGGAAACTTGGTCTACCATCATAGTTAATACATTCACTCTCCCCTAAGAGACATCCTCTTTTTTCCATAACATCAACAGCAAAATTAGCTCAACGGTACGAATGTTGGAAACGAATAAAATCATACAAATGATGGAATCCTCCAAACGTACGGAATCAGGACCTACTTTACTTTGACCAAGGCGTAGAAACAAACCAAGGAACCATGATATTCTCCAAAGCATAAATAGCACTGATAGAGTTAGGCCATATTAGCACACGTCTAACTCCCACTTGCTCGCCCATTCCAAACCCACTATTATACCATACAACTCCGCAAGATAATTATTCGTAATGCTTAGACCAATGCTCATTTCCCCAACAATGTAACCAAATTTCTCACACTTTTCATATTACCTTTGCAAAAATTCATAATATCATCAGCAAAAAATAAATGAGTAGGAGAAATACGTTTCTTGTTACCATTGGTGTCATTTTCTTCTCCTTGAAAAGCTTAGAATTGTTCTTGCTTAGAACATCTTCAATCAAGACAAAAATCAAAGGAGAGAGGGGATCACCTTGACATAATCCTCTATTGATTTTGAAAAAACCTTCCGGACTACCATTTAAAAGAACAGAAATACGAGCAGATTGTAAGATAGTATGAATCCAGGTACACAAGTCTTCAAAAAAACCATACCTGCGGAACACCTCCAAGACAAAAGCTTAGCTTACAGTATCAAAATCCTGAGAAATGTCTAATTTCATACCCAAGTTACCATCCTTGCATTTAATATGCAGCTCATTAACCATTTCAGAAGCAGGGATAATATTATCGTGAATATTTCTCCCTCATGAAAGCTACTTGTTCTTCCAAAACAAGTTTGTCCAAAACACCTCTCAATCTGGTTGTAGAATCTTAGTAAAGATCTTGAAGAATAAGTTGCTAAGCCTAATAGGTCTAAAATTCCAAAGAGAATTAGCACCTCTAACCTTGGCCAGAAGAACAATTAGACTCGAATTTGCCCCATTAGGAATAAATTTATGATGCCAACAAAAAGGAATTGCAGCAAATAAATCTTGTTTAATAATCTCCCAACAATTCCTATAGAAACAACCCGAGAATCCATCAGGACCTGGAGCACTGTCAGCCCCTAAATCAAACACAACCGTTTTAATTTTCTCGAACATAAGCAAATTGTCCATATGATGGTGTTCTTCCTAAGAAATAGAAGCATGATCATAATAAAAAATCTGTTATTCCACCGGCATTTCATCACCATTAAACTTGTTTTCATAATAAGAAACAACATGATGACAAAGATGATCTACATCCATGATAGTATTACCAGCATCATCCACAAGCTCAGAAATAATGTTATCGCTTCTACGAATTTGAATGCTATTATGTAAGAATCCAGAGTTACTAGCTCCTTCTAAAAGCCATTTTTTCCTTGATTTTTAATGAAGCATAATATTCTGTTGCATTCGAATATCCCGAGTCTCTCCCAAAATTTCTTTCACTGTATTGAATTTGGACACTTCAAAAGGGTTTTCATCTGAAGGACGAATAACACTCCAAGCGTAACTAGGATTGTTTTAAGAGAATATTAACATTGCCAAAAACACTATGGTTCCAATCCTTCATTACTTGTTTTTAGTCTCTTCAACTTGTATGGAAAAATGAAATCCAGATTGCCTATCACTGGTACATTCCAACTGTCACTAACAAGTCTAAAAAATCAGGGTGAGTAAACCACATTTTTTGATTACTAAAAGGGGGACACTTATGACACAAATCAACAAAAGGATAACCGATAAGAGGAGAGTGATCAGACACTTCCCTTGGAAGAGATTTACACCGCCAATTCTCAAACTTTTCCAACCAAGCCTCATTTATTATAGCACGATCATGCTTACTGATAATTCTGCGAGCTCCTGACTGATCATTTGCTCAAGTAAAAGTACTTCCCAAAGAATCAACTTCAAATAAATTGTTATCGTTCATCAAATTATTAAACTCATTAATGACTGAAAGACGCAGTTCAACTCCACCTTTCCTCTTTTTATTACGAAAAACGCAATTAAAATCACCCATCACTAGCCATGGAGTAATGACATCAGGCTCATTAAGTTGCTGCTATAATCTGTGTATAGTGACCTGTATAAAACTAGCATGAACAAAAGAGATATGGACCCCCTCAGTAGCAATTGTAATAGCTTGGCGACTAGTATTAACTACCACTGGCTTATTATAATTAGCTAACCATAAAATCCATGTGTTTCCAAGAGTAGTGTTAGAGCATTTCTCGGACGAACTCATAAGTATTGTTATCCCAAGCTTGTTGTCAAATTTAGTTGTTAAAACTATATCTTGATTTCTAGTCTACATTTAGTCAGGTCTCAGATTAGGATAGAAGTGTGTAATTGGGATTCTGATATCACTGCGTTCTACCGTTTGAAGGCAAAGATTAACATGAAATTTAGAGAACTTCAACATCAAAAGGTAAGTGAAGACTGATGAACCACTTATTTCTCAAGTTTTAACCTTTCTATATTTGAGACATTGTCGCATGACTAAATTGGACAATACATGCATAATAAAAATTTCGAGTCAAGTTTATCTTGAATATCATTCTTGAAATATGACTAAGATTAAGAACATTTGTACATACTTGATGAATTTGGTTTAGAACAATTTATTATTTATAACCTAATCATGATTTAAGGTTTAATCATTTGAAAATAGCCTGGAGCAGTGATATGTGTCATTGATGTTATTCGGGAATGTTTCATATTGATTATTAGAGAGATATAAAACTACTGTTAATCTTGATACATGACAGTATGCACACTAGTTCACATACTGGAAGAACTGTTATAAGTATAGAGCCGTAGTGCATGTAGCTAGTACACGTATCGGCGTAACTATAGTTCGGCAGCGACTTTTTGGTACGCATACCCGGTATCCATACCATAAAAAGTCTGTTGATCGTGAACCAAGAAAGGTACGCATACCTAGTATACAAATCGGAAAAGATCTTTTGGTTTCAAAACCGGAAAGGTAAGATGCCCAATACGCATACCATAAAAGATCTGTGAGTTCCTAAACTTGTTTTGGTCTTAAGGGTACACATACCCAGTACATGTACTATGACAAATATATTCACGAACAGGTACAATACACGTACTTACCCTGTCGAATATTTTCAGATGCATCATAATTATTTCTATGAGATAATCGACATTTGAACAACTCTCTATAAACACTATCTAGACATTTTTGATCATATGTGTGACTCAAGAAAAGTCTTAAAGTGTTATATGAAAATGGTTAAACTTATCGTTCAATTGGATAGTTTCTGCTAACCTTCATGAACATGTCATTGTACACAGTTCGGGTATGGTGCATCCTAACCAGAGTGTATATTCTACTATGTTAATCTCAAGTCAAGTTTTTCATCTAACGGTGATATTGATTGTTTGGTTCTAAAGCTATCTTAGCTTAAATCTAAAGCAACCTTGATCTTGAAAGTATATATAAGGAGAACCTCAAACAACTGGAATTTTTGAATCCCTGACACTATTCTTGTGTGTCCTACTTGTAAACTAGAGTTTTCCTCTCCTTAAAACCCTTCTAGGGTTTAGCGACTAAAAAGACTTAACCCAGGGATTTGTGAAGCTAGGTCCAACTATCTTTATCTTGATAGTTTGTGTATCCTGATCTTGTTTTGGTTGCTGAGCTTGCTCCAACAAATAAGATAGATAGAAATCACAAAGTTTATTCATCTCAGACTTTGTGTTTCCACAAGTTTCGACTTGTGAGGTGAATAATGATCCATGATGCTCTTCTGGAGTCATAAGACCAGATTTTGAGGTTTGCTAGACTTAGTCTATTACAATCAATTTCCTACCTCACCTTAATCTTTAATCAGAACGGAAATCACATATAGGCTTATCTGTGGGAGGCAGATTGGTTTAAAGTCTTCAATAGAGTTGAAGCAACTCTTAGGCTGTAAAGGACGTCAGCTAAGGGAATCAATTGCGTCGAAGTCCTACTGGGATTCAAAAGGCGTAAGGAGCGGGATTATATAACTGAATTTCTGTGATGGTTTAATTCGGTATCAACTACATTCCAGTCCGAAGTTTTGATAGTAGGGTAGTGTCTGTAGCGGCAAGTATGGATTAGGTCCCGAGGTTTTTCCGCATTTGCGGTTTTCTCATTAACAAAATTTCTGGTGTCTGTGTTATTTCTTTTTCCGCATTATATTGTTTATCTTTATAATTGAAATATCACAGGTTGTACGTAAACAAATCAAAGTAGATATATCCATCCTTGTTTGTTGGATACGACTTGATTGATTCTTGGATATTAATCTTTGGAATCGTCCAAGTACTCTCACACATAATCAGGTTCACGAACTTGCTTCTGTAAACATTCTGATTGTGGGAGAAAGAGATATAAGCTCTTCATATAATTCCTTGATTGAGATTCATTAAATTGAACTCTCGGAATTGTATTTGAGTTTAGTCCATACAGGTTGCCTAAGAAAAAGTTGGCGGTGTATTTTGGTACCCCATGTTTTCAAGTAGAATTCGTGGAATTATGAATAATATCCTTAGCAAACCCCTGATTATTGAGTCTTGAAATAATCTTGAGGTGCACGGCACCTTAGACTCAGCAAGACATAAAATCCCAGGACTAAAATCTCTAACCAATTCCTTTAACTTATCTTGTGCAATATCTCTAGCTACCCCCATTGATATTCCAAAAGAGAACTTGCATTATAACTGTTGGTTGGAGTTATTTTGTAGCTGCGAAGAAGTCACAGATTGAGGACCACCAACCGGATTTCTAATCCCGGGCAAAGTTGGAGATCTACCTTTACTTACTCGGTTACCCAAGGCATTGGTTTCCAATTTAGAGTTGGAAACAAAACCCTTGTCTGGACTTGAAACCTTAGATAACTTTGAATTTAGTGCAACTCTGGATAAAATCCTAACAGGTTGTCGCTACTTTGAAGACTTCAAATCATACCACTTGACTCCCTTTATAGTTTTCGTTAGTTGCTCATAATTTTCGTCACCAGATAAGACATCTTCAATAACATAAACCAAACCCTCAGCAAAACCAATTTCAGTTTTAAGAGCACTAAACCTGTTATGGGAAACATGTTCAGAAGCAACAAAATACACAAAAGAGTTGAAGAGGGAGAAGTGTCAGTATATTTGGTCAATTGTGATAGTCTTCTTCAACAGAAAAATCATGTATGTTGTGGTACCTCAAATTTATACTTTCAGACAATACATCAAGTTCTTCTTCAGCCAACAACTCTTTATTGTCTGCTTTTTCCTCTAATTCTTTTTTGTTGCAGATGAAATTGGAACAACTTTATTTGATATGGGTTTCTTCACAGGTGAAAACACCTTTGTAGGGGTACGCTAGCTGAGGTGTCTCCTGACTTGCATGTATACTGGATACTGACGTGCCTGCTAACTATGCATGTATACTAGATGACAACTTGCTTGCTGTACTGGCTGCTCAGGTGACACTTGTGATGTGTACTGACTTGGCTCATTTGTCAATATATCTTCTTCACCAAAAAAATTTCCTCCAAAATTCATCATCAAGAATCTCATTTTATGTTAACAGATGGCTCTGGTTGAGGTTGTGGGGCTCAACGACTTCATCATCCTCAACATGATGACCTAAATTTTCAACAACTACATTTTGAACGTCATCAGGATGATAGGTGTCTAAAACACCTTAATATTTATCTACTGTTTATGCTTTTTTTGCTAAGTTTTTTTGTAAATTATGTATCTTATGTTTGCTTTCGAGTGATTGGGTACTTTGGAGTCATTTGGAATAAAAGAAGAAGAAACGTCGCTTAAAAGAGCAAAAGTGTCATTTCATATGCAAATGCTTTTGGAGGCGGATTATTTCTCATTATTTGCTTTTATTTCTTCATCTATGTCTGAAAAGCATGTCGGCTTTAGTGATGCAAATTTATCTGTTTGAAAAGCATGACGGCTTTAGTGATGAAGAGAAATTGAAGAGAAGAAGTGGATCTGAGAAGTAAGAAACGGTTGTTGTTGTTGGTGGCAAAATTCAAAGAAGGGCGAAAGCGTCATTTTGTATGCAAGCACTATCGGGAGCATTGGAGGAGCAGAGGGACTATTATTCTTTGGTGGCCTTTATACGTTTTTTGGGTGGCTGTATCCAGAATCATTTCCTACACATGATCTAAAATTCAGAGAAATCAATTTCTGTTATCTTTATCATTCCCTACACTGTCTGAAACCGAGAAGAAAGAAGAATGTCGGCTACTGGAATTCAGAAAAGAAAAGAAGATTTAGTGATGAATTTGAAGAGTGGGTTTAGGTTGAATCAGTTGTTGGTGTTGTTGTTATAAGAAGAGGAGATGAAGGATTCGATTTGTTGCTGCTGGTGGAAGAGATGATGAACACAGAAAAGGAGATCTGAGACTGAAGAATCAATGGAGGTTGTTGTGTTAAGTTGAGAGAAGAAATCAGACAGTTTATGAAGAATTAACAGATGTGTATGAATCAGATGTCAGTTTTGGTTCGAAATTGTTGTGGATTTGAGAAGGTGGAAGCTACAGAAGCTAGGGTTTGGTCTAAACTTGTTGCTGTTGCTTTCTGAAGGTTATGATGGGTCTGTGGTGCAGATCCAGTTGGTGCTGATCATTGAGGAAGCTGAGCTGCTGCTGTAGAGGATTGAACTGAGAAGACAAGAAGGTCAGGTGGAGGAAATGGGTCTCTGGTGATAAGTTGAGTATAACTTAGTTGCAACTGTTGAATTGAGATGAACTGGGATACAGTAATGGGCATTCTGGAGTTTTGAAGTTACAGCAAAAGACAGTACTGGTTTTGTTTGAGTTGAGTCAAGAAGGATATGGTACTGTGGTGGAGTTCTTGTAGGTGTTGCTGTGACAATTGGTTTGATGACTGATAGAGAAGCTGAGATGAAGTTGTTTTTAGCTGAACTGCACTGTGGTGTTGGTATGGACTGAAAAAGGTGGCTAGCTGAATGGAAAGATGCAGTCGAGCTGAACATGGGAGTTGCAGTGGTGTTTGAAGCAGCTGGGACTTAAGACGTTTGCAAGGCAAGCTGCAATGGAACTGATGTTGTGTGCGGTGTTGAATGTATGAGCAGTTGGTTGTGTTTGGCAGAAGCAGTAACTGGTGTTGTTTGCAATGGAAGATGTTCTTGAAACTGAATGTTTAGATGTATGTTAGGTCAGGGAAAGATTGAGGCAGTTCTGGTGGTACATGATGTGGTGCTATGTTACACATGAGTTGTTGACTGAGATTGATGCAGAAGTTCATTGTTGTTGATGCAGTAACAAAGTAGATGTATGTTTGGCTGTGAGATGGCGTTGCAGGAGCAATGGTTGAATGGATGATTACAGGTGGTGAACAGAATGAATGGTTGCTGCAATGGTTAGGTTTAAATTTAGAAATGCAGTTACAAGGTGCAATGGAGCAGCAGGGGAATGATTTAGCAGGCATTGTAGCTACAGGGGTTGTGAATGGGATTGTGATGTTGATTTCTCGTGGTTGAGTTCTGGTGGTGAAATGAGATAGGATGTAACTGCAGTGTATGAGCTGCTGAACTCAGTGTTGCAGGAGGAGCTGCAATGCAGTTAAAGAGATTATGATGCGGTTGTGTAGTGGTGTTGAAAGCTAGGTATTGAAGGTGTTAATGGCTTGTATTGCAGTTGCAGAGGAAGAGACTGCTGGAGATTGTCATGGATGATGTAGATGGGATTGCAGTTATGTTGTGTTGTTGTTGGTGGTCAGGCTGTGCAGCTGATGGTTAGGAGAGATTGATTTCGCAGAGAAGTGCTATGAACTGATTACAGGAGATAGCTGCAATCTGGTGGTGCTCAAGTGGATTTGATAATAGCTCGAGGTGAAGCTGAAATTGGTGGATGGTTGTTACTCAGGTTGCAGGGGAAGTAATGTGCAATGATGGTGCAAAATGGCTTAGGCCTGTGCAAGAGAAGCTAGCAGCAGGCTAAGATGGCGCAACACAAGACTGGTCTGAGCAATGGTGCAAGCCTGACCTTATTCAGACCAGTTAGCCTAGTCAGTTCACCTGACTCATCACTCTGACTCTCTCATCTGACCCGGTTTGACTCAGTGACTGACTGAGTTGACTGACCGGTGACCTTTGGCTTTCCGGTCACTTGAGTCACTTTACCGAATAATTTCTGGCCAACTTTTGGGATTTCCGCCGATGGTTTTTGGCAGAGTTTCTACATGGGTCTTTCTACGTATGGGCTTGGTGAACTTCTATCTATTGGACTTTGGGGGACTTGACCTAGTTTTAGAAAGAGGAAAAGCTATAAAAAGGAAAATATTTCTACAACTTGGATATCACGTATTCTACTTGGAGCTTTTGGAGATAGCCATTCTAGGGTTTGCTTTATTTTCATCTTCTTTATTTTATTTCAATTATTATTATTATGATGAACTCCATACTTATGAGTAGCTAAAACAATCTTTGATTGAGGGTGATTTCAAATCCCGAAATATGAACTCATGATTGATATGCAATAGCTCGTTTTCTCGCAAGTTTCGTTATTGTTTGATTTCTACTTTGCCAATAATGTGTATGGATTATTTGTTGATTGTTTAAGTTCAAAATTAAATAGTTGATTCATAATCCTATTGCTAGTTTAGATTTTCTTCGACCCGTAATTGTCTAGAAATACATAAACACAAGTAGCAATATATGGGTATTGATGATGAGACTTTCTTAAGTACCCATATGTAGAAATTGACACTAGTAGGTGATTCATGCTTTTGAGTTCATCACTAGGAACAATCTTATCTCACAAAACTTATAACACTTGTTTGAATCATACCTAGTAAGCGTACCTCTAGGTAACTTGAATAAGTAGAATCCGGTAGTCGAGCGCTTCCGTGTCCGGTGAGCATAGGAAATAATAACGGGATAGTTGAGCGTACTAATTATCCTAGGGTTGTTAGTAACAAGATAATGCGAAAAACGTGTTATATATGTTAATTAGGTTTATATTCCGTGGTCTAGAATGAATCCTTAATCAATTTCATCTCATATTTGAATACAATCTTACAATTTTCAGAAATTTACAATATAATCAACTTTGCTAAGAGTAATTCCATAACAACTTTTGCTCAATACCTCCCTTGGGACGAATCTGCTTTCATTATATTACTTGCTAGTGTAAAGAGAAGTAGAAAAAATTATCTGCGAGTTGACACCTCGTCAAAATATCAAACTAAAACTAAAATACAACTCCTCCATTTCGTTGAGGTTACGGTCACACTTAGCACGTATAACAAGCCTTTGAACCCCTAGGTGTCCCTAGTGGACGAGTTTTAGTCTCGTGAAGGTTTACAAGAGGTGTACCTACAAAACCCTTTACTCCAAATTCCAGCTACATGTGAAGAATTTATGAACGAATCCAAAATGACTACACGAGAAAGTACCCTGATGCAAATCTGTAGTGAAAATAACTTAACTTCTCTTAGGGGCAGACCTTTAAGGTGCCCTCTATCCGTTAGGTCGGTGTTGTAATAATGTTAGCCTTATGAGTGTGTGCATGAATCGTGTGAGAGTGCTGTACGTTAGGTCTCTATTTATTATCCATGTACTTTTTTTCTTAGTCAGCTAATGAAACATAACTTATCTTCTCCTTCAATTATTCTTTCTCTTCTCATCCCAAATTCTAGATCTGGAATTCCTGCTTCTTTAACGCCATTTTTGTAGTGTAGATCACTACAAGTGGTATCAGAGCAGCTGTTCTGGTGACCTGATACAATGGTTAATCATAAAGATATAGATGAAATTAACAAGAAGCTGAACCTGATGATGAAACGACTGGACGAATCAGAAGGTTCAAAGGAAGCAGAACAACACAAGATAGCAGAAGCAGTAAATAAAACTCTATCCCTTCAACTGAAAAACGAGTTTTAGGCTATGAAAGATCGTTTGAGAAAAACAGCAAACCATGGTGGTGATGGAATACTGCCACCTCCTCCAGATCCTGACAGCCACCAGAGATCTATACATGGTGGACAATGCGGAGGTAATTTCTCACGGATAACTAATCAGTTTTCGAATTCTCATAAACCCAAGGTCGATTTTCCTAAGTTTGATGGAAATAATCCAAGGTCTTGGATTAGGAAATGTAAAAAAAAAAATTCAACTTCACATCTAGCTTCATCAGTGGACTTATGAAAGAGCTCCAGATAGTTGTACAAATGTTTTCCCCAACTTCCCTGCAACAAGCCATCTACCTTGCAAAAATGCAAGAAATGTTGCTAGAAAACATAGCTCATAAGAACAAGTCATCCTTTACAAACAAATTACCACCACTATCTATTTCAAGCGAAAACCACAAAAACTTTTTTACACTTCCTAATTCAAATACACCCTCTACTAAACACAACAGCTCCACTAGCCCAAAAATACCACCAATCAAGAAACTCTCATATGCTGAAATGAGAGCAAGAAGAGAAAAAGGACTGTGTTATAATTGTGATGAGGTATACCAAAAGGGCCCTAGGTGTGTGAAGAAACAAGTGTTCATGCTTGTTGGGGAAGATGGAGATTTACTCACATCAGAAGAAGGCTCTCCATCCAGTGCACCACTCATACAAGAGCTAGAAGAAGAACTGGAGATATCTCTCAAAGCCCTCTCAGGTAATATTTATCACAACACCATCAAAGTTTAGGGAATCACTAAAAGGAAGAGGGGTTTTACCATTCTAGTAGATAGTGGAAGCACACATAGCTTCCTTGACCCTGAAATTGCTAGGTGCAGTGGCCACATTATAGAACCTACAGCAGCATTTCAAGTAGCAGTAGCTGATGGCAATACATTAGTGAGTGAAGCCAAATGCCCCAAATTCAGTTGGGAAATGCAAGGGCATGCATTCAAATTTGATGTCAGGATACTTACCCTTGGTGGGTGTGACATGGTACTAGGGGTTGATTGGATGAAGGAGATCAATCCAGTGCAGTTTGATTTTAAACAAATGAAGACCACCTTCTGTAGAGTAGGCCACAAGATTGAGTTAATAGGGAACACTGAGCCAGCTAGTGTAACCATAATGTCTGAAGCAGCCTGCCACAAATACTTTCAAAAGAATAAACATGGAATTATGGGCCATTTATATTCAATATCAGCCAGTCCTGAGAGCAACCCAACTTCCAAAAACATAAAGACCATTTTAGAGGGGTATCAGTCAGTATTTCAAGAGCCAACTTCTCTTACACCCATAAGATCTCATGACCATCATATTCCACTAAATTCCTCAGCTTCACCACCAAATCAAAGGCCTTACAGAATACCCTATGTTCAAAAAAAAAGTTGTGGAACAATTGGTTCAATAAATGCTCACAACTGGAGTAATCAGGCCTAGTCACAATCCATTTTCTTCCCCAATACCGTTAGTAAAGAAGAAGGATGGCCGTTAGAGGTTTTATGTTGATTACAAAAGGCTGAATGAGATAACTCTTAAGGACAAGTACCCCATACAAGTAATAGAAGAATTTTTAGATGAGCTCAAAAGGGCCAAGTTCTTCTCCAAGATTAATCTGAGGGCTGGATACCACTAAATAAGTAAATATCATTCTGATATCCATAAAACTTCCTTCAAGATACATCAAGGCCATTATGAGTTCCTAGTCATGCCTTTTGGGCTGACTAATGCCCATGCAAGCTTTCAAGCCCTGATGAATGATGTCTTTAAACCTCATTTGAGGAAATTCATATTGGTGTTTTTTTATGACATCTTGGTGTACATTCAAGATGAAGAAACCCACATTCAGCATCTGAAGCTTACTTTGGATCTCTTGAAGCAACATTCCTTATTTGTTAAGTTGAACAAGTGCTCTTTTGGACAGAAGCAGGTTGATTACCTAGGCCACATTATTTCTGGAGAGGGAGTAGCAGTTGATCCTTCCAAGGTGGAGTGTATGCAAAGGTGGCCAACTCCAGCAACCCTGAAGGACTTGAGGGTTTTTTTAGAACTTACTGGGTATTATAGAAATTTTGTGCAGAACTATGGGATGATCTGCAAACCTCTCACTGACTTACTGAAAAAGAACAACTTCCAATGGAGTGCAACAACACAAGAAGCATTTGATCTCCTCAAGAGAGCTATGGATACTACACTAGTTTTAGCACTTCCTGACTTCAATAAACCATTTGAAATAGCCACTGATGCTTGTGACACTGGAGTGGGAGCTGTATTTATGCAAGAGAAAAGACCCTTGGCTTATTTCAGTAAAGGCATGGGAACAAGATTTCTGTCTTTATCTGCATATGAAAAGGAGTTGAAGAGTGTAGCAATTAATGGCAGTAACTAAGTGGAGGTCATACCTACTAGGTAACAAGTTCATCATATTTACAGACCATCAAAGCATTAAATATTTTCTGGAGCAAAGAATACATACTATGTTGCAGCAAAAGTGGTTGTCCAAGCTGTTGGGGTAAAGTTATGAACTGAGATATAGGAAGGGTGCTGACAACAAGGTAGCAGATGCTCTTTCCAGGGTACACTTAGAAGATTCACCCTCTTGTCATGGGCTGTCATAGGTTAGACCATCCTAGATGGAAGACATTCAAGATAGTTACAAAGATGACCCATTAGCTCAAGGAATAATTCCAAGAGTTTTAGCTCAGGATGAAGTTACACCTGGATATACTTATGATCAAGGGGCGACTTAAATTCAAAGGTAGAATCTACATAGGTACCCATGGGGATATGAGGCAGAAGATAGTTACAGTAGTGCATTCTTCATCTATTGGTGGACATTCAGGAATTCAAGCCAGCTACCAGAAATCCAAGTTGTATTTTTATTGGGTTGGTATGCAAATGCAGATCATAATATTTATACAAGAATGTGACATATGCCAGCAGCACAAAGGAGAGTCAGCATTGCCAGCTGGTCTGTTACAGCCATTACCCATACCTGAGCAGGCCTGGCAACATGTCCGTATGGACTTCATCACTGGGCTACCAAAGTCAAAGGGAAGAGAAGTGATCCTAGTGGTGATGGACAGATTCACCAAGTATAGCCAATTTATAGCCTTGAGCCATCCTTACACTGCTATGTCAGTTGCAAAGGTATTCCTTGACACAATCTTTAAATTACATGGATTACCTAAAAGCATTGTATCAGATAGAGATGGTGTTTTCCTGAGTAACTTTTGGTAAGCCTTATTTACCAAGCTGAGAACTTCCTTAAGCATGAGTATAGCCTATCATCCTCAAACAGATAGCCAAATAGAGAGGCTGAATGCATGCTTGGAGACCTATCTCAGATGCATGACCATCTACAAGCCAACTAAATGGGTATCCTGGTTATCCTTGGATGAATGGTGGTTTAATACTTTTAATCATTCAAGCATGAAACTCACTCCATTTGAATCACTCTATGGATACCCTCCCCCACAGTTTAGAGTAGAGTTTCCTTATGCAGGGGTAAATGCGACAGTTGAAGAATATCTACAACAAAGGCAAGTTATGGCTCAGTTACTCAAAGGTGTGTTGCAGGAGGCTCAACACAGAGTTAAGCAACAAGCTGACAAAAAGCGTGTAGAGAGGTCTTTTGAAGTGGGAGATTGGGTCTACTTACGTTTGCAACCATATAGAAAGTCTTCCGTTCAACTGAGAAGGAATTTGAAGTTGGATGCAAAGTTCTTTGGGCCCTATCAGATCATTTCCAAGGTAGTTAAAGTGGCCTACAAACTCCAGTTACCTCCAGACTCTAAGATACATCCTACCTTCCATGTCTCTCAGCTAAAACCTAAGCTTGGTACTGGCATGCTTCCACAAACCACTCTGCCAGCATTGACTAAAAACAGAGAGATGAAAGTTACACCTCGGAAGATATTAGACACCAGGGAGATTATGAAGAACAACCAGAAGGTGACACAAGTTTTAGTTAGCTGGGAGAACTCATCAGATTAGGATGCTACCTGGGAAGACAGACACTTCATGGCAAATCGGTTTCCTAAGCATATCCTTGAGGTCAAGGATCTCAAGAAGTAGTGGGCAATGTAGTGAATATAACTTAACTTCTGTTAGGGGAAGACCTTTGAGGTGCCCTCTATCCGTTAGTTGGGTGTTGTAATAATGTTAGCCTTGTGAGTTTGTGCATGAATCGTGTGAGAGTATACGTTAAGTCTCTATTTATTATCCATGTACTCTTTTTCTTAGTCAGCTAATGAAACATAACTTATCTTCTCCTTCAATTATTCTTTCTCTTCTCATCCCAAATTATAAATCTGGAATGTCTGCTTCTTAACGCCATTTTTGTAGTGTAGATCACTACAAAATCCAATTCATATATAAGTAAACAAAGTTCTACTCAGAAAATCGAACAAAACCACAATACTCAAAATCTTACTAACCACAATCACACATGAATAGATTAAGAAGATGGATATAGAGATGGATGTTTGCGAATGTTGACTAAAGAGAACGGTGTTTCCCATATCTGTCTGAAGGTCACCACCAAGATGAACCTATGAATCCTAATGGATTGAGATACTTGTCTGAATTCTAATATCAACTCAGCTGGCATATACACGGGAACCAGTGGTCGATAATCCTAATTCTAGATCAACTCAGCTGGCATATACAAGGAAACCAGTGGTTGATTTTATTGAACAATGATAATAATTAAAAAAATTATCACTTTTTTTTCCTTTTTTCGAATTGACAACATGATTAGATCTTTTGGATCCAAGCGAATGCTTCTTGTTAGCATATTATATGGTAATTCCCATGGATCCTGCGTTCCACGCTTGTTTAGGCGACTGAGACAAGGAGAAAACACACATATTTCTATCCAAGTGTCATTCTATTTCCATTTATTTTTATCAAATATATACTCCAATTGGTCTAATTGGTCTGGTCTTTTTTTTTTAAACTCAATCACTCTATTTCATCCTAACAGTGATAACAATTCGATGTTAGTGCCCCACAAATCACTTAGAGAAATAAAAAGTTTGCAAAAATAAAAACTGAAGGTGATATGGTGACGATTCCAAGATATGGTAACAACTATCATGTTATTTCTAACACCTGATCTATGTCCTTTTAGTTAATGGGTTCCTCAACTCCTGCAACCAAGATGGTTCCATCCACTTATATTGTCTAGTGTCATCCTGAAGGCACAAGTTTCTAGATTTCGGAATGTATAAAGCAATTTTTTTTCTAAAGGCATCAAACTCTACAAATTATATACAAATTACACAAATATTCACCCACACTTAAACTTTACATTGTCCTCAATGTAAATTTAGTCATTCAAAGTAAAGTTCAAGGTGGGAAATTCCGAAAATGATATGCAAAATAAAGATAAAATGATTAAAAATAAAAAGATAAAGATACAAAACCGATGGGTTGCCTCCCGCTTAGCACTTGGTTTAAAGTCGTCATCCCGACTTTCATCTCGATTGCATTCTTAGCCAGCGTCAGTTTCCTCCACAACAAAACATGAGTGCACGTCACTTGGATATCTCATCACCTCAAAGATGTTGAAGCGAACGACCTCTCCATCAAATTCCATTGTCAAGGTACCTTCAAATACATCTATATTTGTTCTAGCAGTTCTCATAAATTGTCTACCCAACAACAAAGGTGTAGATGAGGATGAGTTTTCAACACTCATATCAAGAACATAGAAGTCTACAGGAAATATAAGCTCGTTAACTTGCACCAAAACATTTTCAACAACCCCTTTCGGGTAGACATTAGATCTATCGGCAAGTTGAATAACTACGCCGGTACTTTTGAGAGGACCAAGATTTAAAGATTCATAAATTGAAGCAGGAATAACACTAATAGATGCTCCTAAATCTAGCAAAGCTTTTGTAAACCTTGTTTTATCGATTGTGATAGTAAAACTGTCGGGGTCTTTCAATTTAGGTGGGAGTTTCTTTAGAAGATATGCCGAAGCACTCTCCCCCACACTCATTACCTCATTACCGGTCAATTTGTACTTGTTAGTACATAATTCCTTCAAGAACTTTGCATAGCGAGGAACCTGCCTTATCGCCTCAATTAGTGGAATGTTCACTTCGATCTTCTTGAAGATTTCCCAAATCTCTTTGTCCAACGTTTCCTTGTTTGACTTTGGAAACCTGTTAGGAAAAGGTGGAGGAATAACATAAGTAGAAACAATAGGTTTAGAGTTAGAATTTGTTACCGAATCATCCTTTTTAGGGACTGCTTCATCCACTTCTTTCTCTAAATCACGTTCACGGGACTCCGATGATGTTGCCGGTTTCTCTACTTGTTTTCCATTTCGTATCTCAATAGCATTGACATTCTCTTTATGATTCAGTGGTTGGGAAGGAAGTTTTCCAGCTGCTTGTGTTTCCAATTTGCTAACGGTTGTAGCTAGTTGACCCATTTGAGTTTGCATGTCTTTCATAGCCATCTCCGTCTTTTGCTTATCTTGCATCATTGTGTTGAGAATGAGATTCAACTTGTCATCTATACTCATGCCTTGAGATTCTTGTTGCGGCCTTTGCAAGAATTGGTACCCACCTTGTTAATTAAAAGGCATATTGGAAACTGCAGCTTGCTTGTTGGAGTAGCTAAAATTAGGATGATCTCGCCAACCCGGATTTTGGTACATAGCACTTGCTTGCTCAACTTCTTCGGTGTATGATGATGGTATGACAGCCGCTGCTATTTGTTGCATCATCCTCTCCATGTTACCCATTCTATGTTCCAAATGTGAAAAATCACCAATTTCATTCAATTTCCTTACCATTGGTTCACCTCTAGTGTAGAATTGTTGCGTGTTTGCAGCCATGTTCTCTAACAAGCTTGTAGCTTCCACAATGGTCTTGTTGGTAGGTGCACCACTACTTGCGGCATCGATCAAATGTCTCTCATTCGGCAGCAACCCCTCATAGAAATATTGAATGACAAGATCACTGATTTGGTGGTGTGGGCAGCTAGCTAAAAGCTTCTTATAGCGCTCTCAATACTCATAGAGAGTCGCTTCGGATACTTGCCTAATACCACAAATCTCCTTGCGAATCACTGCTGCTTTTGATGCTGGAAAATACTTCTCAAGGAATAACTTCTTCATCCCATTCCATGTGGTTATACTCCCAGGAGGTAAGTAAAAGAACCATTCTCCTGCAGCATCTATAAGGGGGAAAGGAAATGTTGTCATCATAACCATATCGGCGACTGCGGTTGCTTGCTTCAAACTAGTCACAACATGATGGAATTATTGCAAGTGACGATTAGGATCTTCTCCCGCTAAACCTCTGAATTTGGGCAGCAAGTGAATCAATTGCGGCTTCAACTCAATGGTTCCATTCAGATGAATACATAAAGGCTGTTGGTCAAGGTTTGGATAAGTGAGCTCCTTGAGTGTTCTTAGAGCAGGTGGTAGACCTCCCATTGTGTTGTCTTCCTCTTTGTCTGAATCCGAGAATTCACTAGGTGAAGAACTAGTAGGAAGTGGATTGTTCACTGCTCGAATGAAATCTCTTAGCAAAGTACCCGATCGAAGACGTATACCAATAGGACTTGGTTTTCCTTCTCCAAGCATTCACAAAAGAGATGGTACCTAAAAATCATATTTTAAGAGATTGAATTAGTAAACTGAAATTGTTACTAAAAACTAAGAATAAAAATAACAACTAAACTTGTCATTGCCTCCCAGGCAGCGGCGTCAATTTTGACGAGGTTTCAACTCGCAAATAATATATTCTACTTCTCTTTACACTAGCAAGTAATATAATAAAAGCAGATTCGTCCCCAGGGAGGTATTGAGCAAAAGTTGTTATGGAATTACTCTTAGCAAAGTTGATTGTATTGTAAAATTCTGAAAATTGTAAGATTGTATTCAAATATGAGATAAAATTGATTAGCCACGGAATATAAACCTAATTGGAATATATAACACGTCTTCACATTATCTTGTTACTAACAACCCTAGGATAATTAGTACGCTCAACTATCCCGTTATTATCTCCTAAGCTCACCGGACACGGAACCGCTCGACTACCGGATTCTACTTATTCAAGTTACCTAGAGGTACGCTTACTAGGCACGATTCAAACAAGTGCTCTAAGTTTTTTGAGATAAGATTGTTCCTAGTGATGAACTCAAAAGCATGAATCACCTACTAGTGTCAATTTCTACATATGGGTACTTAAGAAAGTCTCATCATCAATACCCATATATTGTTACTTGTGTTTATATTTCTAGACAATTACGGGTCGAAGAAAATCTAAAATAGCACTAGGATTATGAATCAACTATTTAATTTTGAACTTAAACAATCAACAAATAATCCATAAACATTATTGGCAAAGTAGAAATCAAACAATAAAGAAACTTGCGAGAAAACGAGCTATTGCATATCAATTATGAGTTCATATTTCGGGCTCTGAAATCACCCTCAATCAAAAATTGTTTTAGCTCATAAGTATGGAGTTCATCATAATAATAATAATTGAAATAAAATAAAGAAGATGAAAATAAAGCAAACCCTAGAATGACTATCTCCAAAAGCTCCAAGTAGAATACGTGATATCCAAGTTGTAGAAATTTTTTCCTTTTTCTAGCTTTTCCTCTTTCCAAAACTAGGTCAAGTCCCCCAAAGTCCAATAGATAGAAGTCCACCAAGCCCATATGTAGAAAGACCCATGTAGAAACTCTGCCACATGAGGACCTAAATCTTTACCAACTTCAGCATTCCAACAATAGGAGGAACCAACTTTTGACCAAGTTTCACAGCATTAAGATCTTTATCATAAGTCATGAACAAATGGACTTCATTGGGACATCTTGGTATAAATATGTCCAAAACTTCAGCAGGTCATTCTCTTCATCAATACCATATATAAACCCATTCTCCAAGTACTGAAACAAGCATTGTGTACCATCCAAACCCTCAATGCAGTCATTGACATTATTCTCTTCATCCAGGTCATTCTCTTCACAGCATTAAGATCTTTATCATAAGTCATGAACAAATGGACTTCATTGGGTACATCTTGGTATAAATATGTCCAAAACTTTAGCAGGTCATTCTCTTCATTAATACCATATATAAACCCATTCTCCAAGTACTGAAACAAGCATTGTGTACCATCCAACCCCTCAATGCAGTCATTGACATTATTCAACAAGTCACATAAGTTTAATAAGTCTCCATCATAGTTAGGTCAATGTATCTCCTTCCTATTCATGTAATCCAAGTGAGTAAATCCACCTATTAGTTATACATTAAGCCATTTTCCATCATAGTGTACATAAAAATATTTAATACCATAAGAAATCCTAGCACTGTAACAAAACAAAGAACATATTCAATACAGAGAATACTGACTCGAAAATAACCAGAACATAGCATACCATAGCATAACTACACATATGATTTGTTTAACCCATAACAAAACAACTCAGAATGAACACTAATCAATCAAACACCCAATTTTAAACAGCCAAACATTGAAAAATAAATAAATAGAGCAACAGAATAGCTTCAATCAAACACCCAACTTCAAACAATCATATCACTGATCAAATACCCAGAGTATAATAATCAAAGAAAACAATAACAAACACATCCTTATCAAACATACCGAATCGTTGCCTAAATCATGCATAACAACAAACCCTAAAAAAAATCTATATGAATCGCAACAACAACATTCTTCGTATCATACCCAAATCCTTGAACGCTTAGATCAAAACAATGAAGAAACTGAAACGAGAAAATACGCTAGAAAACATAATACTCGCAATCTGGTGTGATTCATTGCGAATCAACAGAAGTTGAACACAACTGAACACTAATCGCCTTTTTATTGTAACAATATCTTCTTCTCTTTGATCAAACCTAAAATGGAGAAAAACTCGATATGGGGAATTTTCCTCTTCTCTGTGACTAGTTTTAGGAATTTTACTCTCTAATGTCTATTCCCACTTGATGTAGATGGTAGTTGTAGAGACAGAGGTCGCGTGTTGCAATCTTAGAGACACTAAAAAGTAAGCTACTAATCACTGCTCATTTTTTGACATATGCAAAGTCGTCCGATTTAATGAATCAGATGTCAAACACGTGTTTACAATATTTTTCTAGTGGGAGGGTAGATTAGACGTTTTCGAATACCAATGTCACGCGTGCACATCTGCTGACTTAGCTAACCGAGGTTTGGATGGAACACTTCGGGATAGGAGGAAATATTAGTCTAAATTCTTCAGGGGAGGTAATGCAAATTGGAGATCTTTATTGGGGAGGAAACGCAAAATCTTCTTGTCCCACCTAATACAACTAAAATATACTCCTTTCGTCACTAAATAGATGACCTAGTTCAAGTTTGCACAATTCTTAAGGCAATGGGAAGACGGGAGTATTTTTAAGTATTTTTTTTTATAATTATACCCTTATTTAGTGATGTAAATCATCTATTAGTGAAACAAAATTTAAAAATGAATAGGTTATCTATCTAGGGACGGAGGGGTATTATTTATATTAAAATTTACCGGTGTTACGGTAATAGAGACAAAATGAAAATTTTACCTATTATCATAGACTAGTGTTTAGCCCGTGCTTTGCACGGGCTTAGATTTGTCGTCCCAAATAAAAGTTAAATTGTGATGTTTGTATTTCTACTTTCAAAAATTATCTTGTTTTTTTATTTTGATTTCCATTTCAGACTGTTGCTTAGGTGAGATTTTTCAATCCATTAATATTTTTGAACGTACAAATAAGTCTCTTCGTACTCTTTTTATTCCTAAACTGGAGAACATAATGAAAAAACAGAAAGTCAAATAAATATTCATGAAATAAAAGTATACATGGACCTTAAAAACCAATTTAAAAAAAAACAAAAAAAAAAGAACCTTCAAAGAATTGGGTTCGACATGCCAGCAGGCTAGCAAGTATATAGAAGCATCTAACGTATGCCTTCATTAACCCGGCCTTCTCCAATCAGACCTGCACGCCTTACTTTCTTGTGGGGCCTGGGTTAACTCTCAAATGTTTTTAGTCTCCTTGGCTTGTGATACAAAATTGATAACTATGTTTGCATGTTTATCCCATGCCCTCCATAAATTGAGGGTTTGCCTTGAGATATTACCTCAGAGATGAATTCTCTCTCTCTTATGTCATGCTTCCCTGGAAAGAAACAACATGGATTAAATATGGAAACTTAGGGCCCGTGGAGAAGTTGAGCTAGACCTCTTCCTTTTATTTGGGGCCTGAGAACAAATGATTCACAACTTACAATAGCGTGATACATTGAATCATCCAAATTCCACAATCCAACAAAGTACTCCTTGGTTTTGAAACATCATCATTGTCCTCCATGAACCTGCTCACAAAATGGCCAAAAGAGTTATTCAAGGATCTATGAACATCCCCTTGAGTTGACCGCGCCAAATTCAGGGATAACAAAAATACATAGGAAAACAGGTATAACTTAGATGCTACTATTGATTACAGTGCGCAACAACTTGAAGAACTTAACACATAGTCTCTATTCCTAATAAGAATTAGGAACCAAAAGTATTTAGATAAAAAGGAGGTGGACACTTGACAGCCAAAGACTGAACTTTTAATAGTCTATTCCTAATCAGAATTAACACAGTCTGAACCACACAGACGACAATAAGTGTATGGGGTATACAATAAGTAATGGAAAAGTAGTTACTTCCTGAAAATTAATTGCCCAACGACGCAATCAAATGACGAAACAACATATTGGAGTGGATAACGCAGGAAAAGAAGATAAAGAAATGGTGATTTGTATCAGGGTATATGGTATTAAAATCATTATCAATACTAACATAGAGTGCAAGCATATATTTATGTTGCATATTTGCTTGTCAGGTTCTAAGTGTGACATAGAGAGACAACAAAATATGCTACTTAAACATGAATCTATAAAATCGACAGTATGCTTGATTAATGAAGTTAACAAATTAAGAGTGCATTGATGATATGGTTATGGAAGATGCCATTGTTGTGACCTGACACTGTTTGAAACTGGAGTTGAATTTAAAGAAGATAAAAAAACTTACAGTTGGTTCCTTGATCAAAGTAACCCAAACTACTTACACGAAAACCATTTCTACAAATTCATTTGTACTCTACTTTAACTTTAAATATTAGATAACAAAATCCGTAATAGAGTCCTCTCACTTCGTTCCGAAAACCACTCCTGTCACTTCCCTTTTCTATGCTTCGTTAATATTTAGTTTTTGCTATATACCTCACCAAATGCTTCCCTTAGTCATTCATTGCATCCCATAGTATTCTACCTTACTTGTTCAATCTATCAATTTCAGATCTTTCTATTAATTATCTGAATCCTAATTCCTATTTATTTCATTTATTAGATAAATACATCACAGACAACAGAGTGCAAATACATGTGTGTCGTCCCATTACATGACGATGATATCATCGTATTATTGTTGATAACCTATATATTCAGAATTCATATGCTAAGGACATTCTTTTATACTCCCTCATTAAACCCTACAAAATTTACTCCCCCCTAATGTTTAGTAATACCTTTTGATTGCACCAATCAGCTTAGATAGAGAGAGTTACCCTAGATCATGACCATTTCATTGATTCTACTCATCGTTTAATAGAACCCATGAGCGGCATAATAAAACTGAAGCCTGACCTAAATTACCAAGAACACAAAACTCACAATTAACTTCTTCCCTAAACTGAAGCCTGACCTAAACCCTATTATGAAATACCTTGTATTTTGTTTTTAAAACAAAATTGCCCTAGTTCAAACCGGTAAACCCTCACCTGCAAAATCAAAGCACAGCTGGTTAATTAATAGAAAAGGAGCAAACCCCAATTTCTGTCTCACGATTATATTTCACGATTAAGTTTATAACAGCTTGATCTAAAACCACGATGATTACGTTGAAACTGAAACAAAACAGACAAAAGAGGTTCAAGAAAGCAATACCTCAATGATGCACTTCCGGGAAAATCATCACCTGAGACATAAAAGAAAAATGGTTAAAAAAAATCAATAGGAAAATCCATAACTGTATGAAAGAGGAGGAAGAGAGAATGAAGATGAAATGGTGAGCAGAAAAGAGAGCGAGGAAGAGAGATAGAAAATAAGGTTTTAAGTATTTCTATCGTAATGACCCAAATCCCTGTGCAACGAAAAAAAATAATCAAGGCTAACCATCAGAGACAAAATGCAGTTTGTAGATGAGCAGATTAGGGTTTGTTGTAAAATGGCGGCAGTAGTAGAGAGAATACATCGATAGATGCCTACAGTCAGGCGGATAGGAAACGAGAGATAAGTGGGGTCGAAAATATCTAAGGCTGGTGGTGTGAAAAATCGAAGGTTCCCTATTGGTCTAAATATTTTTGATGGACCAGAAACTCTAGAATTTGAGCTTGATACAGCTTTTAACCACGTGAGACTATTTTCTCCTGAAACTATATATAAAAACAGACCTCAAAACTCGGGTCTCTCGAGTTCTCTCAAGTATTTTTTTTTTTTTTGTTTTTTGAATAGCACGGATGCTAGATGATACTTTCATGGTTGATAAATTACGTTGTTCCTGCCCAAATGGGAGAAACTGAAAAAATCACTATAAAGCATACAAAATATTACAGTAACCTATACATCTCTCCTTTCTTTTCTTCTTTCTTCAGAGGAAAAATAATAAACAAACTCTAGTAATACAACAAATTGTTACAAACAAAGGAATATACATAGCTAACCAAAAGAGGAACATACGTATCTCTCTTAATACTGGTTAACTGAGAAGGGTTTGTTCTTCCATATAGAACTCCATCCTCTTCCCAATCTTCTAGATGCTGATTTATACATAGGTCTACGCTCTGGAGCAGGCGGTGGTGTGGGTAACCGCCCTTCGTTGCTCTTCCGTGGTGGAGTTGGTAAGTTACCTTCATTGCTTTTTCTTGGTGGAGTGAGTAAACTCCCTTCACTGCTCTTTGGTGGTACTTGTATTGGTGGTGGTTTCTCAACCTTTACAGGTGAAGGGTCTCTCTGACGTTGTTCTCGAAACAACATTAGCAGTTTCTGTGCCTTTTCTTTACCTCTATTTGTGCCATTTACTGAAATCGAAACCAATGAAGGAATTACCCCTTCTTGCAGCACCATGTCGCTGCATTTTTCATCTTCATTGCATAAACTCAAGATACATGCAACGGCTTGTTCTTGCTCAACTGGTTCGCCAATGTCTAAGATATCAGCTAGTTTGCTTACAAGACCTGGTGCTGAGATAATTTCTTCTCTGCCTGATTTGTTGGAGGCTATGTTTATGAATACAGCAATTGTTTTTTCGACCCACGCGTGATCTGCAAGGAGATGCAGGAGTCTTTCTATTATCCCGGCAGCAAGAAGGTGTGGAATGTTCAACAAGTTTGTGGAGAGATTATAGATTGCATGGAGAGCGTCAAGTTTGCATTGTTGTGTTTTGTCACTTTGGAGGATTTGAACTAAGAAAGGAACTGCTTCACTTGATCCGATTATCGGTTTTGCTTCTTCTAGACATGAAAGGTTCAGATAAAGAGCAGAAGCTGGTTCAGACGACTCTGGATTTAGGATCATTTCCTCCAACACAGGAATTACTCCGGCAGATAGCATCATCTCCTTATTCCTGTAAAAGATATGCCCAAGTAAAGATTCATAAATCCGACATAAAGAATACAGCATTATGAACATACTTGCCAATAAATTAGGAACATTTACGGGCCGATTTGTGATTCAATAACCAGGATAGCAAACCAGCATATTAGCTCTTCGATTATGAATATCTGAAGAAGACCGAACTAGATTTACTAAAAGTATATATATATACTGCATACCTGTTGTTGTTAACAGCGAGGTTGAAGAGAGCCATGGCTCCAGTTTCCTGACTATTCGCAGTCCCCTCACGGACAGCCAAACTCAAAAACCGCACCAGCTCTTCAACCAACCCATTGGCCCCCATAAACATCCTACCTTCTTCGTCATCCTTCAATAAACGCCGTATTTGTTCTACCACTTGGCACTGTTTCTTCATGTCTCCCTCTTCGCGCAAGATTCCTAGTAAGCTATGATACCTTTCAAACGTGTCCACTTCACAGTCCTGGCCAGATTCCTCTTCCTTTTCGCTCCCATTGGCTTCTTCAACAATACTATCTTCCAGAGGAATCACCTTAACTGGCTTCAACTTGGAAGGACTAATACTTCCGTTGGATCTTGATTTCGCTGACTCAGACTCAGATAGTTCCAGCCTCCAGTAATTGAGATCAAGTGAGTCTGGAGGTCCCTCAGGAGCAGGTACTCCATTCTGTTCACACCAACCAGCAACGAGACCCTTCACACAGTAATTTGGGGTTAAAAATCGATGGTCGAGATGCTGCTGGGTTTTAGGACAGGTATAGTGACCATCGCCAAACCATTTCTCGATGCAGATCCTCTCATAAGTCTGACCAGATGAAATGATGACAGGATCATACATGAGCTGCAATGAGATCGGGCACCTCAACTCCTCTGGTGGTACTGGCAACGGCCCTGATCTCTTGCGGATAGGCTTAAAATTGAAAGAGCAGAGTTTTGAAAGCTGCCTTTCAAAGGTTTGGCTGTTTCCTCCAGACCAACCACACTCTTCAGAGCCCAGTACTGTGGGGGAGCACGGAGCTGATCCTTGTGAATCATTGTCATCTGAAAACTCACTTCGGAACAGCTTGGAGTATTTTCTCATGAGATGTAATAGGTAAGCCACAATGGACTCCTTTCGCTTATCTTCTTCAACGCGAGCTCTTTCAATAAGCTTCTTAAGAGCTCTTCTCTCCGTGAGTGCCGCTCTTGAAGAAGTAATTCCAAGCTTTGAGGCAGCTTGGTGAAAGGTCTCAAGCTCATTATTGTCATTAGAGTTGCTGTTAAATTTTCTATCCAGCTGGAGCAAAGCAATCACTTCATCACCAACTTGCTTCTCTGATTGGTCGAGTGAAAACACGGTTGCTTCCAGTTCATTTACAATCTCTGAAATCTAGAAAGAGAACAAAATGAGATTGCAAACAAAATATATAGGTTACTCTTTCAGAAAGAAAAAATAGATAATCTCCAATAGAACCTTAAATAATTTGATAACCTAGTTTTACAACTAATTTTTAGGAATCAGAAAGGACATATAGTAGTTGGAAGTTGAAACCTCTATTTGGGATATATAATTTAAAATCTATAAATAGAAGATAAATTAGCAGAAGCATAAAGGATAGAAACTCATTAGAAACTGAAGCATAAGGACGAAGGCACTATATGTATACATATGTACATATATGTAGCTCAGTATTCTCTCTGCAGTTTGCTTCATAGTACTTAAGTAAGCTTTGTTCTGGCAATTGATAACCAATGGTTCTCCATCAAAATAATGAATGCAAATAAATAGAAGCTGCGTAGTTAAGTGATTCCCCATATCTCTATGAATTAAAAGTAAAAGGCTTAGTCGCATGACATTGCTGGAATTTAAACTGTGACCTAAAAAATGTTGCACAATAGTTACCTGGAGACCAACAGATTGTGGGACAATATCTTCAACGCGCCTCAGACTATCAGCGAGGCCAGACCTAGCCTTGTCAAATTTTAGGAGAACAGAGTCCCCAGTTATAGCCTAAGGAACAGAAATAATTGCAATCAGTACGAGTGCGAGGTACCCAAAATCTCGAACAGAATTGAAGTAAGTCTACAGGAGGACCGTGCACAGTGGACATGATAAATGGTGAAGAAGCTATCTACGTTCAAATCAAGAAAGCTTGATTCCATAAGACAGACTATCTACTAGTATATATTCCATAAGAAAGCTTGATTCCAGTATATATCAGTATATATAATGATCCTGCAGCTATCGACTATGTAAGATATTGATACAAAATATGTGAGGGAATGTAACATACCAAGTAAAGTTTACTACAATCTGAGCAATGTTGAAGTAGATTCTTGGCTTTCTCAAGTGCAACATGCACTGCACATAAGGCCTGGATGCCTGATCTGCTTCCAGGTCTTGCAGCTTCTAAAACTGGAAAGATGTCCAATACTTTGCAAACAATCCCAGATAGCACGCTACACATCCCTCGATGCAGCTGCATATGCAACCGTAGTGACAGTTAATTATCTAAACCAGGTAATCTTTAAAACATACACATGTAATCTGAAATTGAGAGGTTTAACAGAATTGTATAACATCAAATGATATATTCAACCCAAGACAAAAACATAGAACTTTCTGGTGCTCGTCCTAGTTGATCGTCGATAATTTCCATATCAAATTCGGGTTGCTAATATTGCCAAAATAACATTTTCCGACTTAATTGTTTTGTATTTTCCTCTCTTGATATAATCAGGGTCCGAGGCAGGCCTTGCCAAACAACCATGACCTCTCCAGGGAGAGGCAAGAAACTTCTGATCAAAACCCGTAATTGCATTCATCCTATTCTAAATCCCTTTATGCATATTAATTAAATATAATTTTAATACCTTGGCATCACTGGCTGCAAAAAGACTTTCTTCAACCTCGGCAACATCCATAACTCCCAAATAATATATTACTTATTGATATCCAATCTCCTCAGCTGCACCCAAAACCAAAATTAAACAAAATCAATACACAAGAAGGAAGCTTTTGCTTTGTCATTTCAACCAAACTCAATCAAGAGAAATAAAAACACAACAACAATCTTTATTACAAAATAATCATACCCAGTAGATTCAATATGATCAGATCTCTGTATTCAAGATTTCTATATGAAATACTAATTCTTACCCTACAAATACAATTAAATCATCATAAGATTAAAAAAAAAAAGTACAAAATGAAGACCAAAAGCCCCAAAAATAAACAGATGTAACTTTTACTACATTGCACTGAGGATCAAACGATTTTGGATTACATAAGGAAAAAACCCTAAAAGTTCATACATTTTACAAAAAAAAAAAAAAAACTTATTCAAACTATAACGAAGAAGGAGATAAACAGGGGTTAAGATTCAGGAAAAGAAAGAAGAACATGTACCATTATATTATTTATCTTGAGAAACAAGCATATGAAAAAGGCCTCTGCATAATTTACGGTTTTTCTTTGCAGAGGAGGAATAACGATAACAACAACAATGTAAGAATTTGGGAGTTAGGGTTTTGAAATTGGTAGTTGCGAGTGGTGGAGCGAATTTTACGCATTGGTGGAAACATCGACAGCTTTCACGTGAGAGGAAAAATAAAAAATGAAACAACAAATTATGGTTATTTATTTAATTTATTTATATATCCTATAATTAATGGGTCCGCGAGTTATAATCCCTCACTATCCATCCGCAAAAAACCCATCAAAATAAAAGTAACATAAAAACCCCATCAAAACAAAACTAACACAAAAACCTTAAATAATTTGATGAAACCAATTTTGAAATTTGGGGTTTTTGTATCAATTTTGTTTACAATGGAGTTTTAATAGATCCCAATATTTAAATGGAATTTTTGTACCACAAGTTTGGTCACCTTGAGCTTTTATTGACTAGTTGTACCACAAATGGAAAATTCTTTTTTCCTTAAGATAATAATCTATTTTTGGGATTTAAGGAAATTTTTTGAATTAAGATTTGGTTTTTCGTTTTTTTGCCGCTTTTATCTCCAGATTTGTCGGCCGACAGTTGCCGACTATTTAATTTTGTCAAGTAGTAATGGAAAATGACTAAAATGCCCTTTTTAGAATCGTCCGCATATCTGAAAGGTAATTGCGTGTCTGCTCTGCTGATGGTGTGAGATATTTGGTGAGCAAATGCCGAGGGAGGTTTGATAATCAATGTATTTAGGGTCCAGTGGACCACTGATACGAGGTTATTAGAAATCATAGGGCTTTCAAAGACATTCAGTTTTTTTTTTATTCTTTTTTTTTTTTTAAGCAATTCAGTGGTTAGGTAGACGATATTTATTAATACTTATGTATTTATCCTCAATTTTCTTTTTCCAATAGGAAAGTAATTTAGATTATCCTCTACACACCGGAGAGGATCGCAGGAGTAGCAATCCAGGTATATGAGATGCTATTGAATTTAGCTAACCAGCGAATGAGCGGTATTATTGCAGTCCTATATGCAAAAGCACACAAAAATGGAAGAGAAAACACTTCCGCTGACCTCCAAATTGCTTAGGAGAGTTTTTATTTTATTTTATATACAGTCGAACGTCGATAAATGAATGTTCTTGGGACCAAGAAAAAATATTCGTTTAGCGGAGTTATTTATTTATCGATAAATGAATATTTTATTCATTTAGACAATATTTTATTAATTTATCGATAAACGAATATTTATCCATTTAGACAATATTTTCTTAATTAAGAAGTCAAATTGTATAGGAGAAAATGTACAAGTATACGTAGGAAATATTGGTCAAAATTCTTATCTATGATTCAATTAATATTCATTTTCTTGTGAATTAACCGGTGTCATTTCTAATTTACGTCATAGAAATGTGATGGACATCGAACATCTTTTGAACTATCCTAACGAGAATGATGCAGTTGTGGAGTCTCCAACAGATGAAAAAAATTATTGAGTCAGTAATGAATAATGAGAATGATCGTGAACCAGATGATAGTAGCGTCGTACCAAATGTGTCATCTAAAGATGTTTTTCAAGCGATGGTCAATTTAAAAAATTACTTGCTACAATACGAGCAAAATATTCCAGAAATTGTGCAAGCATTGCATAAAATTAAGGATACGGTGCATTTTGGTTTGGGTGGAAGAAAAAGACAATCAACCATAGATGAATTTTTTTGAGTTCATTCCTACATATATTTTTATGTAAAATTCTCTGATTATGTATTTTGGTTTATTTTTATATATAATTCAGTGATTATTCATTTATATTTCTATAGGGCCTTTAAGGATCCAATTTTTTTTATTCATTAATGCATTAAGCGAGGTTATTCATTTATCACCTTGGCCCAAGTCAGGACCGGAGAAAATTATTCATTTGGCGAGGTTATTCAACATTCGTTTATCGAGGTTCGATTGTAGGTAGATCAATAAGAGAAAACATAAGAACCATCGGACCATTTGATGGGCGTCTCCAAGAGAGTTTCACTTTCCATCTTAACGGATCGCTTATTCAGCATTTTTACGGTCCCCTTAAAGTATAGCTTGAAAAAAACAGGTAGATGTAAGCACTTGATCCACAATAGAGCTTCAAAGTAATGTCAATCCTTCATTTGATCTGGAGATACGTGTTTAAAATGCATCGGATTTTTCTTTTCGGGGAAAAAGTTATAAGTTTATTGAAAAGGCAAAAAAGTACACCCCATTATATCTGATTGGGGTTATCCACAACCCAAATAGCGCTCACAAATTACATTAGTTTATCTATATCACCATTAGCTAACCAACTGTTGAGAATTGATTTCCTATTGTATGCGAGATCCCTAAATATAATGAATTAAGCTAATTGATTTCTACATTTTTTGCTTTTTTACATGTCATTGGCCTCATGTTTCTTTCACTCCATGATTCCTAATAGATTGCAAAGAAGATGATTGGCCAAAGTTTTCTTCCATTTTTCTTCACTTCGAAACTTCCGTGTTATTAGTTCGCGCTCAACTTTCTCAGTTTGAACCACTTTACATTGAAACCCTTTATGAAATAATTTTATAGTCGTCTAGAACAGTGATGTATAAGATGACTGACAGACTCTTCTTCATACTGAAATAGGTTGCATTGTTTATCTCTTTATTAAAGGCATAGCCGAACAAAGATCTCATGTTGAACAATGATGAGATTTTCGCTTCCTATTAACGGAAATAAACCTTCTCTAAAACAGTAACTACGGTGAGGATATTTGGTAAAATTTAATTGGTTATTATGTGGTATTGAAAACTCATTCTCATATTGGTTATTATGTTTGAAAATTATTACACTTCCTTCATGACGTACTTCTACAATGGACGGACAACTCATAAAATCGACGGTCTACGTTTACTCATCTTTAATAAACGGTTACAATGAAATATATATATATATATATATATATGTGTGTATATATATATATATTTATTTATTTAAATAGGATAAAAGAAGTCAAATGAAAATAAAATTGTACTGTTATAAGGTATAATTGAGGGGGTGGTTTCTGTACAAGTACCCTCTTTATCATTTTTCTAAAGTATAGGTTTTAGGCAGGATGATTACAATTGACTACGATGAAATTAAGGATATAATAAATAAAAGCAACAAATGCAGTTATTATTTGTATTGGCTTTTTTATTTGAATAACAAGTTTCAAATCTGTTTTACCTTCTTTTCCATTTTACCTTCTTTTTCGGTGACCACAATTGCATGACTCCATGCAATCACTATAAAAAAATTACATCGAAATTGTCATCAAGAAAGTATACCGTCTCTTAAGCATGTGTATACATCACCGAAACCAAGGATGAGTATTTGGAATTCTACATTATTAAAACCCCATCAATACATTTTTAACCCAATTTTTTAATGCATTGTCGGGGAAAAATACGATTAGTCCAATATCTCATCCAAATAAACTGGTTAGTCCCGACCCATTCAACTAGGTACGAGTTAGTCCTTAGTTATTTAACATATGGAAAATACATTAATAACTTTTCTGATTTGCAATCTAGTCCATATATTTACAGTTTAGTCCAAAGTAACTCATGATGATGTCAGCAGTTTAAATAATATGAAAATAATTAAAAAAATAATTTATCTTTCGAACCGCTCGTCCAAAATTCGCAAACTTTATATATTAAGAAAGATCTTTCCAAGACCTACAAAAAGGGTACCCACACGACTAAATAATTTTCATTTTATAAAAAATCTAATTTTCACTTCACCGTTGTCTCATGTGTACAAAAAAGTACACATCCACAAAATTTTCATAAGCTTATGCAGTTATTTTTTCACATTTGCACCACTTTGTACACACCTACAAAAATTGTCATTCATAATACATTGGTGCATCAATACGTACAAACCTAAAAAATATGGAACAAATCAACTAATTCTACTCAAGTTTTATTTCATGGGAATTACACTGGTGTACAACTATGTATACATCTACGAAAATCTTGAAATCCAACATCCATACTCATAAACATAGCATATATCCATGAGACAGGACAATGGTGTACAATTATGTACATATCAAAATTCAGAAAATCCAATATTCATACTCACAAAACAGGCAATATATTCTTGAGGCGGGACAATAGTGTACAACTGTATACACATTTATAAGAATCTAGCAAATCCAGCATTCATACCAACAAAACATGTTATATGTCAATGAGACATGATAATGGTGTACCACTATGTACATATCTACAAAAATCCTGAAAATCCAACATTTATACCCACAAAACATGCAATATATTCATGAGACGGGCCAGTGGTGTACCACTATGTACACATCTATAAAAACCTAGCAAATCTAACATTCACACCCATAAAATATGTCATGTATCTATGAGACGGGATAATGGTGTACAACTATGTACGCCTCTACAAACATCTATACCCCACTAAACAAGCCATATATTCATAAGACAAGACAAGGTGCACCAGTTTCCACACACATACAACTTGAATCGTCTACCAAAGCACTAACAACGCTATCCATATTGAATAAGCATAGCATAGAAACTCATATGGATTTGAACCATCAACCTCCAAAAACCTTGTCATAGGCTTGGGGCTCTACCATTTTGAGCTTATGAGTCCCTAAATATAATATATTATCCATGTTCAAACTCTACATGTGTTGTAGAACCAAAATCAACTTTCATAGTTCATGAAAAAAAAAATACTTAAACGTTTTCAATCAAGAGTAAAGTTATGATATATAAATATAATATGAAATAGTTGAGAAAAGAGAAATGAAAACTTATCTTTGCATCTTTTGTATCCATTTAACTATAAACTTAGGGATATTTTGACTTTGGGTCACAACAAAGTGACCAGAGTTGCGTTTGGGTCACGCATAAATTTTAATTAGAGTTTGGGTCACAGGACCATCATTGACCATCTTGCCCGTTAGGAAAATAATAATTTTTTTAATTAATTTGTATTTAGTTAACCCCGTTAGCGGCCGTTTGCATCTAACGGTCTGAATTAATCAATAAATCACATCTAACGGGCATGGTGGTGGAGCGAAAGTCTCATTCAGGCCTTTCCACAAGCACCTTGTGTGCAAAAAACTGATGATCCAGTTTTGAGCTTGCTATTGATTTCCTAAACCCATTTTACCTCCTTCCCTGCACCAAATTCAAATCCGATTACAAACCAAACATTTTTGACCATTCACGAGTCCTAGACACTCCGTTAACTACCATATTTTGTGTCCTAAATGAATATCAACAATACCGTGTAGGTATTCATTTTGTTTTAAAATTCCCCAAATTTGATGAACCCTAAATTCAATTTTGAGTTTTCATGGTTCAAAACCAAATTTAAATGGACCTTAGCTTCGTCTTCTCTTTGTAGATCTTCAAAGCGAATTACTTCAATGTTGCAGTCAATTTCTATAATTTTTATAGTGGCCTTGAAGATGCTCAAAGGAGAAAATTATGAAGATGAGAAGGAGGAAGTCTAAATCAGAGGTTAAAGCTCGTGTAATGGGTAGACATTATGAAGCTCGGGTGGGTTTCATGTGCTTACTGCTTTCCATGAACCATTGGTTAGTCTTCCTAACTTCGAAACCTTCCTGGAAAATGAACTCAAATTAATAACTCAAATACACATAAAACCTTATACATTCAGTCATTCCTCACCATGAAGAGATATTGCAACCGTTTCCTCACTAAAACTTGATTTTTCTCTCTGTTTGCTTTTGTTACTTTCTAATGGAGAATGAGATGCCCGGAATACAGAACGAGCTGATGATGTTGCGTTTAACAGAATATAAAAGGGTAGAGTTAGTAAATAGATTGATCCCTAGGTTTTAATCGGTCATTTCCTTATTTAACTGAATTTCCTAACTGTCAACGCAGTCAATGACGGTCCTGTGACCCAAACTCTAATTAAAAAAAATTGGTGACCCAAACGCAATTCTGGTCACTTTGTTGTGACCCAAAGTCAAAATATCCCATAAACTTATGATCTATAAGAATATTCATAAATTAAAACTGTTTACATCCCAGCTGAGTGACATATTATCAGTGTTATGTTTCATCCGAAGATAAACTAATAGTATCAATTTTGACGTACTATTGTAATTGAAGACTTTATATATAAATTGAAATCATGAGTTACATAATTTAATGAAAACTTATCTCTCTTGTTCAGATTTTTGATCAATTGTTGCACTTAAAGAGTTCATCTTTAGTTCACTTCGTAACCCAACAGCTTCATCATTACTTGATGCTCTTTTGTGATGAACTGACAATAAAAATGAAATAAAAACTTTTGATTAGATATATAACACATGTCTTGAAATCATATTGTTGTCATATTTTAAACAACTAAAACCGGTTTGAATGATTACGATGCAAAATAATATCCATACCCGGAGAACAAGCCATATATTCATGAGAGAACGCAATAGTGTACAACTATGTGCACACCTACATAAATATAATAAATCCAACATTCATACTCACAAAATAGGCCGTATATTCAGCATAATGGTGTATAATTATGTACACACAATATCTTATAATTATCTTCATAAAAATATATTATCCTTTATCTCCTTCTTTATTTTGTTTATTTTCTTCATATGTAAAATTACATTGAGCTTACAATAAGTTGGTGGGTAGACCTAGCAACAAACTGGGCACTAACACCTTTTTGAATGGCGAGACCTACTATGTAGAAAATAGAACTGCCGACTTTATAATGAACTTTCATTAAATATTGTATTAATCTTTCAATAACGCTCCGGATTCATTCTTGGGAAAGCTAAATCGATGGTTATGGTTGTTTATATCATTATTGTATCATTAATTTCTTATAGTATAAATATATTATTAATCTCTCATTATTTAAATGTCTTATAATTATCTTAATAAATATACTTTTATTAAATAAATAATAAATTTATTAATAAAGAAACGTTATAACTTAAACAATTCTCTTTCCAACCATTTACATTTTTCCAAATATATATCTTTAATAAATAGATAATGAATTTGTTAATAATCGTATCAATAGGAATTAGGGATGACCAGGGTGGTGTTTGTGAGTGGTGGTGCATGGAGCCGGTGACGATAGTGATGGTGGTGGAAAAGGTGGTGGTAATGGGTGGTTCTGGTGGTGGTAGTGCAGGTTCAGTGTGGAAGTGGGAAAATGTTTATTGTATATCATTAGGACACAAATAACATTATTACGGAAGTTGTGGTTGAATTTTTTAATCTGAAATAAGTTGGTTATAAAAAAAAAAAAAATTATACAAGAGACCACAATTTGTCCCGGAAAACAACCCGAGAAAAATCGAACGATGTAGGGTAATGGATCTACCATTGGGATAGTAAAGGTTTTCAGTTGGTCCCACTACATGTTTCACTCGGTGGTTTCTTCGAGACAGATATTTCGGTCAACCTAGCAATTCTTCAAAAGAAAACATAATAATTAAAAATAATGGAAAACAATCGTCAGTTTATATAGAGCCAACACAAAAATGACAAGGATTAAAATTGACATAATCTTTTTAACTTAATATGGAGGTCGTGTCGTTAAGGCACGGGTGAAATTCTAGTATACCAGACCATATATTCATGAGATAGCACAATAGTGTACAACTATGTATACATGTACAAAAATCCATCAAATTAAATATTCATACCCACAAAACAGGTGATATATTAATGAGATAGCATAATGGTGTACAAGTATGTACACAACTACAAAACATGGAAAGAATCAGCCATTCATACCCATAAACGTACTTATTATTCATGGGTAATATGCGTGTGTACCAATATGTACACACCTGAAAAACATGCATGGAATCGGTCGTTTATACATACACAGGCTTACTTTTCATGAAAAAATCACTGGTGCACCAGCATGTACACATATACAAAATATGCATGAAATCAATCAAAAACAGTTTGTTCCTAAAGCAAAAACAGGGTGCAATATTATATAAATGAAGATTATCATTTCATCTCTAATTTCATCACCATTAAAAAAAAACAGTGTACAGTAAAGTACACGTGTTGTATCAAATGAAGATTATAATTTCCTCTCTCAATTCATCACTATGAACAAAACAACAATGTACAATAAAGTGCGTCTGGAAAACACAAAAAAAGGAAGAAGCAAATTAGTTCCCAATCATGTATACGGGCATACCAAAACAGAAGCAAAGAAGACCTATAAAAATTAACCAAAATCATTTAGTGATCTTTGAAATATCCAACAAAAAATGCAGTAACCACACAAATCATCAACATGTATCAAGACAAAATAATATTAAAAAATATAACTAACAAAATAAAAATGCAGTAACCACACAAATCATCAATATGATTATTTGCCCGATAAAAAAGATTGGTTATTGGCAAAGGAGAAGTGTGACAAACGGAAGATATTTTATAACTTCAAAATATCCTACAACCAATCTTTCTATTTTTCCAGTATCTTTGAGATTAGATTGTCATTAAATAAGTGGGAAAAAAATATAAATTTCATGTGATAAGGTAAATGTCATTAGGTATGTTAGCAAAGTTTCAAGAGTATTAGATGGTGATCAAAGGTATAATGGCAGTAGCAATTATGTTGGATCCAAGGTTTAAGATGAAAATTGATTGAGTTTTACTTCCGGCAAATTTATTGTCCAGCTTTTTCAGAGTTCGAGATTACTCGAGTAAGTAATCTATGTTATGATTTGGCAAAAAAATATGAACTGAAAGTGCTTACTGATAAATCACTTGGCCAAAATGATTTGTCGATCAGAGATGCATGGTTTTTCTGATGATGTCGATCCTTTTGATAAATTTGATATGTTTGTCTCTAGCAGCACTCCCACTAGTAATGTTAAGTCATAGTTGATATGTTATTTGAAGGAAAGTCTTTTACCTAGGGCGAATGACTTTGACATAATAGCATGGTGGAAGACAAATGAGATCAAATATCCGGTCTTGCAGTGTATGGATAGAGAAATTTTGGCGATTCCAGTGTATACAGTTGCTTCAAAATCTGCTTTTAGCGCTGGAGGTAGATTTGTGAGTATCCAACATAATCGACTTCATCAAAAAATGTTGGAAGCGCGCTCTGATGTGCACTCAAGATTGGTTGTGGGATAAGATGAAAGGTAAAAGAATACTAGTTGTATTAAAGAATTTTTTACATTTAAATAATTCCTTATATATGGTTATATGAAATTTGATTTATCAAAAAAAAAAAGTTATATGAAACATTTTCTTTATTTTTCAGCAGGTGGATTAAAATCTGAACGGTAATTTTTTTTGGAAGATAGTTAAGAAGATCATGATGAGGTGGATTAAAATCTGAACGGTAATCATGATGAGGTGATTGACATGGAAGAAGATGGTTAATAATACTTATTTGTAGATTAATTATTTCCTTTAATTTTCAGTTTAAGTTGGATTTTATAAACTTGAAATTTTAAAATGCACTGTTCAAGTTATTATTATTGTTTGAACCATATATTTATATTTGAATTGTCATTATTTACAAAGTTTTAAATATTTATTGTAATTTTACTGTAGCCCATGAGAAACTCGTCCCCTACGGGTATTTCCCATACCCATCCCCGCCCCAATTCTTACGAGTACGGGTATTGTATGCTTTTTTTTATGAACGGGGAGGAGATAGAATTCAAGGTCCCTGCCCCATTGCCGTCCCTAATCTTGATCCACTAAAGGTTAAAAACAATACAATATAAATATTGTCTTGTCATTTGCTAACTAGGCAAGAAATGGATATGATAAAAAAAAAAATCACCCACGTAAATTTCCATTCCACTTATCCTATTTACCACCAATGTAAACTGCCACCTATACTTATCTTTTTTTCTATACATGTAAATTTTAAAATATCGTAGTGTCTACCTATAGACTATTTTTTTACACCCAACAACAAAACCACCCCAATAACCAAAAAAAAAAAAAAACCTAAATTACAAAAAAAAAAATCCCAGTCCCCCACCAACCGACCGCAACTTTCACCCAATTTTTTCTTGTTTGATATACAAAAAATTGAAGAGAAAGATAGTTCAAAATTCATAGCTGGCATCTACGGTTTTGGACGATTGCGACAGTTCTTAGTCGTCAGATACAGGCTATCATAATACGTCAATTTATGGGCGACTAAAACTGTTCTTAGTAGTCGTTTTCTAGACGACTACAACTCTTGGTAGAATATGAATTTCTGGACGACTACGACTGTTTAGAACAGACGTTTTTTCGTTTTTTGTTTACCATAATTAAACTAAACTCTAACCTAGGGTTAGAAAAAAGTAAAATTGAAAAGTCAAGAAGAAGAAAAATGCTTTCGTAGGTGGTAAATAGAAAAGGGTAAAATTGAAAAGTGAAATTACTTTGAACATTTTTAAGGGACGTCACAAATAGGAAAAGTGTGGGTGCGAAAGAGGTGAAACCTAAATTAAACTTGTTTTTGTGTTGTTAAATTAAATGGGAGAAAAGATTAATAACATATAATAATATTCCTCTTTTGAAGAACTAGGTCTAACATAGTTGACAATAAAAAAGTTGACTTAATTAGTTAGAAGATAGACATAAACTCACTAATTTCTGTTGTTGATGTGGTCTTAATATTGACTTATCAACTAACTTACCTAATAACTGAAATAATAAATATATACTATCTTTAGAATGACTTTTATTTATTATTTTGTTTGTGTATTAAACCCTGTCATATACTGGTTTGATAAATAGTTAAAGGAGTTTCGAATTCGTTTTTCTTTTTTGTGATTGTTTGAGGAGAAAGATTGATAGTATTAAAGAAAAATGTAACAAGGTAAAATGCACTCATTTTGTAGTCAATTTGACATGTTACATCCTATTAACTCAAATGTGTCACTAGATTTCTAGAAGTGTAAAATTTAAACCAATGTTGATTATCCCCAAGTGTATATCAGAAACTTCAGTAATTACTTCTTCTACTGACATTGGTCTTTTTTTTCTTTTTCTTTTTTTCAGAATCTGGTATTTGAAAAAAAGTATTTATTCAAAATCTATTGTTTGATGTATCTTAGTTTCATGCAATTTGTTATACTGGTGAGATTGGGGTATACCTAGATTAATTGGTGTACCTAATAAAACAAAATAAGGTCATTAGGAAGTAAAACCCAAAGCCCCTTAGCCATATATTTTCAAATTTTTTTAAATTACCCTTAACTGATTAGCACTAACACTACACCAAATCAGACATTTTGGTACACAAATAAGTGTGACATCTGATTTATTATCACACTTATTAGTGTCATAAATATGGTGTTTTTCTTTTGTTACACATCAGTGTCACACTAATACGTAAGACTTTAATTAATTTAAATCACACTAATAAGTGCGACATATATAAGTGTAACAATTTGGGCAGTAATTAAGGAAAAAAAAATTATTTTTATTTCCCCACCCCGTTTTGGATTCATACACCCGCTTTCCCCAACCCACCACATTAACTGTTAGTGCATAATATTAAAAAATAGTACCCAAAAAATTTAATAGAAATTAAATTAATAAAAAAAAATCTGTTTCAACATCGACTAATATCACTTTTAAAACACTAAACAATAAAACTAAAAATTATTATAAATTAAAACATAAACTCTACTCTACCTAAGTACTAATAGCACTTATCTGTAACAAGGTACACAGTTTAATTTGTAAATTGCAAACGCTTTTTATGCCACACTACCCAACCACCACCAACATACGAAGATAGCTTATAGTAGTCATCACCTTGAGGAGGATCCCAGATTGGTGCAGAATCATCGTAGACGCATTCTATGCGAACTTTACTCTCGTTCTTTTGGACAATTCTGTGGTGACAGACTTCACCTTCCAAACCGGTCACCACATATCCAGCTGCAACTATTTTTCCATTCCTGTCCAACAAATTCACATTCTGATATTCATAACCAGAATTGTCGAAAGGTTGTGGCTCTGACATGGGATTTAAATTCCTGGTAAAAGCATGATTTTCTGGAGTGAAGTCAGGAGTTAAGTCAGAGTTAGGGGTATAAGAATCATTCAAGAGTGTCTCTTCGCTTGTCAGATGATCACTGGATATTTTTTGTGCCATGACCTGTAATGCAGTAGTACACAATCAACATAAAGTCATAAATGCTTCAAGAAGAAAAATACAAAGTCATCATATATAATGTGTATTATCATTATTCATTTCTTAGAATCCTAAAAGTTAAACTGATTACAAATTCTGAGAAAAAGAGCAAAGAAGGATGAACTGAAACGTGGTGTGTCAAATATTAATGGAAAAATAAGAAAGGATTTCTAGTCAAAGTAGCCAAGATCTTACATGGGAGAGACAACCAACCTACAAAAATTGTATGCCATTCAACATACCTCTCATTTGAACTTTCAGTTTCACACGCACCAACATCACAATTTTCACTTATAGTACTAAAACAAGCCCTATGAGAGTTAAAAGGTTGCAATTATTGAAGTACAAATTTGATATGGAAGTATAAGGTTGCAATCATTGAAGTACAAATTTGATCAACACGTTGATCTTAGACAGTGATATAAAAGATAGGGCAACAATGATGACCAAAGAAACAGGGTTATTATCATAAATTGCAAGAGTTGGGTTTACCTTTTTTAGTCCAATGACAGGAGAGTTGCATTTGTTAACTGTAGAATCGCGAAGAGCAGCAGTCAGGAATGCTTGCTTAGCACGCTTCGCAGAAACGCTGGAGGAAAAGCCACGTAAAGACCTTTTACCCTTGTCTGGGCCAAAGACATCAACTAAACCATCGGAACCAAAATCATATGAGCAGTTAGTTCCTTTCTCATCGCTTCTCATAGGCAGCTTTGACTTTTTCCTGCGTAATATGTGTTACCCAATAACTGTTACGAAAGTTTAAGTAAAAGTTTGACATGCTTTTAATTCTTGAAATACCTACATATTTTTCAACTGCTGATGGATGAACAGTTCCATCGCTTTTTTCATGACCCTTCATCCAAGCGTATTCGCGATCCTCTGTAAGCATCCCATCCTCTTCTGCCTGCTCATTTGAATCCATATTAGTTGCATAACCATAACAAAATATAATTTCAAAATAACTAATAGAATTGAGAAGTGTATAAAACATACAAGGAGATGACATTTGTTCGCATAGGTACGCCTCCCAAGAGTATGGGGGATTGTGCATTTCTTTTTGTTCTCTGATTTCTTTTCATGGCTTTCTCTGACTCCTTCTTTGAACTCATTCTCAACGAAAGCAGTCCAATTACTTGGAGTAACCCCCACCGGAACGTTTGCTAGAATCTGCTCTTTGCTTTTCCACGCATTTGGATCCAAACCAGCTTGAATAGCAGCTTCAATTTGTGCTTTACCTCTTGCTATCCTGAAATAATTCTGTCGAAGCCTGGTATTTGAATGTTCTGAACTTCTGTGAAAAGGCTACTTCGAGGTTCGGGCGTACCAAGTGCGAAGGAGCATTAAACTCAAAACTCCCTCTAAGTAACAAATGTAATGGTCAGGGTCATAATTCAACAAGAAAATCTTATGATAAAAATATGGACAGACATAATCCTATACAACAACAACAGTGCATGCAACACATAGTACCTTTTGTAAAGTCTAACATACACCAAAATGAAACTCAATACTCAAGAGTCAAGAAGAAATGTATCTAAAAAAACTTGTTGACCTAAAACAGAAGGGTACATAACAATGTCATGGAGTTTTAAAATAAGTACAGAGCAAAAGAAACGAGGATTGTGCTTAACAGTAAAAACACTATTCTCATGGATCTGCATTAAAAACTTTACTATATACCTTTTCAAGTCTTATACTTAAGTAATAGCTGTGAGATTACATTTCTTGAAACATTTTGCATAGAGTCGTAGATATTCAGACCACAACCATGCCACAAAGTACACACTACAGACCCCTGAGACCAAATAGTTCTAATATGTACAGATTATGTCTTATACATTACATTTAAACATATTTGAGCTATAAAAATGCATAAAAGACTTAACATTTCTTAAGAATTTGCTACAGATCCACAAAAAACCAAACTTTTCCTAAGACCTAAGAAATTGTAAGCAACCACATTGTTCACATAAGAAAAAATCACAACAAATATGTTTTTAAATCAAACCCAGTGTTTGCATAACAAGAAAACCACAAGAACTCTTGCACAATCAAGATAACTAATTGACTAAGTATCATATAAATCTTTACCAAAAAGTGAAAGGAAGAAAATTAACACAGGAATCATATTGTTATTTAATACGAACCTGATGTGATTGCAAATGAATCTTTTAAATCATACCAATTGTTTCTTTTAACCTGAAATTGGAAATTAGGGAAAACATCAATTACAAAGGCAGAAGATCTGAGAATAGAAACGATCATTAACAAACGGAAATAATAAACATTAACTGTCCTTTAATTATGATTTCTCATTAACAATTTGCTTTTCATATAGAAACTGAAAAGGGATCTGTAATAACAAGTAGTTGGTGAACTAAGACTAAAACCAATTTAAAAGACATTTCTAAAAACATTTCAAGGTAAAAAAGAGCCGCCTGAACTGGTTATACTAATGGGTTCATGGATTTTTCAGTTATGGACTTGGTAAACATTTTGGTATGCTATTGTATGTAAGGAGAAGTGACAAGGGGGGGGGGGTGATTTCACATCAATTGTGAGTCAATCAAAAGCACTAGATACCAAAACTTAAATTCAATATTGAACAAGTTGAAAAAAATTATATACACCAATCACAAATCATAAATAGCTAATTTGTTTCTGGTTAGTCGTGAAGAAATTCAATATTCAACTACCCTCATTTCATATTCTTTTTTTCATCTATCGTTAGTAAGCAGTCGATCACTAGTAGCCTCCCATGCTTGTCATGAAGGAAAAAGAATCGCTCTTTTAAGTTTCAAATCACTACTCAAAGACCCTATAAATCGCCTGTGTTCACGGTAAGAAGCCAGATATCATCGGAACTGCTGTAATTGGCATGGAATCAAATGTTCCAACGATTCCTTTCATGTTGTCTAAATAGAATTGGAAAATAAACCACAGCCATGCAACCAGTTCATAAGAAATCCCCCTTCTGCCTGCACTACTGGTAACATCCCTCCTTCCCATTTCACTCTTACCCATTTAGATAATCTAGACCATAGCTTCAACATATTTACGGACACACAAATCCCTGCTAAGTTCTCTAGCCTAAAAATTCTTAGACATCTTGACCACCCAATTCTCAAACTTATCTTCTCTACAATACTTGGACATCGCTTGCAGTTTTATAGCTACAGAAGCATTGTTTTCTACATCTACCTTGCCCCTAGTATCATCATCTACAAAGTGGGAAAAAGGGTTAGTGAATCTGAATGTACTAAAGCTGGCCGGTGTCAATCTACATGAGGCTGATGCAGCATCTTTACAAGAGAGTTTTGCTTAACCAATCTATTTTCCTCCAATTTACAAACTCCCCAGATTACAATCTCTAGACCTATCTGATAACGGCATAGCAGGGTTATATTCCTTTTTCCATTTACAATCTAAAACATCTAAAATTCCTTAATTTGCCTACAAATAATTTTCAAGGACACATTCCAAAGTCAATCATCAAGATACACAAACTATCTTAGAGATTTTTCATTAGCGTCAAACAATCTAACAAGAACATGATTGCAATCTAAACATAGTAGACAATTAAGATTGCAACTCTCTAACTTCTATGTCTAGCCCATGAAAGCGATATCCTAGAATTGAAGATCTACAGACATAAATATATCAAATGGAATCATCCATCAGGTTATCCCTCTAGTCAAGCGAGAGGGAAACACCAGTTCCCCTTTAAAGCACTACCGAAATGCAATGTACAAAAATGTTACCCAAGACAAGTTACAGGGACTGAGACCATCGAAAGGCCGCCTAGTTTACAGGGAATCTTAATCTCAAGTGATCAGGATGTAATTTGATTAACAGTGTCAGTAACAGGTGGATAAGATCACCACACTACCAAATAAACAGAAGTGGTCAGGATGTCATTTGATTCAACAAGTTCGCAAGTCCCAGAGAGAAAGGTGCAACCTTTGTGCTTCTGAGGACCTAAAACTCTTTCACAATGAAATCAAACCTCGGAGTATAAAGAAAAGAGAGGCAGGCTTAGGTTTGGAATTTACAGAATCAAGCAATCACAAAATAAGGAAAAATTAAACATAAGGAACTAAAGCTCGAAACAGTACTGTTGCTTGCCTTTACTGTAAAGGTTTGCACACTAAAGTTTTTCATTGTAAGCAAAAATTCACAAGCACATAGGTAGCTACAGGATTAGTCCTATGTTGCTGATAGTGATAAGAAACATCAAATTGTTCATTTAAAAACAAACCACAATAATGAATCAAACCCAGAGTGTTTGCATAACAATAAAACATATTCACATAACAAGTTAACGAATCGACTATATAATAGAAATCATCACCAAACTGACCAGATCTGATTGCAAATTAATCCTTGAAATACACCAACTATTTTTTTCAACCTGAAAATAGAAATTAGGGCAAACATCAATAAGGGAAGAAAAACAACTATAATTAGATTAACAATAGTAATCTACAGAAAACCCTAACAACAATTTTTATCTTCAATTAAACGAAATCCAAATCGTGTTAATAATTTATCTGAAAAATCAAGGTAGAATAGTAACAGAATCTCATGATTTGATGAAGAACAAAAGAGCAGTAAAAATCTTCCATAAGAAACTGGTTAGGCTTAACGAAATCAAAAGATTTTTTGAGGGGAATTTTTTTTCTTACAGTAAAGAAATCTCAGATGCATAATTACTATGTAGATTTTTTTTTTTTTTTTTTGTTCCTCTGTAGATGTATTATGGAGATTACGGAGTACTGAAAAATAATTGAAGGAGGAGTAAGAGACTTACCTTGATTGAAGATAATATTACTTTTACTTTTTTTTTATTTCTTTTTTTCCCTTAAGGTTTTTAATATAGTATATAATAACCGTGCATAAATATTGGAGTAAAATCTGCCAGGGAGGGAAAATATGATATCCCAAGTATTTTTTGGCCGTAATTATTTGGCTGGAGCAGGAAATTCATTTCCACGTATTTTTATTTTATTTTAATATTTTTCTAATCTTTTTTATTGGGATGGATAATTTGTCACACCAATAAGTATCACAAAATTACTTAAAAATAAAATATAATTAAGAAAAGATATATGTTACACTTTTTAAAGTTGTCACACCTATTTGTGTAACAACATCTGTCACACAAATTAGTGTAACAATTCAGTGTTACAAATTACTCCATTTGGTGTAGTGTATAATTAAATCTATATAATTAAATTAGTTAAATTAGTTCGATTAGTTAGTAGATTTAGAAATATGATTTTAGAAATAATTGATAAAGAGAAGAGAGTGAGGTAGTAGAAGAAGTTTTGGGAGCAAAATTAGGGTTTTGAGAATTTGGTGAGATGGGTGATCCTAATCCTAATTTTGAAGTGGAAAAATCTTCAACAACTCCTACAGATGAATCTATGTATGATAATACACAAAATCATAATGAAATGGATTATATGCATGGTCCTCACTTTTATTTTTCATAAACTCAAGATGCATTTGTAAATGATGAACCTTTTGAACCAAATAAAGAATCAAATGACTCAGAAGAAGAATTGAGAGCTGAAAATAAACAGGTACATGCATGTTTAAATCGCCAAATGATGAAACTAGGTTTTGTTTTGTTTTTTTTACTTTTTATTTCTCAAAATCATCATGGTCGGGGTTGGTACAACCTTGACGATTACTATAGTCGGTACAATGTTTTATATCAAACCTAACGATTTTTCATGAGTCATATTTTGGTTGTCAAGTTTTTTGTAACAGAAAATGCCGGCGATTTTGGCTATTGTTAAAGTCGTCATTGTCGAAATTATACACCTTGACGACCAAATGTGTTTCACATCACAGAGAACTATGTTGGGAAATATGCTTTGGTCGTCAAAGTTTGGATACGTCGACCGTGCAAACTAGTTTTTGGACGTTAGTAATGTATAATTCGACCGTGCCGACTAGTTTTTGGTCGTCAGTAATGTATAAGTCGACCTTGTCGATTATTGATTAGTCGTCTATGTTTTTATTTGTCGAGCTTGCCGACTTTGAATTTTTACCATACGTTATATCTGACTTGTGATGTTTTGTAGATTATATTGGCGTTAAACAATCAGCCTGAAGCTTACAGTGTTAGGGGGCCTGATACTTCCGCCCATTATGCTAATGATTTGGAATGGTTTTCTAAAGACGAAGCAGTGCATTGAGTTATTGAGAAAGCAAAAGAGAATATGTGCGTTCTAGTGAAAAACACCCAACAAAAACCTAGGTGATTTGAAATGGTTTGTGGGTGTAGTGGATCGCAAGCAAGTCACAAGAGAAAGGGTTATGTGTGTGCTAAAAAGATGAATAAGGTGTACAAGGTAATTAATTCAAAGAAATGTGTTTCCCCATTCAAGATTATATTCTTGAAGAAACAATACACCAACATGTGGAGAATGTATAAAGTTGTTATTGGTTGGCATAAAAATAAAGATCCATAAAGTCTTGTTGGATATCCCCCGTAGCCAAGTTGAAGCCGCACGAGTTCGATCAAGTACAAACAAATCAGGGAACTAAACCAAGAAAGATTTTAAGTAAGTTCAAGACGGATGACAAGAATAACCTTTCTTCATTATCTACAATTTATGCGGCCAAAGCAACTATCAAAAGGTTTGAATGGAATGGTAGGAAGGTAATACAAGAATCACAAAGTTGGCACACAAACACAACTACACATTGAGACACCATAAAGCATTAGATGACAAGGTGGATCGTATTTTTTTCGCGCATCCGAAGATGATTGAATTGGCTCGGTGCTTCTACCAATTGTTGTTTATGGAATGTACTTATAATACGAATAGGTACAACATGCCTTTGTGAAATATTGTTGGACAAACCTTGAATAAATAATCATTTACGGTAGCATGGTGTTTTATGGATCGTGAGAAGGATCACAGTTATATTTGGACATTGGAAACCTTGAAGCTTCTCTACCACGAAGATGAACTCACGGGGTTGTAGTGATCGACAATGGGCAAGAACTAATTAACTCCGTAAGGATAGTTTTTCCCAAGGAACAAAATTTGCTTTGCACATGGCACATATAATGCAATTTTAGGAAAAACTGCAGGCATCATATCCAAAATAAGAAGGAAAAGAAAGGTTTTGAACGTGCAAAAGAGGAGGATGAACGACTTAGCAAACTAAGAAGAGGAAAATAAATAAGATGAAGAATGAAAAGAAAGTGAGATTAAATTTGGGTTATTTATGAAAGCATGTATGACCGTGGAAACATATGAGAAAAACTTGAAGGAGTTTGAGGATGGTTGGGGTATTAATTACCACAAAGTAGTGGCATATTGCAAGAGACAATGGTTGAGGCCAAACAAAGAGAGGTTTGTGTATGCTTTTACTTACAATTATAAACATTGCAAACTGGAGTCCACAAGAATGGTAGAGCAAGCTCATGGGAGACTAAAAGGTCTACTTTTCACAAGTCAAAATGGGATTGTGACGGTATAACATGTTATCCATAAGTACACTAATAATGATCTCAATAAGATAAACAAGCAATTCGAAGAAAGTAAGCACCGAAAGTTAAAGAGTTGTCCTGATGATGATTGGTTGCTGATGGGTATAATTTACAACGTATCGCATTAGGAAATACATTTTATGATGAAATATCTCAAGTAATATCAAAAGTACGATGACCCGAGCACTCCTTGTAATTATAGGAAAATGAAGGCTATCGGACTTCCTTGTCGTCATATGCTTGGTAGGTATAGAACTCCAATTCCGATTGAGGATATTGATCCTTATTGGAAGCAACTATCTTTTATTCCGACGCCAAGAGAATCTCCCGACGAAGACTTTGGCAACATGGAACTTGGGCGAATAATCCTCAACAAGTACCACAAAATGAATAGGGTGGAAAAACAAACTTTGAAGCACAAGTTGATGCCAATTTTTTACCCTTTTATGAAAGAACTTGAAGAACCTATGAAGCAAGATTCAACGGGTAGACTACCTACCACAAAGTCAATGGCAGAAAAAAGGAAATAATTGAATCACTTGTTAAGTACAGATAGAGATCCATCCGGACATGAGTATACCGAGGCGGAATACAAAGAGGAACCGGCTAAAAAGAAAAGAGGTCTCCCAAAGAAGGATACAACTACACCAACGATTTCAAACTTGAACCCAAACAGTACTCCTTTTCTTGAGAGCCAAGCAAGTGTGGAAGATGTTGTAAGGAAAAGAGGTCGCCCAAAGAAGGAGACAACTACACTAACGGTTCTGCAAGTAAAGCCAAATATTACTTCTCCGCTTGAGAGTCAACCAAATATAGGAGATGTTGTAAGGAAAATAGGTCGTCCAAGGAAAGTAATAAAACTGGTATTGGATGAGTATCTCATACAACTCCCTCAAATTATTATTAAGTTCGTTATTGGTACCAACGCCATCCTAATGGATAGAAATTGTGGGTTTCATGTTGCCTCCCAACAATTGGGACACCTAGGTGGAGCCGTTATAGAGAATCTCACCCAATGTCAGTATAAAAGAAAGAAGATGGCTACACAACTAAATAAAGACAAGGAATTTTATACTTCAATGATGCTAAAAGGTTCGATGGAAGACAATGAAGTGACTTTCAAGGATTCACTTGCTAGTGTTAAAGGACTGGAGGGATGTACACCAATTATATTTGAGCATTGGATGATAAGGCCGTAGTGTGGCCATCTATTGGCGAATACGTGGTCATGCGTAGTTCACCTTTTTAGTCCTGGAGGTTGTCTAAAATTTTCACCAAAACATGTGGTTTGTGTAGAGCAGCTCAAGTATAAAAGAATTTCCATAGCTGTGGTGGATAACAATCATTTTATTGGTCTACAACTACACAAGGATTGTCCATTACCTCCTCTTTGTAGGTTCAGCTTTTGGGAAAAGTTCATAAAAAAACAAGAGCGAGGAATGGGCGAAACTTTATAAGGACAACATGAACCTCTGGAGTGCTTTGGATGAGTCTATCAAAGGTATAATAGATTTGAGTGAAGGAGGTTTAATAGATTTGAATGAACTTCTCCAATAGATTTGAGGGGTGACTGTGTTGGGAAAATGTTAGACCATTGCTCGGTTAAACCCACAAGTTTTGCTATCTCAAGCTTGTTGTCAATGTTAGGTGATCAAAACTATATTTTGATTTATAGTCTACTAAGTCAAGTTTCAGATAGGTTAGAATTGTAATTGAGTATCATAGATCACCCTTGGAGACTGAAGATCGACGAAGGCATTTGGAGAACTTCTGTATAGGGTATGTGAAGACTGAACCATTCTACTTTACTTATTATACCATCATTTTATATATATCTATTGAGACTTTGCTGTATGACTTATAGTAGATTTACAAAGAAGATGTTTCCGGTCAAGCTTGTCTCGTGAAAATCTCGAAATATGAATTAGCGATCAGATGTTTAAAGTTCCTTAACACTACGAATTAATTTGTGGATCAATTAAAAATTTCCCATGCAAATGATTATATCACTTGGGAATGTTTCAAATATGATACGAGAAACATATGAACTTACTGAAATATCTACTAAGGGTAGGTTGGCGAACCAATTCGCAAACCATAGATATCTGAGATTAGAATGAAGGTTGGTGAACCAATTCGCAAACCGCAAGAGCCATATCTTACTATCTTTACCTTGATAGTTCATGTATCATGATCTTGTTTTTCTGTTATCGAGGTTTTTGAAAACCCGGGGGTACTACACCACACCCAACTTTTTCGTTCGGCAATCTGTATGGACTAAACCTTAATAATATTCCGAGAGTAAAAACTCAATCAAAGAATAATACTAAATATTTTATCTCTTTCTCTTTTAACAATCACAAACTTAAACAGATATAGAAATTGAATATGTAAGTCTGATTATATGAAGAGAAGCTTGGACAGTACCAAAGATCAATATCCAAGATCAATCAAAGTCCTATCCAACAAACAAGGTCGGATTTATCAACGATGATTGATTAACGCACAACCTGTGATATTTTAATTATAAAGATAAACAATATAATGCGGAAAAGAAATAACACAGACACCAGAAATTTTGTTAACGAGGAAACCGCAAATGCAGAAAAATCCCGGGACCTAGTCCAATAAACACACACTGATTATAAGCTGTTACACCAATTTCCTACTACCTATTCGGACTAGATGTAATACCTGCTTCATCTATATTCAAGCACTTGTAGAACTCCTAGCAGAACACCTATTCTCTTTAGGAATTCTTCTCGTAAATCTTCTAGCAGAACACAAATTCTATTTAGAAGTTATTCTCGAAAATCTTCTGGCAGAACACAGTTCTCTTCAAAAGCACTCTCAAAAATCTTCTAACAGAATGTTAGTTCTCTTTAGAAGATGCAACAACACGGTTGACACTTTCTGATCTTTTTCTTTCACTAAAAAACACCAGTTTGATTTCCCTTTAGATGTGAATCAAGGTTTTGGAAATCTTGTGTTTGTTTCGAACAACTACCAGATAAAAGTGGAGATATCAAAACAAACTTGTAGATTAGGGTTTCAACTTACAATCAATATACGTACCGTGAACCTGATTTTCGTAAGTGAATTTGGGTGATTCCAAAGATTAATTTCCAAGTTAAGAAAACCTTAATAATTCCACAACAAGAAAAACTAGAATAAATCTAGAGATATCTTGTTTAAAACTTCTTAAGGATTTTTACGAGATACCTTAATCAAAGTTTTCTTTCTAGTTCTGATTTCGACCAACTAGTGTCGGTATACGATCGAGAATCGAAATCTATCAAAACCTAGGGTTTATGATCAACAACTCTTGAATGGTATTATATCAGAAGAGAAGACCTTGAAATAGACAAGAGGTTAAAAACCTAGATTACAACTTATGCAACAATCACGAAGATTATTATCAACTCGTCTTTGCGATCCCCAAGGCAAAGACTTTTATCTCACTCTTGTTCACGAAGAACAGAAGACATGAAAAATAACCTTATGAAGCTTACACCAATTTTCCAAGGGATGAAAAATGTGATATTCATGAACCCTTTATTTATAGTGAACAAGGTAGCTTGAAAGCTAAGCCAGGGTAAGCTATTTTTGTTTTTCAAGACTCTCCTAATTTTGGGAGTCTTTCCTAAGTTACAACACTTGCCTAAATAATTAAATAAATAATTATTTTAGCATATATTATATTTATGTGAATAAATCACAATTTAACTTAGGAAGGAAATCTAAAATATCACAAACACTTTAATATGGTAATCAAATATGTTTGGAGTGATAGCCATCTTGCATAGATAAGGAAACATCAAAAACTTGACTAAAAAAGGCCTTTAGTCACGTAATTGGGCTCAAGTCCGAGAACCGTTACAAACAGTTCGTGGATTGTTTCCTACTAACGAACTACAAAAGTTTCAACAACGCTTATAACTATTGCTTTAATAAATCACTCACAACTTCTTCATTATAACTTGGCTCGTTGAATTCGTAAGCTCATTCACTATAACATAAGAACCTTTTCAGGGATAAAGGTTATTGTCACAAAAGTCGTGGCTCAAATAACCTCGAGTATATATACATAAATATACTTTTACCGTCAAAGGAATTGTTCCATAGAGTGAGCATTTTTTTACGATAGATTAGAATTAGAAAGGTAGAATTGAACAAGAATCCAAATGAAATCAATTACCACATACCTTTGTTGATGAAGTCCTTGTTGATGTCTTCTTGTAGTCTCCAGTCTCCATCCTTCAAGGATAGCTTCGATTCTACTTCTTAGACCTAATCTAGTCTGAAACTAACTTTAGTACTAAATCAAGAATGCGTTTTGGCAACTAAATTTGACAACTAACTTGACATTCCAACGCTAGTGGGTTCAACCGAGCAATGCTCTAACATTTTTCATAATCGCTTTCAGGAAAGATAGATAGCAATCACAAAGTTCTCTTCATATCAAAATTTGTGATTCCTCAAGATAAATATTTAAAGACTGATCTTAGTTGATCTTTGGACGATTGTTCTTGAGAGGTGGTTAAGAATCTAGGCTGCTCTTCGGGAGTTGTAAGTTCCGGATTTATGAGGTTTGTTAGCTTGTCTATTGCAAATAGATTTCCGCACTTTGATCTTTGATCTAAATGGAAATCAAATAGGATTATCTGTTAGAGGTAGATTGGTATTAAAAGTCTTCACTTCGGCTGAAGCAACTCTTAGGCTGTAAAGGACGTCAACTAAGGGAATCAAGTGCGTAGAACCTTGTGATGTTAAAGATACATAAGGAACACGAATGTAATTGAGTCACTTGGAGGGTGGATTCGGTCTCAACTTACAGTCCAATCCGAAGTCTGATAGTAGGCTAATGTCTGTAGCGGCTTAATACAGTGTGGTGTTCAATCTGGATGAGGTCCCGGGGTTTTTCGGTTATTGCGGTTTCCTTTTTTTTTTTTTAAACACGGGTGTCTTGTATTTTTCCTTTTTTGCATAATATTGTTTACATAATAAGAAAAACCTAAGAAAGTCTTCACATACATGAGTTCCAATTAGAACTCAATTTATTAGAAAATATAAAGATTTTCCAGTTAAAGAGACGGCTCAACTCGCAAACATGGACTTATTGATTGCAGGTTACAATAATCTCATATACAAGTTATCGTGCACTTTTCAGAAGCAGAAGAACTCATATAAAGGTTCCAACTTCATCTCTCTTCATGATGATAACGAGTTTTGTGATAACTTTCTTGAAACCTAATAGTAAACAAAGAAGAAGAGTTAAATCCAAAAGTGGAAAAGTCTCAAATGATGAGTATGAAAATACTCATCTTAATGCTCTCTAGGCAAGGAGACTGCAATCCTTGTTATCTAAAAATCATGTTAGGTGAGGCTTTAAACTAAACCGGTGTTTTGTTTGCCTTGAATAGTTCTGCTTTTTGACATAGTTCTTTTTGTCTTTTCTAAGAAAAAGTATACCATATTACTGTGATTTCTTGAAGACGTTACAAAGTTACCAATATTTTTTAAACTATCTGTTATATTTTACAATTTGTTGCGTATGTATATGAAATACTCTTGTATATAGATAAAAGGAAAATATGTCTCTAGTTTCACATTTTGTGCAATACAAAACTATTGAGTTAAAGAAATTTGGTTCACGAACTCTTTCCTTGTTTAACTCAATTTACAAAAATATAGTGGTCACGCGCCGACCCTATTCTTGGGAGACTTCTTGTTTTTCACCAAATACCTTAGATTTGAGTTCTCTGATTCAACGTCTTTTCTGCATTCAAACTTATCTCTCATGGCAAGCAACAACATGGAAGGGGTTCTTGATAACTATTGCAGTGATATTGGGTTAAAAGGGAAGAAAAAGAGAATTCCCGTTGATGGTAAAGTTGATGGCTCTGAGGATCATCCTCATGTCAATTGCTACTTTGCATATGATCATCAGGATGTAGAACAAGAAGAGATGATTTTTGCTAATGTTTTTTATGATTTTCTCAAACAAATTGAATAAGCAAAGCTTAATTAAGCTTGTTGAAGCATTGAAAAGTAAAGATATGCTAAGGACTGAGTTGGAAAAGGTTTCGTCTGACCTTGTTCTCATGAAATCGCATGTTAACGATCTTCTCAATGAAGAGATTTTTCCTGAAAAGTTCGTGGTTGTTGTTGATGACAAACTCAAAGGTCTCAAAACCAATGACGTTTCTTCTGGTATTTAATTAATGTTTTTCTTATTTTCTTCACTAGTTAACTCCTTGTAAGAATTTTGTTTCTATTATTTAATGGGGAACACTAGTTTTTGGAGTAGTTTTTGTGTGTTACATTAGCTATTCCAAATATTATCATCTTGCATAGTTAAAGCTTATTAATTAAATTTTATTTTGGTAGATGACTTGAGATACCAAATCTTTATGATTATATATATGTATTGCTTATATTGTGAGATTTGTTCTTTGCTATCATTATTGGTGATTAGAACATATATCTCATATTTTCTCGTAGGTTAAGCACTTTCGTTCTTGCAAAAGAGGAGTAAAATATTTTGAGAATGACAGTTTTTGATCTCTATACGATTACACTTTTTGTGAATAAACTGGTACAGGATTCCGTAAAATGTTCTTCAGGGATCGACTTACTTCCTTGATTGTGTCGCCAACAAGGAATAAGTGGTGAACTTTAATCTCTACGTTCGTAAATGGCTAGAGAAGTTATAATTCTTACGTTGAATCATATCTCACTAATTGTTCTCTTGTTCGTAACTGCCGTAGAGAATAGTTTGTGTTGATGATTTTTCTCACGAAAATATTGTATCTTAATGCCTCTAACATTAATTTCATTATTTTTAAATTCTTTGTTTGTAACTGGCGAGAAGAGAGAAAAATATTGGATACAAATTTTAATTTGTTCGTAACTGGCCTATTAAATTTAAAGTCCAAGAAAATCATTCTCTTGTGACTAGAGTAAGGTCGCTAATGTCGTTCTTTCGGGAATGACATAAATGGGGGAGAGTTCTTTTGAACTTGTGCTTAATGGTAATATCTTTGTGGGGAGTGCGGATGTGGAATTGTAGAAGATGTTTGTGCCTTATGTCTCCTTGACGCAAACCGAGATTTCTTGGTTGAAATCGTTTGAACTAAAGGTTGGTATGTGTTCTCTAGTCTTGAAACTATTTTGATTAATTAATGGTTATCCCGATTTTTCACCTTTACCAATTTTGTTAACAAAAAGGGGGAGAAGTATTAAGTAGTATCTTACTACATACATATGGATTTACGAAGCATAATGTAAGGGGGAGTGAATTATTATCTATAGGTTTTACCTATTTTGTAAAAGTAGTATGTATTGACTAAGAGGGAGAACATATCACCGTAGTATTGCTTCAAGATTGTGGTGCAATTGAATTTTGAGGAAGGTAACAATAATATGTTTTTGTATAACGACTAATGAGCTAGGAGAGTGTGTTTACCTCATACTATAAAAACTCTAACGAGTATTCTCATAAGTTGTTATAGCTACGGATCTTCAACAACAAAGTGCTAAATGATCAAATGCAGAACATTATAAGAACTCGAAGTACGAAGAATACAAGACGTGTGTTGAAGAACCAAGGAAATCAAGCATAATAGATTGAGCTAAAAAGTTTATTTATTGTATCCATATGTATTGAATAGTTTTGTCACTAAAATTGACAAAGGCGGAGATTGTTAGAGCATTGCTCGGTTGAACCCACAAGTTTTGTTATCTCAAGCTTGTTCTCAATGTTAGGTGATCAAAACTGATTTCTAGTATACTAAGTCAAGTTTCGGATAGGTTAGAATTATAGTTAAGTATCAGAGATCACCTTGAAGACTGAAGATCGACGAAGACACTTAGAGAACTTCTGTATCAGGTATGTGAAGACTGAACCATTCTATTTTATTCACTATACCATCATTCTATCTATTGAGACTATATATATCGTATGAATTATAATATATTTACAAAGAAGATGTTTCGAGTCAAGCTTGTCTTGGGGAAAATCTCGAAATATGATTTAGCAATTAGATGTTCAAAGGTTCTTAACAATATTAGTTCTACGAATTAATTTTTGGATCAATTGAAATTTTCTCATGCAAATGATTATATCATTTGGGAATGTTTCAAACATCATAAGACAAAAATATGAACTTACTGAAATTTCTACTCATGGTAGGTTGGAGAACCAATTCGCAAACTATGGATATTAGATATTAGAAATACATTAAGGTTGGCGAACCAGTTCACAAACTGCAAATTCAGTTGGGTACAGTTCACGAATCTAGTTGGCAAACCATGGTGAACTGATTTTATAAGTTGGATAAATTGGCTAGCAGTTGGCAAACCCGTTTCACGAACCGTGGTCAATTGAGTTTGGTAGTCTAGTAGGGTTGTTGAACTCGGTTCACGAACCATATCACCCTGACTCGTGAACAAGCCCTGCGGTTGGCAAATCGTTGTACCAACTTTCCCGATAACGTTTAGCAGATGCTTAAAGACCTATTATTTAAATATGTTTAACATTGCTAGAACTCTCTTAAACACTTCTAATAATTCGTTGATCACTTAAGAACTTATGTGTATGATTCATGATTATTTTCTTAAATGTTTAAATGAACATCAAATAACTTTTAGTTTTTTGGATAACTTGCCAAACCGAACAATTATTATACACGGTTCAGTAACCGAAACTATGTGTATAGTCTTCTATTGTAGTTTGAAGACCTAATTTGTTTGCTTGATTCTTAAGTTATCTTTGCTTGATTCTCAAGTTATATTTTCTTGAACCTATGTGTATGTAACAGCTTAATACAACATGGTGTTCAATTTGGACGAGGTCCCGAGGTTTTTCTGCTATTACGGTTTCCTCGTTAATAAAATTTCTGGTGTCTTATGTTTTTCCTTTTCCGCATTATATTGTTTATCTTTATAATTGGATTTACACATGTTTGTACGTATTCAATCTAAGTAGATACATTCGTTTAATTATAATCGATTACGAGACTAGTTTCTTGTAGAATTCATATCTTGGAAGATAGATAACAAGTTTAATCACTTGGCATAATTCCTATTGAATTATTTGGATACGACTAGATTGATCTTGGATATTGATTTTTTAGATCATCCAAGTACTCTGCTTAACAATCAGGTTCACGAACCTTGTGTATATATATGTACTGATTGAGATACTAACTCTGTATACATATTCTTCAGGATCATTAAGTTGGTCTACTTGCAATTGTATTAAGTTTTGCCTATACAGGTTGTCGAACGAAAAAAGTAGGGTGTATTTAGTATCCCCTGTGTTTTCAGAAATAATGAATCTTTTTGTGATTTTAGTTTAAGAATTTAAGTGTTTTTAGTTTTTAGGGTTAAACTGATTTTGACAAATGAGGTATATGTTTAAGTGTTTTAAGGTCAAGGGTAATAAGGTAAGTTCACCAAATTTTACAACCCCTTAGTCAAGGCACTAGTTCCATTTAAATTTGGGTATACCCAACCAGTTTTGTTAGTGGTGCTAAACCAACTCCACGAAGTATGGAATCCTCCGAATCTTCTTTCTTTTGTCTCCTCTATCACACGAGGCTAGTCAAATGCTTTTGTTTTTTTGATTTGCTTGTTTTCATTTCCTTTTGTTTGTAGCTTTGTTTCTGGCTATAAAAAGAAATAAAAATTGATTTTCAAATCCATCAAACTTTGGTCCTTAATCATATTCACCTAAATATTTTAAACCCATCTGTTTAATTTTAAAAATACTACTCCCTCCGCTCCCAATATAAAGACAGTGTTAGAGCACTGCTCGGTCGAACTCACAGGCGTTGCTATCTCAAGCTTGTTGTCAAGTTTATTTGCCAAAACTATAAGTCTTAATTTCTAGTCTACTTATAGCTAAGTCTCGGATTAGGATATAAAGTGTAGTTGAGCATTAGACTTCACGGCATTCAACGATTAAAGACGAAGAACTACTAAGGGGAGCTTGTGGAACTTCATCAACAAAGGGTATGTGGAGACTTGAACTCATCTAACACTCAAAAGTCTATCTACTCTATCTCCTATTTGAGAAAAAAGTCGTATAGCTATATAGACTTCAATTATACACATTTGATTTTTCGAGATGAGTTTAACTCGCTTACATATTTATCGAAATATGTGTTCGTAAGCTTTCGCTTTAACCAAGTTCATCTTATATTCTTGATGAAAGTCAAAAGATGATAATGTGAAAATCGTCTGGTAACATCTTATATGATTTGTGTGAGACAGTCATTTGATATAGACTCGGAATGTTTCGTATTGATCATTCGATCACTTGAAAATTGCTTTGAAGCTAATAGTTTGTGTGAGAAAGCTATTGTCGTCTTCCGAGAATGTTTCAATGATTGAAATAAGAGTTTAGAACAATTGGATATAAGCATAGTATGCGTACTTGCATATATGTAATCCAAGTCCGGGAACCATGGTATGCATAACCGTATGCGTACTGCTTGGTTTGGTGAAAGTCCAGGAACCTTGTATGCATACCGGTACGTGTACTGGAGTGAGGATCAGGTCCGGGAATTTCAGCTGAGTTTGGAAGGTATGCGTACCAGTTCACGTACTGGCGAACCCAAACTTAGTCCGGCCATTTAGGTATGCGTACCTTTTTGCATACCTGAGTGGATAATGTTCTAAAATCGGTTTGTTCATGAACTAATACATTTATATAATAAGGAATGCAATCTTTTGCAAACCGTGGCTATAATGTTCATGAATTGATTCGAGTGAATCAAAATAGATTTTGCTTTAATTGTGTCTTGTATACTTCTATGAGAATATAAACAATTGAACAACTCTAAAACTAGTTTCATTTGAGTCATTTGAACTAGTTATGGTTATGATGAATAAGGTTGATATGAAAGTGTTCATATGGCTAACTTCGGTTAACTATTGTTGAGCCAACAAAGGTGTACACGTTTAGGTACGGTTACTCATATCTAAATGAAGTCACTTTTCGTTTGTGTGTAACAAGCTAAGTTCGATCTAACGGTTGAAATATATTAGCTTGAGTCTAATCAGGTTTTCATCTAACGGTGAATATTAAATGCTTTGTTACCAAGGTAACATTGATTGCAAACCCTGATTTGAAGACTATATAAAGGAGAACTCTAACAACTGGGAAATCTAATCCCCACACCTCTTGTGTGATACTAGTTGCGATTAGAGTCGATTCTCCTTTAACCGTAGGTTTTTTCTAAAACCATGTAGGTTAACGACTTGAAGACTTCTTTGGGATTATGAAGCCAGACACAACTATTTTCTCTGTAGTTGCGTGTTCTGATCTTGCTGTTTTCTATCGTGATTGAGTACCATCTTCTCTAAGATTTGCTCGAGATTTAATCTCCGATAGGCAAGATAAAAAGTAGTCACAAACATCTTCGTCTCATCGTTTATGATTCCACAATATCTTGTTTCGCTTTCATACGATTAAGATTAATATGAGGTGATTGATATTTCTAGGTTGTTCTTCGGGAATATAAATCTGGTGTATCAATTGGTTCTTGTTCACCTTGATTTATCAAAAGACGTAACAAAACTCATAGGTCTATCTGTAGGAGACAGATTTATCTATTCAATAAACTTTTATGTGTGAGACAGATTGGTTTATCAAGTCTTCGACTTTGGGTCGTAGCAACTCTTAGTTGTGGGTGAGATCAGATAAGGGAATCAAGTGCGCAGAATCCGGCGTGGTTCTAGAGGCGTAAGGAACGCGACTGTACCTTGATCAGTGTGAGATTTGTTATGGCTCAACTACATTCCAGTCTGATGTTAACTTGGAGTAGGCTAGTGTCTGTAGCGGCTTAATACAGTATGGTGTTCAAATCTGGACTAGGTCCCGGGGTTTTTCTGCATTTGCGGTTTCCTCGTTAACAAAACTTCTGGTGTCTGTGTTATTTATTTTCCGCATTACATTTGTTTATATAATTGAAATATCACAGTTTGTGCGTAAGTTCAATCAATTGTTAATCCAACCTTTGGTTGTTGATTAAATTGATTGACACTTGGATATTGGTTTTTGATATCGTCCAAGTTATTTCTTATATTGAATCGGGCTCGCAAATTTCTATTTGTTTGATTGCAGATTGAATTGAGATATATTGATATAACTCTTTGATATACTTTTCTTAAGATTGAGTCTAACTGTCTAGTTGATTCTCTTGAAAGTATATTGGAGTTAGTCCATACAGATTGCTAAGCGATATATTGGGGGTGGTTGTTGTACCCCCGCTTTTTCAGACAGATAAGGAGCATTCTTCTAGAATAAGAAAAAAAAAATAGTTTTCATAATGTTACTCTTACTTTCATAATTTACCCTCATCTTATCATGCTATAAATATTATATATCAATAGATCTTGAGGAGGATATGTAGACACTTTTATATACACACTGTCATACATGATTTGCGCCATTTTCTTCACAAAACTCAAATGATAATGCATTTAAATATAATATTTTGATGATACGTTCCCCTTATAAGACTCTACATTCTTACCAAAAATAATCATGATCCAAAATACCAAACTTCACCATCTACTGATCTTAATTTTAACCATTAACTATTGACGTCTGATTTTCAAAGGGGTGGATGGTGGTGTTGGACGTCTCGAATTGTGCCCATTTTTGGTAGGAATGTAGAGTTTTATAAGAGGAATGTATCGTCTAAATATTACATCTATATTCATCATCATTTGAGTTTTATAAGAGTGTCCACGGATCCTACCTCATATAGAAATCTTAATCTCATATTTAACTAATGCATCTTAAATAAGTGTATACTAGATTGGTACACCTTCTATGTAACTGGCGCGCTTAACTTCTCCTAACAAATCAAAAAAAAAAAAAAAATGATCAAAATTGATAATTGCGGGTGCCTTTTTATTACTCTTTTTCTTCCAGATAGATGATGAAGAAACATACAGATCAAAGACTTCTTTATTTTAGAATTGATAGTTGCCTGTGGCTTTTTATAATATTCTCTAGCAAAGTTATTTTCTTTTTAATAATAAAATAATAATGAAAACCTTTGTACAAATCAAAGCCTTTTTTATGATCAATATTGGTGGTTACCCATTAGTTTTTGTTATTATTTTTGTTTCAAATAAAATGATGATGAAATTGATAGTTACCCGTTCTTTTTTGTTATACCCTCCCACAAAACTTTTATTTTTTATTATAAAATAATAAGAAAAGTTGATAATCACCCAAGGATCAGATTTTTGGTACAATACGTACAACATTGCGTTGTTTGCCTTCAAAGGAATTTCAGGATCAAATATTAGGGAACGAAGATATTAGCCATCGTAATGACGTGGGTGAGATAGCTGGGTTCATCTGTAACACATGTGAACTCTGAATAGTGTTGCAAATGTAGCATTAGATAGGAAGTAATGTGACTGCATTTTCCCTACCCTTTGTTCTTTGACGGCGGCGGATGAGCTTGGAGATGCATTTGATAATATTTTATCTGGTTTTTTACCATGCATCCTGCTGTTTTTTATTAGTTTTTCGAGCTTTTTGAGCCTTATTTTTTCTTTTGTAGAACCGATACATCCTATCACATTGTTATTGTTGTTAGAAAATTGGGATAATTGGAGTTTAGTACTTATGTTATGACCAACACTAGGTTTTGGTCGGTCTAACATTTGTCCAAACGTTAGGGTTTGTTACCTGGACTGGACGTGGACATAAATTGACCGTTTATTGCTAGAATTTGACTAATATAAAATAAAATAAAAATACAGTACAATAATAAGTTAACAATTTTATCCTTAGAGGGGATTTGATCCAACGATTTATATATATAAAAAAAAACAACTACGGTCCTGATTTCTCTATTCTTTTCTCTCTTATGCTCAGGTCGGCTCATTCACAACAAATTCTTCTCCAGTTTCCCTTCTATTGTCGTCTCCATTCTATTCCTCCTCTGTATTTTTTTTCTTCTTTTCGTTGAAATCAAACGTATCCTGAGTTGAAGATGGTTGTGTTAATTCGAAGATGGTTTTGTTGATTCAAGGAGAAATCAGCACTGGTTTGAATCAGTGAAGAGACATAAAATAAGAAATTAGGGTTTGCAGTAGAGATGGGTTTTGATGGAGGAGATCTATGATGAAAATTCGAACAAATATGGAATGATTCTGTGGTGATTTCGGGGTAAGATTTAGGTGGGATTTGAAGGGTTGCGGTTGAAAGTTAAAGATGGTGGTTGATGTAAGGTTCCGATGATGAATTAGGGGTTTAATTCCGACGGTGTTGTTGGTATGGACAGTGAGAAGAATAAAAAGGTGGGTCTTGTTCGATTGATAATTGTGATAGAGAAGAAGGTAAAGAATCAGAAATTGGGCATTCTAGATGGCTGAAATTACAACACTTAGTGATACGGTGTTGGTAATAATGGTTGTACACAGATTGAAGACGAACTAGGGCTACTGCCGTTGTTGTCTGGCTGTGAATTGAGAGGCTTTATTGCAAGGTTTTGTACAGGGTTGTTCAATCGACAGAATGTGCGTTCAATTTGAGGATTTATTTGTCCGAGAGTAGATCCCATGGTAGCTACTTTTGAGCTGTCAGGGAATGGAAGTTTGTTGTGGTCTGCCTTTGGATGAGCTATTGCAATCGGTGGGAATAGGTTGCGTTGATATTTGATTTGGAGAGAAATGTTAGAAGATGAGTAGTAACGTGACCGAGATTAATAGAATTGAGCTCGAGTGGTGGTTCTGATGAGCCTGAATATGGTGCTAGGAAGGAGATGGGTCTAATCGGAGATGAGAAATTTGTAATTATTAAGAAAATGGAAGGGTATGATTGTAAACTTCTTAATAATTACATTTTATATAAATCTTATAATAATTACTAAACATAAGCTCGTCCAGACAGGTACCAAGCCTTAATATTGGACAAATATTAGACAAAAGTCTAGTGTTGGTCATAACCTAAATACCAAACTCCAATTATCCCTAGAAAATTATTTAGAATACTTTTACATTATAACATAACATAAAAATCATCGACACAAGTCACGAAAAATCATAATTGTCGATACATACTTGCATTGTGAAAATAACGCACCATAAATGCAAACCCTGGTGCACCTTTTATAAAATTATTCGTATGAGTACATAATAGAATCAAAAGAGACAGTCTGTAACTCATAAATGGCGAGAAAAATTCAGTCAAAATTTTAGCAATATCAAGTATCTCATCACATCAGTGATTAAATTTATTATCCCTTCGATATACTTTAGGATCCATGGAAATTTGGTACATACCTTCTGAATGAAGTGATGCTAACCAATCTTAACTACATATCATGCAATGGAAAATCCAAATCATATCTCAGAGAACGTAATTCACCACCCTATAAACACTCTGAGCACCCATTAGTAGTGAAGAAGATGGGCACAAAAAACAATCAATAACTACAAAGGAAAAAACAATCATTACGGTATGCCTCTTATATTATATAGCCGTATCTTAGATTTTTGATGGAATATAATCAAGACTTTAGCCGTATCTCCGTGTTTTGATGTAGTTACCAATGCAAATATCAAAAACACCAAAACGTCAAACTTACCTTCTTTTATTTTTTTTCCATATTTTATGTTCAATAAGTGAATGAACCTATACAACTCTTGAGAACGATCAACTTATGAACAACGATGGTTCCCTCCAACCCTCAATTTCCGTACTGGGGATTTCGGGCTTAGTGAGGTGGATATTGCAGATTTTGGGTTTATAGATTTTCAAAATTCCGTTTTCAGTTATCCTACACTTTCCCGATAAGAGTTTTTGGGTTCCTAATGTAGCTTTGAGTCCTAATATGGTAGGTTATCGACCATTGAATTGTATTTGGATTTTAATAAAATCCAGACACAGCTATTTTCGTTTTTTTATTTCACCCATAATATTTATTATACCAATTAAATGTTGCCAAGTTCCCTCACCAAAACTCTAGTTTCACAAAAGATTGATTTCGTCCAATAGGAAATGAAGGTTTCATCACCGTTGTGTGTGTTTCCTAGGTGACAACACAAACAAGACATCTTGATTCTAATTTTTCTTTAAGTTTAGGGGAAAAATAATAATTCATATCCAATGGTGTTGTTTGTGATCACTTTTTTACTAAATGTAAACTTTATCTTTAGTAATTTAAAGATTTAATTAGAGCTAAAAAAGATTATTTAATATATTGGAATTAATTTTAGTTAAGCAAAAGCTTACTAGGATAGCTTGACATCCTCATGCTTCTTATTGATTTAAGAAGTTGGAGTTGGAGAATTTTTTTAGGAAAAATGAATGTCGATCCTATGCGGATTTAGATATTTGTCATCACATACATTCCATTGGAAAAGCTCTAAGGTTGTGCTTGATTACAAAAAAAAGAAACCAGTTCCATGGAAAATGTTTCTGTGAAATCAGTATCCTGGGGAAGGGAAGGCAAGGAAATACTTTCCATGGAATTCAATGGAATTGAGTTTAAAACATATTTTAGGCTACACTTTTTTACAATTCCATGAAAATAGATTTTTGATCAAACGATGGAAACACGCTATTTTCATGGAAAAATGGCTAATTGTTGAATATTTGTTATCAAACCAAATATTTTGTTAGATTAAATATAAAGGAAGAATCGTTTGAGAAGAGAAGTGTGTTTATTTGATAAGTCAAGACAGTTAGTAGGCATCTGATTTGTTGGTTTAAGAGTTTCAAATTTTGAAATCCAATAACTGCGTATTAACTGAAAGATTGGAATCCAAATCCTAAAAGATGCGTCTATATATATTTTGGTTCTGAGACGTATGAAATCTCAAGAGTTGCAACGATATTGAATGGACGCAATACATGTCCATTCAATATCTATATAAGTGAACCAGGAACAAGAGATATAGACAGATTCAAGCACCCAGAAATCCTTTTAAGTTTCTCTTCAAACTCTTTTCTACTGTAATAACCATTAAGTATTTGTACCAATTGTTAGAGCACTGCTCGGTCGAACTCGCAAGCGTTTCTATCTCAAGCTTGTTTGTCAAGTTTAGTTGTCAAAACTATAAGTCTTGATTTTTAGTCTACTTATAGCTATGTCTCGGATTAGGATAGAATGTGTAGTTGAGCTTTAGACTTCACGGCCATCGATTGAAGACGAGGAACTACTAAAGGGAGCTTGTGGAACTTCATCAACAAGAGGTATGTGGAGACTTGAACTCATCTATCACTCAGAAGTGTATTTCTATTCTATCTCCTATTGTGACAAAATTCGTATAGCTATATAGACTTTACTTTATACACATTTGATATTTCGAGATGAGTTTAACTCGCTTACATATTTCTCGAAAAAGGTGTTGGTAAGCTTTCGCTTTAACCAAGGTCATCTTTTATTCTTAACGAAAGTCAAAAGATGATCATGTGAAAATCGCCTGGTAACAACTTACATGATTTGTGTGAGACAGTCATTTGATGTAGACTCGGAATGTTTCGTATTGATCGTTTGATCACTTGAAAATTGCTTTGAAGCTAATAGTTTGTGTGAGACAGCTATTCCCGTCTTCTAAGAATGTTTCAATGATTAAAATGGAGTTTAGAACAATAACCATTGGTTGGATATAACACAATATGCGTACTTGTATGCTAACTGTTGTAGATATATTCCAAGTCCGGGAACTTAGTATGCATACCCGTATGTGTACTGATTTAAACAGTTGAAGTCCGGGAACCTAGTATGCATACCCGTATGCGTAACGGGTAACAGTTCAAGTCCGGAAATTCAACCGAGGTTGGTCGTGAACGACCGTATGCGTACCCGTTCGCGTACTGGCGGACAAGACCAAGTCCGAAACTCTAAGTATGCGTACCCGTTTGCATACTTGAGTGGGTTGTTGATAAGCACGTAAGTGCTACATTTTATACCCGTATTTATATGAGCTAGGACTCACTATTTTCACTAATAACATTATTTTAGTGCTTTTGTAGAAAATATAAGTGAAATCCTAAATGGCCAAATGCGAAGCTCAATGGCATTTGAGGCGAAAAGCACCAAACCAACTCACTGTACCAAAGAGATAGGCTTATGGTGGTCGCACCACTAGAGCCATGTCACTGCCAAACAACACAACATTTTGTTGTTGACCCAATAATGCGAAGTCCACTGATGGCTAAGAAGATCAAATGGGTCAGAAGGTGCTGTTAACTAGCATGGTGTATGACATTCCAGTGACCTCCACTAGTGGCTTAGGCAAAGAACGTGGCAGACTCTTGACCACATACTCATTTCTTAAGCATCAATTACGTCTCAGTACTTTCATTTCTCAAGCAGCTGTTTCTCCATAGATATTGCAAGATCAAGACGTTATACTGATGATTGAAGTGGTCTTGTTCATGAAATGTTAAGGCAAGTGGGTTGACTGATTTACTCTCGGAGAAGAAGAGTTGAGCGTGATGTTGGTGATGAACTGGTTTGTCGTGGTCGGAGAATGAGTTAAATCGATTGCAGGCAACAGATGATAATTTTGTGATATTGTGTGCTTTGGTGTCTCGGCCATGGAAGAATATGAGAATGGTTTGAGAGATAAAATGGAGACATCTTCTGTACAAAACTGGTGTTGATTTGGTGGCTGTATGGAGAGCTCGAGGTGGAGAAGAAACATGAAGTTCCTGTGTGTTGCCGGAGTTGATTGTGTTTGCTGTAGCCGGAGATGGAGAAAGTAATTGGCAGCACCAAGTTGTCAGCTGAGATAGTGAGAAAATGGAGACGAGAAGTTTGCTGTCGTGATCTTGGCAGTGATGGCCACAGAGATTGAGTCTTAGAACTTTGGCTCGAGTTGGAGGCCAGTTTTTGATGGAGTTGAGCTCGAACGGGTCGTTGTTGGTCACTGCCACTGCCCACTGATTTCCGTTAATGGATTTAAAGCTGGGAACAGAGGTGATAAGGGAATGAAGGAGGTTGACCTGTGATGCTGCATGCTTCTGAGATTTTCGATGGGCAGTGATGATGATTGCCGGTATACGAGTCTGTAACTGAGCTTAGAGGAGATGGATTTTGTCTGCTGATGTGACGAGAGAACGGCAGGTTCAAGCTTCTCAACAGCAGCGATTGCAATGAATTTCTTGTGATGGTTGATTTGTATGGCTGTTTGATCGAATGGAGAATGTGTAGTGGCAGCGAGACAAGGAGCTGTTCGTTGGCAGCTGATCGTGAATGATGGAAAGAGCCGTAAGAATAAGAGGCACCAGTCTATTGTAGTGTTGCTCCGGTTAGGGTTGGAGTTCCATTGAGAAAACAGGGAAAAGAAGTTGAGGAAGAATGATAGAGGCTCAGGTGTCATGGACAGTGGAGAAAGTGTGCTGTGACCGTCTCGTGCTAAGATGGAATGGTTGTGGTTGAACTGGCAGAGCTTGTGCTGTGGTCAGTTGGGTAAGCTGTGGCCGGTGTTCAGGTGGACAAGGAAAGAGCGCTGGTGTTGGATGATTTTACTTTGACCCGGTGGGTCTGATCCATCGGAGTACTTGCCTGAGCCTGTACAATGACGAGACTCAGTTGGTCCGAGAATAGGAATTGTTGCTGGTCGGATTTTGGAGGAGCTTGGACTTGGACTGGGCCTTACCATTTCGTTAAGTCAGAACAGGATCCCTTCGCAGCACCGTATAGGGAAGAAGAGAGTCGAGAAGAGAAGGAAAAGAGGGGAGGCTACGGCTACACAGCCGAAACCAGAAGAGAAGAGGAGTTAATCGTGAAGGTTTCTGGCGGCACAACACAAGGAGGAGAAGAAGGGTTCCATTGCCGACGACAGTGAAATCTCTCTATCCTTTTCTTGTTATTTATTTTAAGAAATCCATGACCAAGTCTTGCTAGACTTTTTGTAATCAGGGTTTATGGTTGAAACCACTTGGAGTATTAGGCTATTTTGAATTGATTAGTTGAGCAAAAGGCCATCATGATTTGAATAGATTGATCTTTGAATATTGTTTATTGATTTATTGAAAGATGAGTTGTTGCTTCACCGGTTTTAAAAAAACCTATGTGCTCGTAAATGATAGTTTTACAAATATATTTGTCTTATTATTTGATGATCCATGCTTCGTTAATAACTTTGATGGGTTATGCTTAGAAAAGCCGTATAGAATTTGTGAACCTATATTTAGTTTCGTATAACTTTCTCGCTGATGCAATTTGATGGTTCATGCTTAGATTTAGTCTTTTGATGTGCCATGCTTAGGGTAGACCAGTGATATTTGCGACTCTAATATATATAATAGGTGATGTCAATAGAACAAAAAATAAACACATATTCATAATTATGTTTCATTTCAGTGACTGATTAGAAATAGTGGTGGATACCAATAAAACCCTGGTTACCGATTCTCCAATTGGATTCATTTTGTTACTTTAGTTTATTTTTCTGTTATCATTCTTTCAAAAATCCAAAAAACATTTTTGTTGGTTAATTGATTGAGAATATTGATTACGTATTTTCCACCGCTCCTCGTGGGAACAACCCGTACTTGCCTCTGTCTACTAGTTAGACACCGTGCGATTGCGGTTATCACATTTAGGGTTTTCCAAATCCTATCAGTTATGTTCTAAAATTGGTTGTTCATGAACAAATACATTTATTTAATAAGGAATGCAATCTTTTGCAAACAGTGGATATAATGTTCATGAATTGATTCGAGTGAATCAAAATCGATTTTGCTTCAATTGTGTCTTGTATACTTCTATGAAAATATAAAAAATTGAACAACTCCATAACTAGTTTCATTTGAGTCATTTGAACTAGTTGTGATTAAGATGAATAAGGTTGATATGAAAGTGTTTATATGGCTAACTTCGGTTAACTATTGTTGAGCCAACAAGGTGTACACGTTTAGGTACGGTTACCCATATCTAAATGAAGTCACATTTCATTTTTGTGTAACAAGCTAATTTCGATCTAACGGTTGAAAGATATTATCTTGAATCTAATCAGGTTTTCATCTAACGGTGAATATTGAATGCTTTGTTACCAAGGTAACATTGATTGCAAACCCTGATTTGAAGACTATAAGGGAGAACTCTAGCAACTGGGAAACCTAATCCCCACACCTTCTGTGTGATACTAGTTGTGACTAGAGTCGATTCTCCTTTAACCTAGGTTTTTCTAAAACCATTATAGGTTAACGACTTGAAGACTTCATTGGGATTGTGAAGCCAGACCAACCTATTTCTCTGTAGTTGCATGTTCTGATCTTGCTGTTTTCTATCGTAATTGAGTACTATCTTCTCTAAGATTTGCTCGAGATTCAATCCCCGATAGGTAAGATAAAAAGTAGTCACTAACATCTTCGTCTCATCGTTTGTGATTCCACAATATCTTGTTTCGCTTCCATACGATTAAGATTATTGTGAGGTGATTGATATTACTAGGTTGTTCTTCGGGAATATAAGTCCGGTGTATCAATTGGTTCTTGTTCATCTTGATTTATCAAAAGACGAAACAAAAACTCATAGGTATTTATGTGGGAGACAGATTTATCTATTCAATAGACTTTTCTGTGTGAGACAGATTTGTTTATCAAGTCCTCGACTTTGGGTCGTAGCAACTTTTAGTTGTGGGTGAGATCAGCTAAGGGAATCAAGTGCGTAGAGTCCTGCTGGGATTCAGAGGAGTAAGGAACGCGATTGTACCTTAATCAGTGTGAGATTGGTTAGGGCTCAACTACATTCCATTCCGAAGTTAATTTGTAGTAGGCTAGAGTCTGTAGTGGCTTAATACAGTATGGTGTTAAAATCTGGATTAGGTCCCGGGGTTTTTCTGCATTTGCGGTTTCCTCGTTAACAAAATTCTGGTGTCTGTGTTATTTCTTTTCCGCATTATATTTTTTATATAATTGAAATATCACAGGTTGTGCATAGTTCAATCAATTAGATAATCCAACCTTTGGTTGTTGATATAAATTGATTGGCACTTGAACATTGGTCTTTGGTACCGTTCAAGTTGTTTCTCCTAATAATCAGGCTCGCGGATTTCTATCTGTTTGATTTGCTGATTACATTAAGAAATAAAGATATAACTCTTGGATGTATTTTCCTTGATTGAGTCTCACTGTCTAGTTGATTCTCTTGGAAGTATATTGGAGTTTGTCCATACAGATTTCCTAAACGAAATATTTGGTGTTGTTGTTGTACCCCCTATTAGAGCTCTGCTTGGTCGAACTCGCAAGCGTTGCTATCTCAAGCTTGTTGTCAAGTTTAGGTTCCAAAACTATAAGTCTTGATTTCTAGTCTACTTATAGCTAAGTCTCGGATTCGGATAGAAAGTGTAGTTGAGCATTAGACTTCACGACGTTCATCGATTGAAGACGAAGAACTACTAAGGGGAGCTTGTGGAACTTCATCAACAAAAGCTATGTGAAGACTTTAACTCATCTATTACTCAAAAGTCTATCTACTCTATCTCCGATTTGAGACAAAAGTTGTATAGCTATATAGACTTCGATTATACACATTTAATATTTCGAGCTGAGTTTAACTCGCTTACATATTTCTTGAAATATGTGTTGGTAAGCTTTCGCTTGAACCAAGTTCATCTTATATTCTTGACGAAAGTCAAAAGATGATCATGTGAAAATCGCCTTGTAACATCTTACATGATTTGTGTGAGACAGTCATTTGATGTAGACTCGGAATGTTTCGTATTGATCATTCGATCACTTGAAAATTGCTTTGAAGCTAATAGTTTGTGTGAGACAAATATTATCGTCTTCCAAGAATGTTTCAATGGTTGAAATGAGAGTTTGGAACAATTAGATATAAGCATAGTATGCGTACTTGCATATATGTAATCCAAGTCCGGGAACCATGGTATGCATACCCGTATGCGTATTGGTTGGTTTAGTGAAAGTTAGGGAACCTTGTACGCATATCGGTATGCGTACTGGCATGAGGTTCAGGTCCGGGAATTTCTGCTGAGTTTGGAAGGTATGCGTACCAGTTCGCGTACTGGCAAACCCAAACTTAGTCCGGCCACTAAGGTATGCGTACCCGTTTACATACCTAATTGGATAATGTTCTAAAATCGGTTTGTTCATGAACTAATACATTTATATAATAAGGAATGCAATCTTTTGCAAACCGTGGCTATAATGTACATGACTTGATTCGTGTGAATAAAAATTGTTTGTTTCAATTGTGTCTTGTATACTTCTATGAGAATATAAACAATTGAACAACTCTAGAACTAGTTTCATTTGAGTCATTTGAACTAGTTATGGTTAAGATGAATATGGTTGATATGAAAGTGTTCATATGGCTAACTTCCGTTAACTATTGTTGAGCCAATAAGGTGCACACGTTTAGGTACGGTTACCCATATCTAAATGAAGTCACTTTTCATTTGTGTGGAACAAGCTAAGTTCGATCTAACGGTTGAAAGATATTAACTTTAGTCTAATCAGGTTTTCATCTGACGGTGAATATTGAATGCTTTGTTACCAAGGTAACATTGATTTCAAACCCTGATTTGAAGACTATATAAAGGAGAATTCTAGCAACTGGTAAACCTAATCCCCACACCTCCTGTGTGATACTAGTTGCGACTAGAGTTGATTCTCCTTTAACCTTAGGTTTTTCACGAAAACCTGTAGGTTAACGACTTGAAGACTTCATTGGGATTGTGAAGCCAGACCCAACTATTTTCTCTGTAGTTGCATGTTCTGATCTTGCTGTTTTCTATCGTGATTGAGTACTATCTTCTCTAAGATTTGCTCGAGATTTAATCTCCGATAGGAAAGATAAAAAGTAGTCACGAACATCTTCGTCTCATCGTTTGTGATTCCACAATATCTTGTTTCGCTACCATACGATTAAGATTATTGTGAGGTGATTGATATCTCTAGGCTGTTCTTCGGGAATATAAGTCCGGTATATCAATTGGTTCCTGTTCACCTTGATTTATCAAAAGACGGAACAAAACTCATAGGTTTATAAGTGGGAGACAGATTTATCTATACAATAGACTTTTCTGTGGGAGATAGATTTGTTTATCAAGTCTTCGACTATGGCTCGTAGCAACTCTTAGTTGTGGGTGAGATCAGCTAAGGGAATCAAGTGCGTAGAGTCCTGCTGGGATTCAGAGACGTAAAGAGCGCAACTGTACCTTGATCAGTGTGAGATTGGTTAGGGATCAACTACATTTCGGTCCGAAGTTTACTTGGAGAAGGCTAGTGTCTGTAACGTCTTAATACAGTGTGGTGTTCAAATCTGGACTAGGTCCCGAGGTTTTTCTGCATTTGCGGTTTCCTCATTAACAACATTCTGGTGTCTGTGTTATTTCTTTTCCGCATTATATTTTTTATATAATTGAAATATCACAGGTTATGCATAGTTTAATCAATTAGATAATCCAACCTTTGGTTGTTGATATAAATTGATTGGCACTTGAACATTGGTCTTTGGTATCGTTCAAGTTGTTTCTTATAATAATCAGGCTCCCGGATTTCTATATGTTTGATTTGTTGATTACATTAAGAAACAGAGATATAACTCTTTGATGTACTTTTCTTAAGATTGAGTCTGACTGTCTAGTTGATTCTCTTAATAGTATATTGGAGTTTGTCCATACAGATTGCTAAGCGAAATATTGAGTTTGGTTGTTTTAACCCCGCTTTTTCAATTGGTATCATAGCAGGCAAACACGTTTAAGACCTCATAAGTCTGTGTTTGTAGTAATCTGATTTGTGTGGATAGTTATTTATCTCAAACTCGCACATATAGAAATGAGTTCCAAAAGTTTTAATTATGCTAAATTTCTTGGGCTTACCTCCAAGGATAACTAATTTGTTGATTCTTCCGAATCCTGAGGTAAGAATGTGTTAATATCAGATTCTGATAACATTTCCTCTGATATGACATTTAACACTATGTTTAAAGCTGAAATGGAACTCGCCAGAACTCGAAAAAAATCTGCTGAGATCTTTGATTCTCGAAGAGCTAAGTTAAAGGCTCTTGAAAAAAAACATGATCATCTCATTGATGATCTTGAGATGTCTCTTGGTCGAGAACGGGAACTCTATAGCATAATTGAGTCATTCTCTAACAATATCGAAAAACTTGTTCAAGAAACTACTCTACAGCGTGAAAAGATTAGTAATCTTGAGGATATTATTAAAGAAGATTCAATTAGAGAAAAACGTCTGATCGAGACTCATTAATCTGATCTGAACAGTCTTCATGTTGAAAAAGAGAAATTGGTTGCCTCCCTTCTTCTAGCCCAGGAACAGTACAAATCCTTGAAAAATGAAAACTTTGTTTTAAAGAAAAAATCTTCTGTACCAATCTCTAATTCTAAGACAGAATTACAGTACATGAAGAAAAGTTCTCCAAAGGAAGTCCCTGCTAAGAAGTGTTTACATAACTTGCAATCTTCTAATAGGGCTATGAACTTACAGGTTCCTTCCGTTGTTTCTCTTCCACAAACCTGTTCTTTCGTGGGAAAAAGAATCACTATGTTCAACATTGTTTTGCTAGAAAGAAACAGATTTCTGATCTTCAAAATCTACTTCTTTTTACAGTCAACAGAGTAATTTGTCTGACGACATCTACAATGGAATTCATTACTGCAGAAAACCAGAACTCTCATAAAAGGGACTTCAATGGTCACTCATTTCGAAATCTCTACGGGGATCGTGTTTCTCCTCATGGTGCAAACTCTTACACCACAAAATACGCATTCCCAGTGTTTATGAGAGTAAGTATGGTAGATCTAAGTCTAGAAGGTGGAGAACTCTCTCCTCTAATCCTGTGAAACCGGTTTCTAGAGGTCTTAGACTTAATCCTCAGAAAATTCTCTCTAATGGATTTTCTGAAAAGGCTATGTCAAATTCTTCTAGAATAAGAAATAGCCTTTTCAGAAGGTAAGGAATTCAAGGATCAAACCTTCTGATGGTATTTACAACTCTTCTCTCAATCTTCATGGTGGGATTACATCTCACTCTTCCACCTAACTAGGTAACTTCATCCTTGTATCTAACTTGAGAGTTTCAAGGATGATTTTTTAGAGTTTCTCAAGTCTACTGTAGATTACCATTAGTCTTGTGTTTGATTTACCTTTTTGTGAAGGTTGATCCAATTCTTGACTCCCTGTTTTTTCTCTTTATGCTCTAATTGATTCTTTTGATTATTGATCTATGTAAGCAAGAGATACCAAAAAGTGTATTTCCTTCTCATTGGATCCTTTGATCCATTAACCTTCCTTGACCAGTCCACGAACGTCCGTGTCCTTGCTTGAGAGTTTTTAGGGTTTCCATAACAAGGGCTTTCCTCTCTTGTTTGTAAACATATATATATATATATATATATATATATATATATATATATATATATATATTATATATTATATCTATATCTAAAAAAGATTCCCATCCCTAAAAAAATGGAGAACTCTTCAAGACTTCAGGAAGTGGTGAATCTTGAGATGGAGGAAGACGTTAAAGGATGCGATTCTGTTCAAGAACTTGTCTTGAAAAAGATGATTGAAAGGAAGGAGTACAACTCCTGGATTGGTGAATCTATCAAGGAGTTAATTCTTTTTCAGAATGACTCAAAGGTCGAATTTGTGAATCTTCAACTGCAAAATAAATCATCTCATTGATGGTCAGACCAAAATCCTTGAAAATCAAAATATCTTGATTCGGAATCAGAAGAAACTCATCATGGACTGTGTCAAATATAGGCATCTTGCCCTCATTGTTGATCAAAAAGTTAATATTCTAACTCATGAGCATGGAGTCTCTACTGTCAAAAGAATCAAGGATATCAGTGATACTTTTTATGATGGACCCTTTCAAAGGTATGAAGTTATCAAAGAAACTTGATTTTTATTTTGTCTAGGAAACTTCTTATGAGAATTTATTCTTGTGTTTTAAGAAAGATAACTAGGGTTTGGAATAGCCATTGTACACATAACTATTTCCAACGATTTTCATCTTGCAATGTTTTTCGATTTATTTATTTAAATTCTAAAGTTTATTTGGAAGATGATTTTGTAGTATTAATCTTTATGGTTTTATATATTGCAACTTGTTATGGGATATGTGTGTTTGCGTCCGTGAACTATGATTGTCCCATATTTGTCAAAAGTTAAGTCTTTCATATGTCATTATGCAAATATTGATAAAAGATTGAATGAACTTTTGACAACAAAAGTTAAGCCTATTATGTCATTATGCAAATATTGATGGAAGATAGGATGAACTTTTGTCTACAAAGATTAAGCCTATTACAAGTCTCTATGCAAATATTGATTAAAAATAGAATGAATCTTTGAATATTCCACAGTATTGGTCTTTCCCTGATCCACATCTTTGTGTAATACTATGCGGCTCCGTACGTTCTATTATGTGAGCATTTCCGATTAAATTAATCATGGGTTCTCTTGTGGTTAATTTAATTGAGTTTTTTTGGACACAAATTCATGTTTCATGTGATTTGTTAATGTCCAAAGAAATCCTTCTTTTCTTGTGAAAGTAAGGTCGCTCTTGTTATTCTTTCGGGAATGACATTTTATGGGGGAGAGTTCTTAATTGAACTTGTGCTTAATTGCCAAATCTTTGTGAGGAGTGCGGCTATGGAATATTGTAGGAGTTTTCTTGTATCTCTATTAACTCCTTGGTGAATGCATTTAGCTTAGGCTATATGATTGCATCTAAATAAAGTTGATATGTTGTTCTCTTTTGGTCATGAAGTATCTCTATGGAAATTTCATTAGGATTCCACTAGTTTTCGTACCTGTTTTGGGGTAAAAATTGATTCTGTTGGAAATGGAAAATTTGGGTGTGCCGCCGAGAAACGAATCTAAACCCTAAACAAATGCACTGCATGGGAGTACTTTAGATTCGAGAGATCAATCTGTACAATTCTGGCCTAAACCAAGAAATGGCCGTTCCATTCTTGCTTCGGTCACAAAAAGGATGAGAAGGGTTGATCTTAGGGAGGGAAGCGAAGAAGGTGTAAAGATCAGAATAGTTAACTCTGAAGGTGTGGTTGTTTTATTACTTGTATCAGAATGTGGATCTTGCTTGCGGAATGTAAGCTATCAGTACTTTTTATGTTTTCTGGATACCTGTGTTGGTAACCCCCTCATCGGTTGAAATAGGTTGAAAACCTATTTATACAAGTCATAGTTGAACGCACCCTGATCTCATAGGAAGTGGAAGTAGTTGAGTGATGGAGAAGTGGGTATCGTGTAAAATATTGAAAACCACGTCCCTATTATGATGGGAAGAGCGGTCGGTTACACCCGCTACTTCTTGGCTGCCACTAACTGTTCGCCTTTCCTGATACTTTCTCATAATGGGCGTGTTGCACGCCGCACGCTGTAAACCGCCAGACCAATACCCTGATGAACATCCCTTAGTTTGTGACATGTTTGATGTCCGGAGTATTTTGTAGAAAAATATGCAGTACGCTGCTGAGTGGGTGTTGCCCGCGAGACCTAATTATTCTGACCAATCACGCGCAAGGTAGGTGGTGGGCAGTTATATGTGACAAGTCGAGTTGTGAGACTTGCCGCAAGAAATAGCATGTAATGCTCTTAAGTTGAATGAATAGGTTATTCATGAAATCGATATTTATTGAATATCGCTTGTAATCGATGCATGTAAAGCATCACTTTTAAGCAAGCAACTCGAAATAATAGATGCTCATGAAGCATCGTTGTATAGAGCTTGTCTTGGTTGGTCGCGAAACCTAATGTCTTAATAGGAGCGTGGCCAGCCATCTTCGAGCAGATGCCATGGGCCGCTTGGGCAAGCTGAGGGCAGGTCGATCGACTCTCATGGAAGAGTGGCGGCCGGTGAGCACGACAATGCCTTATTAGTCGCCCAGAATTAAATCTAAGCCGGTCAACTTGGCTAGCCAAGTTGGATGGCTGAGATGATTTGCGGCAGTTGCATACTTCCGTTGATTCAATTCAAAGATTTTTAAAGCCGTGTGACTGGCGCACTTTGGCTGATCGGTTTGTAGCATTGCTGGCGTATTTGAAGCAATGCGATTGGTCGGGGCTATTGTTGAGCCGCCCGTGAACATGATCACGCCTTGCCAGTTGCTTGAAATCAGATCTTGGCCAGTCGATTCGGATAGCGAAGTTAGACAGCCAAGATTGCTTTGTGGCAGTTATATACTGCCGTTGGTCGACCTCGCGGTTTTGAGGCCGTGTTGCCAACCTACTTTTGGCTAACGATTAGAGGCATTAATTGTTGTCTGTGAGCAATTCGATTAGCCAGGGCTGAAGGCAAGCCGCTGGTGAGCATACTGGCACTTCATTGGCCGGCTAAAATTGGATCTAGGCCGGTCGATTTGGATAGCCAATTTGGACGGCTGAGATCATTTTGAGACTGACATGGGCAGCCTATATTCGATTCCTTAAGAAATTAGGTGTGTCAACCAGCCAACTTCCAACTTTAATTAAAATTATAGGTTGCGCATTTATAGCGATTTGGTTGGTCGGTGGGAAAGAGGGAGCGGTAGGCAACAATATGGGCATGGCCGGCGATGGTACGACGGCGCAAGCTTGGGCGAACCGGCCGGCAAAGTGGCGCGGCCGCGTTCCTTTGCTGCTGCCTTTATGTGCCGCAATTCCTCTTTATTTCTTGTTTTTCGACTTTTGGTAGGATTTTGCTCCTACTAGTCCATGGTGGATTAATTTCCTAGCTTGCCTAGGTCTGGTCTCGACCAATAGGGTTCGAGATATTGCATAGGCCGCAAAAACCTAATTTTTGCAAATTGGTAAAATTAGGTTAAAAATTGAATTTATCGAGCTGTCACAAAATTAATCAAATTTGATGAATTCTGTGCGCTGACACAAAATTACCAATCTTATTCTCAGAGAGCAGCGCAGCGTGCCTCCGATTAAGTACTTTCATGCAGATATCAATCCTGACACTTCGGGAGATTCATGCTACTCGGCTGCGAGCGAACATTAATCATCATGTCATGTCAATATTAAGAGTTCAACTGGGGAACACAACATAGGAAAAATACTCAGCAAGCCATACATTAGTGAATAATGCAGGCGGGAGACTAAATACTCATTAGGCTCTATACTAGTGAACAATTCATCTAGGAGCTTGAGTTTCAATACAATATGAAGAGCGGCATAGACACTCATTAGATTTTAATATATTCTTCAGGCTCCTTGCGGAATATGAACATATCCAGGTCTACTATTTCTGACACCAGGTCAGCTAGACAGACTTTTACAGTTTTCGCCTTAAACTAAAAACCACCATCAACATTAAGTCCCCTGCTTAGCATGTAACAGTGACATTGTTGCGGGGTAAGCACTAGATGGTGACAGACGAAAACAAAATTGATAAGATGAAGTAGGTAGATGTTACCTGAGAGATATCAGTTGGTTTGAACTTCCTTGGAGGCCGTACTGGTGAAGAAGCTATCAATCAGGGGCTGTTAACAAATTACCACTCATCGAACATCAATGGTAGGAAAAGAAAGCGAGCATGTCCGGTCAAGGCCTTTGAGCTCAACCGGGTTCTCCCCCATCTTTGTGTACGCCAACCAGCAGCAAGGTAAGTTCATCTCGTTTTCGTATTTTGGCTGTGAGTGTAATATCTACGAGTAGTTGATCAAACTTGAACATTTAGCTATGTGTGAATGACTTTCTTTGTTAGCGGCGGTAGAGCGAGCGTCAACGGAAACAAAGCAATCTCCAATAATTATGATCAGCAGCAATGCGAGCAAGGAGAACTCAAGGTAGGTGCTCTTTTCTATTTTGCACATATAGCCACCCAATAGTAACTAGGAGCATAAGTTTTTTTTGATAAGATGTCACCTGGAGATATTCCCGCTGCTAAGCCAGGAGGCATTAATGATTCCAAAGACATGCCAAATATAGATGATGAATTTTTCGAAGTGTCCTATACGACTGTTAGGACTCATCTTAATCATGTGACGGTTCTTCTTCCTGGACCAGAGGGTGTAGAAGCCGTACCATCGATCTTCTCCGGAATGTGTAATGAGGTTCTCTCTCCAGAAGAATGAGTGTCTAGCCTCTCCAGTGGATTTCAAAATTTTCCAAACTCCATTGCGCTCAATTGCAAGAGGCCTTGACTTTAAGTTATTTGGTGTTTGGACTGCTGAGTCGCAATTAAAATGTTCTTTAAACTCCTGAGCATTGACTTGAACGAAATTGTATTTATTTTGACTCTTTAGCTCATAAGCCTATTCTTGCCCTTCTGATTGCGATGATGATATGCTTGGAATGCTTGTATGGGCAAAATCTTCCGGAGTCGTTGAGTGAAGTAGACAAGCTGAGAGGCGTTTCATTGCCGACGTGCTGCTATCAAGTCTTCAAGGACTTCGTTCCAAGCGACATCCTTTGAACCATCTTCTGAATCTTGGATTGTTGTATGGATTGGGATGCGATGAGCAGTCCCCAGTTATACTTCTGTTTGGTTGCTAGAGCTGTATTTTTGAGTCGGCTTGGGAATACAATGCGGTTTTGTAAGGAGGTGTAGATGCGTACTAGATCCTATGGCGCGGCCAGATATGTGAAAATATCTCTGCGGCGTACTTTTGGAGTCTTTGATGCACGTGTACGGCTTCATGTTGAGAAATTCCTGCGGCTCGTAAAGCTTTGACAGTGATGATGCTGATATCAGAAATAATCTGGTTGAGGGGCGTGAAGGCATCCGGTGCTGGCAGTGCCCAGGTGTAATTTTCTTGAGCATATTTTCTCCTAAAAGATGTACTTCCATTGCATTTGCTGGTAAGGTGGTTGACGAATTGACGAAAGCGGTAATCTTTTGGATCTGACATTTGTTAATCAATGGGTGAGAGTCGTACTTGATAGACCTCTGTCGTATCCAAACTTTTGGCAGCCCATGCACCCTTTGCATAGGAAATTGGAAATCTAGAAACACCGGATCTGACTTTGTCGACTGATGTGGTTGTTGATGCTCAGCTTCGTGCAAGCCTTGGGTAGGCGGTACTGAGTTCTGAGTAGGTGATGTGGAAGACATGATGCGGTTGGTCTGTGTGGCTTGCTGAGGCGCGACTTTCCTTTTTGATTCTTCACTGATAACAACGCTTATGAATGGCAGAACCAAATACTTCTTGTTTGTTAGGCACCTTCCAGACAGGTTGGTGATGATATCCTTATGCTACATACTTGAAGAGTGGTGACGTTGTCACGGTTATGACTTATTGGTTGACCGTCTCTTTTGAGTTGAAAAGGTCCTTGACAGTGAAGGGATTCCTTGTTGAACCTCAGTCTCCAAGTATGATTTACGTGGTTCTATCTTGTATGGTCGGTGGGTTTACCATTATAAAGATATCACCATATTTCCTCCATATTGGTGACTCTATTACTTCCTCCATGGGAAAATAAAATATGCAGAAGTTCGGATTACCTCTGTCCGTAGTGGTTGCTATGGTGAAGCTCTGGCTGGTATTAACAAACAAGCAACAACGGTTCTTGGCAGCAGCTGTGATCATAAGAAACTGCATTTTTGTGGAAACAAAACAGGTTGGCTGGAGCTTGGATTTCTAGGGTCACGATCCTTGACAGGGAGGAGTGGTGGCTACGGACCTGGTAGGGAGAGGCGTGGTCGCTACGGGCACGAACTTGGCAGGGAGAGGCGTGGTGATGGTGGTCATGGGATTTGGTAACCATGACCATGAATCTTGGATGAGCGGGAGAGGCATAAGTAGTGGTAGTTATGTCCACAAGCTTTAGGCGAGCATAGGTGGTGATGCTAGCCATGACCACGAACATTAAAAGGCTTTGATCAGCCGTTATGGCCCAAAAGATGAGTTTCTTCCTTTCCTTCCTTCCCCTCTTTTATTTTCGGTGAAGTGGCTCCTCCCTGATTCCATGCGTGCGTAAGCTCTCCTATTATTGCTTTCTTGATTGTAAGTGCGACCTTGGTGTATTGACTTGATGAAAATTTCAGATTTGTGTCTTCTTTCCAGAATGGCCGCAAAAACTTCATACGACGTCGGAATGAGGTGGCTGACCTCTCATTATTTAGATAATAGGAAGATATAACTTCTCCAACAATAATTTCTTGATTCGGAGTCCGTTTGGTGGGTAAAGAGGACCTGACACTGAGAATTTCCAGGAAGAATTCTGTAGATTTTTAGCTGTCACGTAGTCGGGAGTTTCAGCTGCCATTTATAGCTCATTCATTGGATTAATGTGTCATTTTAGTATATTGTAGAAGACTTCCATACGAATCGTTTGGAATATATATCACCCCCAGATTCTTCACCAATTAGTGCCAGATTCAGTTCTTCCATAGGGTAGTGTAAAAACGTTTCTGACGGAGTTTTACAAAATGACCTGTAACCTTTCTGAATTACATGCCATGTCCGTGGGTGATGTTACTGATGAGGTGTCTCTATTTGTGAGTTATTTCCTGATGTGTTAGCACCAGCAGTATACTTGGAAGTCGAGGGCCTCAATTCTGGATCTCTTTACGTAGTCATCGAGATGCCTGTTATTTTGCTGGAACATCCTGTCCAAGTCTTGAGAGTGATCGGCTCGGGAATGAAGAGATATTTATGGTAGGGAGCATCATCATCTGGAACCGATTGGAGGTGTTGTTCGGCGCGTCTTGTAGCTCGCACGCTACACCGCGAACTATATGTGCTGGCTTTCTTGATATTTCGGCTCCAATAGATTCGAAGATGTCACTGGCTTGCTCTTGCTTGGGTTGGCATAATAGGCGAACCCCTTAATGATGATTTCAATGAAGATGTGTCAAGCCTTCTTTGTTATTGCGGATGTACAAATTCCCGGAATTACGCCATGGCCTGGTTTTGATGGTGGTTTTCGGTTAAGGGCTAAAATCGTGAAACACTGTATTTAAGACGCTGTCATCCTGCAAAGGAACAAAATCCATTTGAAAGTGATGAGTGCATAAACCTCTTCACTTACATATGTATTGAGCAATTCAACATATTTACGAAATTTATCCAGAATGGTGCATGAAGCAACAATCCCAGATATTCTGTAAATTTTAATCTATTGCATTATTCACTAATGCATGACCTGCCTGGTATTTTCTTATGCTATGTTCCCAGCTGAACTCTCAATATTGGCATGACATGACGATTAATGTTCACTCGCAGCGGAGTAGCATAAATCTCCTGAAATGTCAGTATTAAGACCTGCATGAAAACACTCACGTAGGCTACACCACTATCTGATAAAGAGATTAGCGTGTTTACACACTTTTTAATTAAAAGTTAGCGCGATCGAACGCGTTTAAATTCCTTAAGGAAAATCTAGACTATCCATATCAGTCTTAAAAAACGATCACGGCCACACGATTCAGCAGGCCTAGCCTACTCCTAGCGGAACTAGGCGATCATCATAATGACCACCGGCGGGCCCACTAACATCCCGACCGATTGGATTCCATCTAGCACACCCGCAACGCCTTTGAACGCTTACCCTAACATGGGTGACCGCGTTGTTGAAAGAGGAGCTCAAACGAGTTAAGACCGGCAAAAACGGTCTCAAAAAACATCACGACCACCCAACTTAGCTAGCCTAGTTGGACGGCTTAGATATTCCTTTGAATGATCAAGGAGGTGCTGACGCGTTCACCGGTGACCCATCTCCATACCTGGTTGATCGAACTACACATAGCAATCCAAGAGCGCATCAAACCGTTTTCCCAAAGTAGGGCGATCGCGCGCTCTTTAAACCCTAAATTAAGTCAGCGACGTTATGCAACTGCCGCAAATTGATCGTGTCCGTCCATCTTCGCCAGCTTGGTCGAACAGCTTAGATCGGATTCTAGATGGACAACAACGCGGCACTATGATCACCGGCCACCCCTCTTCCATGAGGAGCGATCGGCCAATCCACGGCTTGCTCATATGGCCTCCGAACGATCACCCAAAAGAGGCTGGTCGCGCTGTTTGCATAATCCAATGGCAGCACGCAACTGCCGCAAATCATCTCGTCCATCCAACTTCGCTAGCCTAGTCGGATGGTTTAGATTTATTTTCAGGAGGGCAACAGGGTAACGCTGTGATTATCAGTCACCCCTCCTCCATAGGGAGCAATCGACCAAGTGGTAGCTCACCCATAGGGTTCCCAAACGATCGCCCAAAGGTGGCCGGTCATGCTACTTTTTTAAGACGTTCAATTCGCGACTAATTTAAACGAGCTCTAAAACAACGATGTTTCCTGTACATCGATTATTTTCAGCTACTTGTTTAAAAGCGATGCTTTATATACATCGATCATAAGCAATGTTTTATTAATATTGATTTCACAAATAATTTGACCTAAAAGCACTATGTGCTACTTTTAGCAAAGAGTCACATGACTTCACCCATTTACTCGAGACATCAAACATGTCACAAACTGGGGGATGCTCACTGGGGTATTGGTCTAGCGTTTTACAGCGTGCGGCGTGTAACGCACCCATTACGAGAAAGTGTCAGGAGAGGACGGACGGTTAACAGCAATGGGAGTAGTGGGTGAAAGTGTGACCAAGTTTTCCCTCGTAATGGAAACGTGGTGATCACCAGTTTTTACACAACCCCACTTCTCCACTACTTAACTGCTTCCACTTCCTACGATATCAGGGGTGCGCTCAATGACTTGTTTAAATAGGATTTCAACCTATTTAAACACAGAACACAAGTGTTATCAACACAAGTATCCAGAAACCATCTGATACAAGTCACAAAACATCCACACCTTCATAATTCAACATTCTGATCTCAAACACCTTCTTCGCTTCCCTCCCTAAGATCAACCCTTGTCCTTCACTTTGTGACCGAATTGAATCTGGAACGGCCATTTCCTTGTTTAGGCCAGAGTCTTACAGATTGATATCTCGAATCTAAAAGTACTCATATGCAGTACATTTGTTTAGGGTTTGAATTCGTTTCTCATCAACACACCTAGATTTACCAAAAACAGCAGAAACAGTTTTTACCCCAAAACAACTGGCGACCACAGTGGGAGATTAATCTCTCGGTTGCAAGAAATCAATTTCAATCTTCATTTCAATCTAGAACGGGTAGATCTTAGTTCTAAACTCAACCATTAATTCGATATCATTTCAATCACCAATCCCAACTTCCGCTCCGTGATGTATCCCCACCAGCCAAATTCTCCGAAGGTCACAGATGATCGAAACCCAATCACCATGGAAGGCATGGCTAGGATATTAGAAGATGTCCTCACAAATCAAGCTGATATCGCCGAACGGCAAAACGAGACACTTTGTCTCTTAAGGAGTATATCAAACCGGTTGTGGAAGGAGTCGGCAAGCATTTATACAGGGAACACCATCAATGTTAAAGACAACACCAAAAATGTTTAATCTTTACCTGAAGTTTGCCCCTGCCAACAACGATGCAGACAGAATACATAGCCACGTCGAACATAAACAGAAAGGAAACAATCAACAAAACCCAGCCAACAACAAAGAGCCGAAACAGTTTCACAGGGGAAGGGACTCGCCAGGAGTGTCACAATACCTGCAGGATAAGGGTAAGGAACCGGGTTATGAAGCTTTGTTGGAAAATATGTATCTCAAGACCCTCGCAGAAGTTCAGAGAGTTGTGCAACAATCCACAACCAAGACCGCTCTAATTCTACCAAACAGAGAAGCGCCTGAAGAAGGGGAAATTTACCAAGGCCTCCATGAAGACAAGAACTGCACAAATGAACGGTACTCGATTCAACCACATCATAGTGCTATTGTCACCAATGCAGGGTCCTCGAAAGAGGTTGTACTTCAGCAAAACCGCCAAGCTAAGCGATCCGCATCTATGTCGATGCACACTCACGTCTAAACTCCGCTCTTAAAATGAGCTTCGTACCGAAGCCCACAAGAGTTCTCTTGACAAAAACCGCTAACACGAGAGAAACCAGACTCAGGATACCCGCCCTTCCCATTTCCAATGAGGAAGGTTCTGGAGCTACTAGAAGTTTGGGTGCAAGACGGGGTAGTTCAACTACCTCTTGTATGGCGTCCTCCAACTGATCGGGAGATGATAGATCCGAGATATTGCCATTACCACAGGTTCATCCATCACCCTACCAGTGAATGCAACGGCCTGAAACACATTGTCCAGGAGAAAATTAATTTAGGGGAGTTGCGTCTATGATCTAGAAATCTTCCCTTTCTCCACAAGTCAACATGTGTAGTTTCACAGAAGAGATCAAATCAACTGGGGACTTTTTAGAGGCATGTTGCAACAACTTGGATCCCAACTTGGATTTTAAGCAATTATCCGGGAGAGCCTATTTTCGTTTGTTGGAACCTCGTCAACAAGTAAGTTTCGTTATACGATTATTTGCACAAAAGATCTCTTGGAAATTTGCTGGGGACTCGACGCACGCGTCCCATTTCGAGAATGAAGTCAATATTGTTCTCAATCTCCATGTTATATTTTCTTCTACATGTTTTCGTTTTCGTGCAATGTTTGCAATTCTTCATGCAACTTCTCTAGGTTGCATTACTTACATTCAAAAAATTAGAATTTGTAGTCGACCCAAGCATAATTCCTTTCAGAAAACTACTCATGTATTATCCAAAAAAAAATATCAAATTCAAATATTTTCATAAAAAGCAATCACTTGCTAGTCCAAAACCAGAAAATCAAACCATGAAAAGAATTCCTCACGTCACTCAAAGACACCTAAAATAAAATAAAAATAAAAGAAAAAGCGTAATGTATTTAAGGGAAATCGTCCAACAATGGCTCATTCTTCTTGGCGAAAGCATCCTTCATATTTTGGAGAGCGGTCTGCTTCAACTTCAACTCCTGGGATAACTTCTCAACTTCTGCCTCCTGTTGGTTAATAAAATTTGCGGAAGGAACTTCAGTCATTTCAGTTTGCAGTTTTTGGATTTTGGAAAATCCTTCACAGAACCAGGAGGCGTTGAACTCAAAGTTCACAAACATATCTCGGTGGAATTCCCAGTTTTGAACTACGCCCTTAGAAACGGCATACTCAGTCACGCTGCACATGTCATGAATGGAAGATAAAGCTTCCTCGATACGTTTAACCAACGAGAAGTGACTTTTAATCTTCTTAGTCGTAGAAATGTGCCTGTGCTTCTTCCATATCTTGGTATACAACTCTGCATACTTAGCCGGCACGCTGAATCCTCCAACCAACACATGGTCTGTGAAGGGGACATCAAAAGGGGGATCGAAAGTGGATCCAACAACGGGATGCACAATTGATGCTGTATCATTCCCGAGAGGTTCTTTGGAGGCGATCACATCTACATCCATGGACGCAACATCTCCATTCCCATCAGGAGGGGCATCATCATCATCCATCTCTACCTCAAGATTGTTTTCCATTACGGTTTCGACCTGCAATATCACTGGTCAATGTTTGTTTCACATCAAGGGATGAATTATTTTCAGAAAATGTATAGAAGACATACCAGCTCATCTTCCGACTCGCTAGAATGATCAGACTCTCTACTACGCTTAGAAGTGCTTCCTTCATCGCCGTCGGAGCCTGAATCTCGTTCGTCCTCAGCTTCCTCTTCGAGAGACTCAGTATCACCATATTTATCTTCTGAAGGTGATGTGTTGTAGCTTCATGCGAGTCTAGCAAAAGCATTCATATTCCCAAAACCCTGATTTTTTAAAAGAGGAAGATGTTTAATGAGGCTGGTTCAAAATGATTTAAATCATCTTGTTAAGAGAAATCACGTATGTACCTGCATATTGGAAGAATTAAAAATTATCGGAGCTGTTAAAGTCGTTCGAATGCCACCTGCACGCGTCTTGGACCTCTCCTCTTTCTCCTGGGGACTGGCCCTAGTCTGTTTGCCCGAAGGAAGCGGCTTCAACAGCTTGTGTCGTTTCAAAGTCTCAGGAGAAGGCTTGTCATGCGGATCTGTCACAACTTCTTCCACGAATTTTTGAAAAGATAAGAGTTATTCTCTCCAGAATTCCTTGTACTTATCAGTCGCCACTGGTTTTCTTCCTGGGAGCAAGAAGGGAAGGCTCATCTTTGTGGCGAAGAGGCTAGCATCAAAAATAGATGGCAAAAGCTTCGCTGAAGGCGTGGGCGGGCGACAAAATGGGACACCCTGATCAAATCCCATATGACGGGCGGCCCTGTCAATGTTATACGGAACTACAATAAAGGATCCATTAAAGAAAGACGGAATATATCCCGGCATGCAGCTTCGCATAAATATGATCTCTTCAAAACTCACATCCTTTTCGTCAGTGTGCAACACTATATCAGGATCAGCGGCAAAGGTTTTTAGCTGAACTATAGAAGAATGAACCGGTGCCCACGGATGAAAATCTATGACATGCACGCTGTCAAAAAAATTGATAAGCTTGAACCCAGGCTTTAGGCGCCTCTTCTGCCAACTGAGTATTCTGGAACCTCCATATAAACTGGAGAACGAAGCTACAGGGACAGGAGCATAACCTTTAAAGTGCTCCCATAAGCATGCTTGGAGAAAAGAATGTGGAGATGCGACTCCGCCTTCATATATCCATTGGAAGCATACATGTCTGCTGCCAGAGAATCCAGATGAGAGTACAAATACCCAAGGAACAAGCTGCCTAGGGGGAGGACTACGCCTTTCGCCAGTTTTATAGCAAACATAACGAGCTTCCGTCTTATAGTCTTCTTACCAGAGCCATCATCAAAAACGTCTCTGGACAGCCATAAGGATAAAAACGCAGCAACACTGAGTACATCATCCAACACTTGGCCTACTCTCGGTTTCGTAGGAAACCATTTAGACACCCACCAAGTATAAAAGTATTTTTCATCATTTTCCTTCTGATTATATTCTTCCGCCTTATTCTTTAGAGTGGCGAACATCACCTCTTCTTCAGTGGACAACTTAAAGTCAAGATTCCCCGCAACTAGAAGACTCAACAAAACAGCTACACTTTCTAAAGTGATGGTCATTTCTCCCCATCTACATATGGCCATGTGCGTGGAAAGAAACCATCGAGAAATGAAAGTGATCAAACCTGTAACATCTTTCTTAATGAGAAGTGTTGCAAACGCCATGACAGCTTCAACAACTTGTGCTTTAGTCAGGTTATTTTTGATGCGCTCATTGCTCAGCATATGCCTCATCCATCCTTCATAAGAGCGCGACGGATTATGAAAATTTTTGAAATCAATAGGAGAAGCTGGATACTCTTTTTTCTGGAGACAAAACCTCATCACACGTACTGGAGAAACTGACGGAGCAGCCCCTTCGTTCTCTGAACCTATAAGGAGGGTTATCTTATGGCCAGGATGAGTTATAATGTTTGGATAGGGCACGAAAAAGAGCTCGTCATCAATGTTTGGCATATCTTTGGAGTTGTTGACACTTCCCAACTTAGCGACACCAACATTTCCAGGTGACATCTTAACAAGAATTCCTTACGTTCACTTTCAAATAACTACAATGAAGCAAAACAAAATGAGTCACTACTTCATGCTAAAAGAGGAATCATGCACACAACTTCTTGTCAAAATTCGACGTAATCACTAATAGTTGAAGCTAAGAAGATGGGGAATTACGTGAATCACAAACTAGCATGGAAGAACCACAAGCAAAATTTTAAAAAAAAAATCAGCCGCGGGATATACGCCCACGGCCTGGTTACACCCCCAGCTGGGTCGAGTGTGGACTTACGCCCCTCGAACAAAAAAAAATCGTGGGTATTGCGCCCACGGTCAAAACCTAAAAGCTAGGTTTCTACAACAACAAAAAAGAAGTAGGAGAAAGTAGCGGGACTTATCTCAAACCTTCCTGCTATCCTTACTATGATCCTGTTGCCGTTGATCACCTCTATTAATGCTATCAATCCTCGCTACAATGATACCAACGAAAGAGGATTCACTCGAATAGGGTTTCAAAACTATGGAAGCAACACATACGACTGGAGTTCGTACAAAAGAGAAGAAAGAGAGAGAACAAATTACTTACCCTACTATTGATGGCGAACGGATCGTGGTGAAGCTGTTGGCGGTGACAACAACAGAGCACCAGCTGATAGGGAATTGAAGCGAGCAAATAATAAAAGGAGGAAGAGTTAACGCCCTTTTTATGTACATGGTTTTGGAGTTCGAGCAGGAGGAGGAATCCCTCTTGGATTCTTGCACGGACGGCCGGGCCCATAGAACCAACGCACGGACGAACTGGCGGCGCAATGGCATCGAGTCCACTAGTCGCACGGTCCCATGCTCGAGAAGCAATTAAGCCTCTCATGGTAACTTCCATCTCCTTGACCATGTTAATTTCATCTCTTTGTCTGTCACCATCTGTTGCTTACCCCAAAATAGTGTCACCATTACGTTCTAAGTAGGGGACTTAATGTTGATGGTGGTTTTCGGTTCAGGGCTAAAATCGTGAAACCCTATATTTAATACGCTGTCATCCTGCAAAGGAACAAAAGCCATTTGAAAGTGATGAGTTCATAAACCTTTTCACTTACATATGTATTGAGCAATTCAACATATTTATGAAATTTATCCAGAATGGTGCGTGAAGCAACAATCCCAGATATTCTGTAAATTTTAATCTATTGTATTATTCACTAATGCATGACCTGCCTGGTATTTTCCTATGCTATGTTCCCAGCCGAACTCTCGATATTGGCATGACATGACGATTAATGTTCACTCGCAGTGGAGTAGAATGAATCTCCCGAAATGTCAATATTGAGACCTGCATGAAAATACTCACGTAGGCTACACCACTCTCTGATAAAGAGATTAGCGTGTTTACACACTTTTTAATTAAAAGTTAGCGCGATCGAACGCGTTTAAATTCCTTAAGGAAAATCTAGACTGTCCATATCAGTCTTAAAAAACGATCACGGCCATAAGATTCAACAGGCCTAGCCTACTCCTAGCGGAACTAGGCGATCATCATAATGACCACCGGCGGGCCCACTAACATCCCGACCGATCGGATTCCATCTAGCACACCCGCAACGCCTTTGAACGCCAACCCTAACATGGGTGATCGCGTTGTTGAAAGATGAGCTCAAACGAGTTAAGACCGGCAAAAACGGTCTCAAAAAACATCACAACCGCCAAACTTAGCTAGCCTAGTTGGACGGCTTAGATATTCCTTTGAATGATCAAGGAGGTGCTGACGCGTTCACCGGCGACCCATCTCCATACCTGGTTGATCGAACAACACATAACAATCCAAGAGCGCGTCAAACCATTTGCCAAAAGTAGGGCGATCGCGCGCTCTTTAAACCCTAAATTAAGTCAGCGGCGTTACGCAATTGCCGCAAATTGATCGTGTCCGTCCATCTTCGCCAGCTTGGTCGAACAGCTTAGATCGGATTCTAGATGGACAACAACGTGGCACTATGATCACCGGTCACCCCTCTTCCATGAGGAGAGATCGGCCAAGCCACGAATTGCTCATATGGCCTCCGAACGATCACCCATAAGAGGCTGGTCGCGCTATTCGCATAATCCAACGGCAGTACGCAACTGCTGCAAATCATCTCGTCCATCCAAATTCGCTGTCCTAGTCGGATGGTTTAGATTTATTTTCAGGAGGCCAACATGGTAATGCTGTGATCATCGGTCACCCCTCCTCCACAGGGAGCAATCGACCAAGATGTAGATCACCCATAGGGTTCTCAAATGATCGCCCAAAGGTGGCCGGTCATGCTACTTTTTTAAGACGTTCAATTCGCGACTAATTTGAACGAGCTCTAAAACAATGATGTTTCCTGTACATCGATTATTTTCAGTTGCTTATTTAAAAACAATGCTTTATATACATCGATCATAAGCAATGTTTTATAAATATTGATTTCATAAATAATTTGACCTAAAAACACTATGTGCTGCTTTTAGCGGCGAGTATCATGACTTCACCCATTTACTCGAGACATCAAACATGTCACAAACTGGGGGATGCTCACTGGGGTATTGGTCTAGCGTTTTACAGCGTGCGGCGTGTAACGCACCCATTACGAGAAAGTGTCAGGAGAGGACGGACGGTTAACAGCAATGGGAGTAGTGGGTGAAAGTGTGACCAAGTTTTCCCTCGTAATGGAAACATGGTGATCACCAGTTTTTACACAACCCCACTTCTCTACTACTTAACTGCTTCCACTTCCTACGAGATCAGGGGTGCGCTCAATGACTTGTATAAATAGGATTTCAACCTATTTCAACAAAGAACACAAGTGTTATCAACACAAGTATCCATAAACCATATTCTGATGCAAGTCACAAAACAGCCACACCTTCATAATTCAACATTCTGATCTCAAACACCTTCTTCGCTTCCCTCCCTAAGATCAACCTTTCTCCTTCACTTTGTGACCGAATTGAATCTGGAATGGCCATTTCTTGGTTTAGGCCAGAGTCTTACAGATTGATCTCTCGAATCTAAAAGTACTCATGTGCAGTACATTTGTTTAGGGTTTGAATTCGTTTCTCATCAACACACCTAAATTTACCAAAAACAGCAGAAACAGTTTTTACCCCAAAACACCTGGATCTACATGTTTTGATGATGAAGTGATAGCGGATACTCCTGACCATAAAATGGTAGCAGTGGTAGAATAAAAATAGACCTTTGCTTTCGTGATCTCCGCAGGTGCCTTTTTAGGACTCCACTGATGTTGAGATTTGTTGTCGACTATCTCCATATTGGAACAACGGCTATGCGAATCTTACCTTTATCTCTCTGGGTGTGGACCCTGGTGGCATCAATATCAGTGATAACTTTGAGGCATTTCCGGCTTGCTCTATATAACACTTATGGTGTTACAGATGCGACTGCTCCATTCGAATCTCGAGAGAAGCCATTGTGTTTTCCTAAGTAGTAGCCACGTCTTCTTGTGTCTCCACGCGGCTTTCTGGTCCTTTTACCTGGGAGATTTACTGGTGCTCAGCTATCCAAGGCATTTCCAGTAGCATTGCTTGAAAATCATTTTTGTGAAGCTTCTTAGCGAACGGAACACCGGAATTGAAATTGGTTGTTGAACCTAAATTGAGTTTAATAATTGAATTAGATCTAAGATCCACCCTTTTGAAATTGAGAAAACTGGAATGAATATTAAGAAACTGATTTTGCAACCAAGAGATTAATCTCCCACTGTGGTCGCCAGTTGTTTTGGGGTAAAAACTGATTCTGCTGGAAATGGTAAATTTGGGGTGTGCCGCCGAGAAACCAATCTAAACCCTAAACAAATGCACTGCACGGGAGTACTTTAGATTCGAGAGATCAATCTATATAATTCTGGCCTAAACCAAGAAATGGCCATTCCAGTCTTGCTTTGGTCACAAAAAGAAGGAGAAGGGTTGATTTTATGGAGGGAAGCGAAGAAGGTGTTGAGATCAGAATGGTTAACTATGAAGGTGTGGTTGTTTTATGACTTGTATCAGAATGTGGAACTTGCTTGCGGAATGTAAGCTATCGGTACTTTTTATGTTTTCTGGATACCTGTGTTGGTAACCCCCTCGTCGGCTGAAATAAATTGAAAACCCATTTATACAAGTTATAGTTGAACGCACCCTGATCTCATAGGAAGTGGAAGTAGTTGAGTGATGGAGAAGTGGGGATCGTGTAAAATATTGAAAACCACGTCCCTATTATAAGGGGAAGAACGGTCGGTTACACCCACTACTTCTCTGTTGCCACTAACTGTTCGCCTTTCCTGACACTTTCTCATAATGGGCGTGTTGCACGCCGCACGCTGTAAACTGCCAAACCAATACCCTGATGAACATCCTTTAGTTTGTGACATGTTTGATGTCCCAAGTATTTTGTAGAAAAATATGCAGTATGCTTCTTAGTGGGTCTTGCCTGCGAGACCTAATTATTTTGACCAATCACGCGCAAGCTAGGCGGCGGGCAGTTATATGTGACAAGTCGAGTTGTGAGACTTTCCGCAAGAAATAACATGTAATGCTCTTAAGTTGAATGAATAGGTTATTCATGAAATCGATATTTATTGAATATCGCTTGTAATCGATGCATGTAAAGCATCGCTTTTAAGCAAGCAGCTCGAAATAATATATGCTCATGAAGCATCGTTGTATAGAGCTCGTCTTGGTTGGTCGTGGAACCTTATGTCTTAATAGGAGCACGGCCAGCCATCTTCGAGTAGCTTCCAGGGGTCGCTTGGGAAATCTGAGGGTAGGTCGATCGACTCTGATGGAAGAGTGGCGGCCGGTGAGCATGACAGTGCCTTATTAGTCGCCCAGAATTAAATCTAAGCCGGTCAACTTGGCCAGCCAAGTTGGATGGCTGAGATGATTTGCGGCAGTTGCATACTGCCGTTGATTCAATTCAAAGATTTTTAAAGCCGTGCGACTGGCGCACTTTGGCTGATCGGTTTGTGGCATTGCTGGCGTATTTGAAGCAATGCGATTGGTCGGGGCTATTGTTGAGCCGCCCGTGAACATGATCGCGCATTTCCAGTTGCTTGAAATCAGATCTTGGCCAGTCGATTCGGATAGCGAAGTTAGACAGCCAAGATTGCTTTGCGGCAGTTATATACTGCCGTTGGTCGACCTCGCGGTTTTGAGGCCGTGTTGCCAACCTACTTTTGGCTAACGATTAGAGGCGTTAATTGCTGGTTGTGAGCAATTCGATTAGCCAGGGCTAAAGGAAAACCGCTGGTGAGCATACTGGCACTTCATTGGCCGACTAAAATTGGATCTGGGCCGGTCGATTTGGCTAGCCAATTTGGACGGCTGAGATCGTTTTGAGACTGACATGGGCAGCCTATATTCGATTCCTTAAGGAATTAGGTGTGTCAACCAGCCAACTTCCAACTTTAATTAAAATTGTAGGTTACGCATTTAGAGCTATTTGATTGGTCGGTGGGAAAGAGGAACCGACAGACAACAATATGGGCATGGCCGGCCGATGGTACGGCGGCGCAAGCTTGGGCGAAGTGGCGCGGACGCGTTCCTTTTGCTGCTGCCTTTATGTGCCGCAATTCCTCTTTATTTCTTGTTTTTCGACTTTTGGTAGGATTTTGCTCCTACTAGTCCATGGTGGATTAATTTCCTAGCTTGCCTAGGTCTGGTCTCGACCAATAAGGTTCGAGATATTGCGCAGGCCATAAAAACCTAATTTTTGCAAATTGGTAAAATTAGGTTAAAAATTGAATTTTACGAGCTGTCACAAAATTAATCAAATTTGATGAATTCTGTGCGCTGACAAAAAATTACCAATCTTATTCTCAGAGAGCAGCTCAACGTGCCTCTGATTAAGTATTTTCATGCAGATCTTAATCCGGACACTTCGGGAGATTCATGCTACTCGGCTGCGAGCGAACATTAATCGTCATGTCATATCAATATTAAGAGTTCAACTTGGGAACACAGTATAGGAAAAATACTCAACATGCCATACATTAGTGAATAATGCAGGCGGGAGATTAAATACTTATTAGGCTCTATACTAGTGAATAATTCATCTAGGTGCTTGAGTTTCAATACAATATGAAGAGCGGCATAGGCACTTATCAGATTTTAATATATTCTTCAGGTTCCTTGCGGAATATGAACATATCAAGGTATACTATTTATGACACTAGGTAAGCTAGACAGACTTTTACAGTTTTCGCCTTAAACTAAAAACCACCATCAACAGTACCTTTGCCAATTTTTATTGACAAAAAGGGGGAGAATTAATGTGTAGTTCACACTACAAATACATATGGTTTACGGATCATTATGTAACGGGGAATGGTTTTCATGTGAGATGAAGTATTGACTAAGGGGGAGTGATACATATCACCATAGTATTGTTGTCAAAGTTGTGATACAATTGGACTTTGATGCTGTGTAATAATACTATGACACTATATAACAATGATTGAGAGATACTGTTTTCTCATTGTTATAGCTATGGATCTTCAAAAACTATGATGCTGAGTTGAACACATTCAGAATCACTGGAGTCCTTGGAAGTGACGAAGATTTCGAGTAATGTTGAAGAACCAAGGAAATCAAGCATTTGGATTGAGAGCTACAAAGTTTATTTATTTTGTATTCCATATGTTTTGATAGTTTTGTCACTAAAATTGACAAAGGGGGAGATTTTTAGAGACATGCTCGGTCGAACTCGCAAGCATTGCTATCTCAATCTTGTTGTCAAGTTTAGTTTCCAAAACTATAAGTCTTGATTTCTAGTCTACTTATAGCTAAGTCTCGGATTAGGATAGAAAGTGTAGTTGAGCATTATACTTCACGGCGTTCATCGATTGAAGACGAAGAACTACTAAGGGGAGATTATGGAACTTCATCAACAAAAGGTATGTGGAGAGTTGAACTAATCTATCACTCAAAAGTCTATCTACTCTATCTCCTATTTGAGACAAAAGTCATATATCTATATAGACTTCGATTATACACATTTGATATTTCGAGCTGAGTTTAACTCGCTTACATATTTCTCGAAATATATGTTGGTAAGCTTTCCCTTTAACCAAGTTTATCATATATTCTTGACGAAAGTCAAAATATTATCATGTGAAAATTGCCTGGTAACATCTTACATGATTTGTGTGAGACAGTCATTTGATGTAGACTCGTGATTGAGTACTATCTTCTCTAAGATTTGCTCGAGATTTAATCTCCGATAGGCAAGATAAAAAGTAGTCACAAACATCTTCGTCTCATCATTTGTGATTCCACAATATCTTGCTACCATACAATTAAGATTATTGTGAGGTGATTGATATTTCTAGGCTGTTCTTCGGGAATATAAGTCCGGTATATCAATTGGTTCATGTTCACCTTTATTTATCAAAAGACGGAACAAAACTCATATGTTTATCTGTGGGAGACAAATTTATCTATACAATAGACTTTTCTGTGTGAGACAGATTTGTTTATCAAGTCTTCGAATTTGGGTCGTAGCAACTCTTAGTTGCGGGTGAGATCAGCTAAGGGAATCAAGTGCGTAGAGTCCCGCTGGGATTCAGGGACATAAGGAGCGCAACTGTACCTTGATCAGTGTGAGATTGGTTAGGGCTCAACTACATTCCAGTCCGAAGTTAACTTGGAGTAGGCTAGTGTCTGTAGCGTCTTAATACAGTGTGGTGTTCAAATCTGGACTAGGTCCCGGGGTTTTTCTGCATTTGCGGTTTCCTCGTTAACAAATTTTTTGGTGTCTGTGTTAATTCTTTTCCGCATTATATTTTGTTATATAATAGAAATATCACAGGTTGTGCGTAGTTCAATCAATTAGATAATCCAACCTTTGGTTGTTGATATAAATTGATTGGCACTTGAACATTGGTCTTTGGTACCGTTCAAGTCGTTTCACATAATAATCTGGTTCACGGATTTCTATCTGTTTGATTTGCTGATTATATTTTGAAACATAGATATAACTCTTTGATGTACTTTTCTTAAGATTGAGTCGACTGTCTAGTTGATTCTCTTAAAAGTATATTGGAGTTTGTCCATACAGATTGCTAAGTGAAATATTGGGTGTGGTTGTTGTACCCTCGCTTTTTCACCCCCGCCTTTTCAATTGGTATCAGAGCAGGCAAACATGTTTAAGACCTTATAAGTCTGTGTTTGTAGCAATCTGACTCTATGGATAGAAATGCTATCTCTATAAACGTACAACCAGTCTTCGATGGCTCGAATTACTTATGGTGGAAAATTGTTATGCGTTCCTTTCTTCAAGCGCGTTATTTTCAATCATGGGTTCGTGTAGTTAATTTCTATGATCCTCCGGATGTTACAGAAGGCGATGTAACTGTTCCAAAGGATATTGGTGCATTTGATCCTACCGATATTCTCGCTGCAAATCAAAATTATGACAGATTAAATGCTATCATCCATGCCATTACCTCAGATCTTTAGCACCATGTGACTACGATCACTATGTCTAAAGAAGCTTGGGATATCTTAGAAACTGTATTCGAAGGAAATTCCTCTTAGAAAGAAGTTAGGCTTCAAAACCTAAATTCTGATTGGGAAAACCTTCGTATGGCTGATGAAGATTCATTTGATGAGTTTAATCACAAAGTGTCTGAAATTGTTAATGCATCTTTTGCATTGGGTAAGACTATTCCTTAAAATGACATTGTGTTGAAAATTCTCAGATCGTTGCCATCCAAATACGACTCTAAGAAACATGCCATCGTTGAAGGAAATAACCTTGATACACTTTCCAGAAACTCACTAATTGGAAAATTAAGAGTTCTTGATCATTATCAGAACACAGTCAGAACGTCATCGTTCAATGCTGTAACCATCACAAGTAGTTCTTCTCACTTGTCATGGGCTGATGAATGTTATTCGAATCATATTGATCCTGACAGATCATTGATTATACAAAAGATCAAGGATATTGTGAGAAGAAGCAAAAGATGTGAAGAACATCTCTCTCTCTCTTTGATGCTTCAGATGATTCAATACAAGAAAAATCAATTCAGTTGGTCAATTCGCATACTTCCGAAGTTTGCACAGAAATTTCAGCTTTTACAGCAGAAACTTCTTCTAACTCAAATTCTGTTTCAGAATGCGAGTCTGACACTGAGATTTTTTAATTCTTGGATAAAAATGAAGAAATTAACCAAGAAAATCTTCAACTAAAAATGAGGTTGAAGAAACTTGAATCATCACTACAGGTTAAAAATCTTGAGATTGACTGTCTTAACGATAATTCACCAGAACCCTATCTCTAAAAGAAAAGGAGATTGACACTCTTAAGTGTGACCTGCAAAGGTTCTCTGGAAGCTCTGACAAGATTTCATCAATGCTATTTGGTCAGAAATCTTTTGGAAACACAAATGGGTTAGGGTTCAAAAGCAAGACTGTGAGCACAAATAACTCCTTTGTTCCAGCCAGTTCTGGAATCATGGATGTTAAAAGTTGTGATAAATAGGAGTCAAATCTGCAAAACAAAAATTCATTTGTGAAGTATTTGTTTTGTGGAAATGAAAATCATGTTCAAAGTAAGAGTTGGAAATTCAAGAGGAACAACAAACGAATTGCCAAACTTCAGAATGATATGCAAAAGATGAATCTGGCTTTGGGTAATCAACGGGGAACTCCTGAAGATAAGAATAAGTCTAAGAGAACAAGAGTCAGACGAGGTAAGAAATATGTTTATACAACAAACCTTGATAAGTCACCATGTGACATAAGATGTGAGCATTCTGCTCACTCCATCACTGTCTAATTATAGTGATGTTTGCATCCTCATCATTAACTTGAGAATATGAGGATTGCATCAAGGTTGCTCAAGTATTTTATAGTTGTTAATTTCTTATCCTTGACAGTTTAAAATTATTTAATTTAAGATTTACAATTGAATATTTCTCTTATCAAAAATAGATAGTGGATCGTGAACCGTGAAGACTTTTTCAAAGTCATTATTTAGGGTTTACTTTTTTGTACTCTATTTATATTCATTTGTGAACAAAATGCCCTTTGAAAAGACGAGGGTACCCAAATATACTTCAATCTAAAACTTTTCCACCTATAAGTCCTTTCTCCGAAAGTGATTGTCAATGGACTGAGTCGAGACAATAACACTAATCGGTTCACACTTCGTGTGATCGTCTATGGATACGAGATCGAGACAATACGACAACAAGATAACTTGCGTGATTGATTATGGATACAAGATCGAGACAAAACAACAACGAAGTATGTTTACTTGATAATAGGTTCGGACTTAACCAAACACAATAGGATTGCTATCAAGTAAATAGGAATTAACATTTGTGTATTTTACTTATAATTATAATAAAAAATTTATAATTGCGGAAATAGAAAAGTAAAAGACACAGCAAGATTTTGTTAACGAGGAAACCGCAAATGCAGAAAACCCCCGGGACCTAGTCCAGAATTGAATACTCTCAAAATTAAGATGCTATAAAAAATCTAAACCAACTTCGTATAGTTGAGACCAAACAACTAAACCTATAGTTCACCTAGTTCCCTCAGTATCCCTGCGCCTCCAACTTGTAATAAGTCACGCACTTGGAACAATTCCTTTGGTTCATATTCCAAATAGTAAAGGAACAACAAATCTGTTCGGTAACAACTCTTTTCAAACAACGTGATATGAGTTTGACAAAAGGCTCTTCCGTTTATCCCAATAAACTCCTTTGTCAGGTTCTTAGATCAATCTCTTCAACAACTACCAAAGTAATTGTTTTAGACTATGCAATCAATACTCTTAATAACAAAGAATTGTATTGATGCCGATCTACTCAACTAATCAATCAAGGTTATCACAAAGATAAACCGATTATAATTGGATCCCCAGCCGATCAAGTTTTGTGCACACCAAAGATTATGAACTCAAATAAGAAATCTTCTTTGTCTTCAAATCTTCTTAGAACTTCAATAAACACCTGCACACAAACAACTTGAATCTCTTGTGATCAATCACACACAGAACGGAGTCTGTTAACAATGGATTATCAGAGGACGTCTTTAGATCTACAAACAGTTCTAAAGATCCCCGTCGATACTTCGATCTAGTTTTAGTGAATCTTATATCAGAGAAGATTCTCAAGCATAAACAAACTAGGTGCAATCAAAGTTCAACAACCGTTAGTCAATCAAATCAATCGAAAACTAATAATAAACCGCAATTATCTAGTTTCCCACCAACGGTACTCGTAGAGCTTCCCAATCCCAAAGAAGTCTTTAAAACGAGCGGTCATAAGAGATTTCGCCTAATTAGCGTACTTTCCTCTCCGAATAGACGACTTCACCAGTAACAACACAACTAGGTAGTTTTGCTGAATTTGAGGATTAGTTTGCTTGAAATGCAAACTTCAATATTTATAGACCAAGGAAGTTTGGACACCAAGGAATTTCCAAAACCGAATATTCTCAAAGATATGCAATAAAGTCCAAATTGGTTTTCATAATTCCTGGAAATGCTCTGTCCAAATTTGACCAAAATCTCAGTAGAAAATCTCCAATTAGTAAATGCACATTACTAATTTTTATTTTATAAAGATATGCATTTAATTGCTGGAAATTAAAAGCATATAAAAACTAAAACCTTAATTAAAAGATTCTCAATTTATTTCGATCCGGGATTCTC
>JAJJMB010008919.1:2308719-2329697 GCA_023531105.1 Papaver atlanticum | reverse complement strand
TCTTACTAGGATCGGTTCCCCAATGTCTAGAGTTGGTCATACCTATTACAATAAATCGATCATACCATCTCAGGTGATTACTTAAGATCGGTTTTATTAATAAAAGTCATACCAGTACAAAACTCAGGCATTGTGAATAGTTTTACCAAGATACATAAACAAGTTATGAGCGGTTATACTAAACACACATATTGGTAATCCAAAGATTTGCAATGAATAAAAATACCAATAAGCCTAGCGATTTCCCTTTCGATTCACAAAACAAGTTTATGAATGTACTTCCTTTAAACGAATGTAAAACATTGTTTCCTAGGATGAAATCTTCACCCATACCCATACATAATCACAATAGCATTCATACGATTATGTCGATGTCTTATATACGAAGTTCAAAAGATAGACATTATACTTCGTATTGTAATTCCTTAATACTATGTCTAACTAGAGTATAATCATTCACAGCTTCGCAGTTATGTTTTCAATATGCACGACTTAAAAGATACGTTAGGAATGAAATAGTTCAAGTCAAATATTACTAACTCAAGTGGAAGGATGATGTCGTCGTTGTAGTTCTTTACTTCTTCAGAAAAGATAACTCACTATGAACAAATGTTGTCTCTGACAAAGAACACCCTGCATGAACTGAAAAGAGAACTTAGTGAGTTAACTGATATTTATGAAGATTTGGAGGAATTGAATGATCGCATAATCAATGGTTTTTTAATAATGAGAAGGAATTCTTAGTAGATGCCCTGAGAAAGCTCTACAATGTCTAGGAAACTTCTTATGAGAATTTATTCTTGTTTTTGAGAAAGATAACTAGGGTTTGGAATAGCCTATATTGTGATTACACATTGCTATTACAAACGATTTTCATCTTGCAATGTTTTTAGATTTATTTATTTAAATTTTAAAGTTTATTTGGAAGATGATTTTGCAGTATTAATCTTTATTGGTTTTATATATTGCAAATAATATTATGGGATATGTGTGTTTACGTCCGTGAACTATGATTGTCCAATATATGTCAAAAGTTAAGTATATTATGTCGGTATGCAAATATTGATGGAAAATAGAATGAACTTTTGATGCCAAAGATTAAGTCTATTGTGTCATTATGCAAATATTGATGAAAAATAGAATGAATCTTTGAATATTCCGCAGTATTGATCTTTCCCTGATCCATTTCTCTGTGAAAGTACTGTATGGCTCCGTAAGTTTTCTTATGTTGAGCATTTCTGATTAAATTAATCATAGGTTTTCTTGTGGTTAATTTAATTGAGTTTTCTGGATACAAATACATGTTTCATGTGATTTGTTAATGTCCAAATAAATCCTTCTTTTCTTGTAAAAGTAAGGTCGCTCTTGTTGTTCTTTCGGGAATGACATTTTATGGGGGAGAGTTCATAATTGAACTTGTGCTTAATTGCCAAATCTTTGTGGGGAGTGCGGCTGTGGAATATTGTAGGAGTTTTCTTGTATCTTTATAAACTCCTTGATGAAAACACTAAGTTTCGACTATGTGAAATCATCGAAACAAAGTTGATATGTTCTCTTTTAGTCATAAAGTATCTCTATGAGAATTTCATTATGATCCCGCTAGTTTTCGTACCTTTGCCAATTTATATTGACAAAAAGGGGGAGAAATATTGTGTAGTTTACACTACAAATACATATGGTTTATGGATAATTATGTAAGGGGGGGTGTTTTTCATTGTGAGATGAAGTAATACTATGACACTGCATAACAATGATTGAGAACAACTGTTTTCTTATTATTATGGCTTTGGATCTTCAACAACTATGATGCTAAGTTGAACACGTTTAGAATCATGAAGTACTTGGAAGTGACGAAGATTTCGAGTAATGTTGAAGAACCAAGGAGATCAAGCATTTGGATGAGAAGCTACAAAGTTTATTTATTTTGTAATCCATATGTATTGATAGTTTTGTCACTAAAATTGACAAAGGGGGAGATTGTTAGAGCACTGTTCGGTCGAACTCACAAGCGTTGCTATCTCAAGCTTGTTTGTCAAGTTTAGTGATCAAAACTATAAGTCTTGATTTCTAGTCTACTTATAGTAATGTCTCGGACTAGGATAGATTGTGTAGTTGAGCTTTAGACTTCACGGCGTTCATCAATTGAAGATGAAGAACTACTAAGGATAGCTTGTGGAACTTCATCGACAAAAGGTATGTCAAGAATGAAACTCATCTATCACACAGAAAGTCTATTTCTACTCTATCTCCTTCTTGAGACAAAAGACGTATTACTATATAGTATTCGATTATACACATTTGATATTTCGAGCTAAGTTTAACTCGCTTACATATTTCTCAAAATATATGTTGGTAAGCTTTTGCTTCAACTAAGTTTATCTTTTATTCTTAACGAAAGTCAAAAGATGATCATGTGAAAATCGCCTGGTAACATCTTACATGATTTGTGTGAGACAGTCATTTGATGTAGACTCGGAATGTTTCGTATTGATCGTTTGATCACTTGAAAATTGCTTTGGAGCTAATAGTTTGTGTGAGACAGCTATTCCCGTCTTCTAAGAATGTTTCAATGATTAAAATGGAGTTTAGAACAATTAACCATTGGTTGGATATAGCACAGTATGTGTACTTGTATGCTAACTGTTGTAGATATATTCCAAGTCCGGGAACTTAGTATGCATATCCGTATGCGTATTGATTTAAACAGTTGAAGTCCGGGAACCTAGTATGCATACCCGTATGCTTACCGGGTAACAGTTCAAGTACGGGAATTCAACTGAGGTTGGTTGTGAACGACAGTGTGCGTACCCGTTCGCATACTGGCGGACAAGACTAAGTCCGGAACTCTAAGTATGCGTACCTGTTTGCATACTTGAGTGGGTTATGTTCTAAAATCGGTTGTTCATGAACAAATACATTTATTTAATAAGGAATGCAATCTTTTGCAAACCGTGGCTATAATGTTCATGAATTGATTCGAGTGAATCAAAATCGACTTTGCTTTAATTGTGTCTTGTATACTTCTATGAGGATATAAACAATTGAACAACTCCATAACTAGTTTCATTTGAGTCATTTGAACTAGTTGTGATTAAGATGAATAAGGTTGATATGAAAGTGTTCATATGGCTAACTTCGGTTAACTATTGTTGAGCCAACAAGGTGTACACGTTTAGGTACAGTTACCCATATCTAAATGAAGTCACATTTCATTTGTGTGTAACAAGCTAAGTTCGATCTAACGGTTGAAAGATATTAGCTTGAATCTAATCAGGTTTTCATCTAACGGTGAATATTGAATGTTTTGTTACCAAGGTAACATTGATTGCAAACCCTGATTTGAAGACTATATAAGGGAGAACTCTAGCAACTGGGAAACCTAATCCCCACACCTTCTGTGTGATACTAGTTACGACTAGAGTCGATTCTCCTTTAACCTAGGTTTTCTAAAACCATTATAGGTTAACGACTTAAAGACTTCATTGGGATTCTGAAGCCAGACCCAACTATTTTCTCTGTAGTTGCGTATTCTGATCTTACTTTGCTCTATCGTATTGAGTACTATCATCTCTAAGATTTGCTTGAGATTCAATCTCCGATAGGTAAGATAAAAAGTAGTCATAAACATCTTCGTCTCATCGTTTGTGATTCCACAATATCTTGTTTCGCTTCCATACGATTAAGATTATTGTGAGGTGATTGATATTACTAGGCTTTTCTTCGGGAATATAAGTCCGGTGTATCAATTGGTTCTTGTTCACCTTGATTTATCAAAAGACGGAACAAAAACTCATAGGTATTTATGTGGGTGACAGATTTATCTATTAAATAGACTTTTCTGTGTGAAACAGATTTGTTTATCAAGTCTTCGACTTTGGGTCGTAGCAATTCTTAGTTGTGGGTGAGATCAGCGAAGGGAATCAAGTGCGTACAGTCCTGCTGGGATTCAGAGGTGTAAGGAACGCGACTGTACCTTAATCAGTGTGAGATTGGTTAGGGCTAACCTATATTCCAGTCGGAAGTTAACTTGTAGTAGGCTAGAGTCTGTAGCGGCTTAATACAGTATGGTGTTCAAATCTGGACTAGGTCCCGGGGGTTTTCTGCATTTGCGGTGTCCTCGTTAACAAAATTCTGGTGTCTGTGTTATTTCTTTTCCGCATTATATTTTTTATATAATTGAAATATCACAGGTTGTGCGTAGTTCAATCAATTAGATAATCCAACCTTTGGTTGTTGATATAAATTTATTGGCACTTGAACATTGGTCTTTGGTACCGTTCAAGTTGTTTCTCATAATAATCAGGCTCGCGGATTTCTATGTGTTTGATTTACTGATTACAGTGATAAACAAAGATATAACTCTTGGATGTATTTTCCTTGATTGAGTCTGACTGTCTAGTTTATTCTCTTGGAAATATATTGGAGTTTGTCCATACAAATTTCCTAAACGAAATATTGGGTGTGGTTGTTGTACCCCTGCTTTTTCACCAATCATAGTTCTAGGGCGGATTGTCAATTTTTTTGATTGTCAATTCACACAAGGCTTGTTGTATCCTGGAAGCGGTTTGCGATAAATCCTTGCAACAAACTCAATTCGAGTGGGAGAAAATAACGCTTTAAATAAAGCGTCTTAACGCGCCTCAAGCCGTTGTTTTGATTCCGAACCCAAAATATCCAATAATTTTAAAGCGTTATTTCAAGCAATGGATTCAGAATCAAGTATGGCTTCTTTCAAGGTTATGAATCAAGATTTCATGAGATTGGATCATTTTGTTGGTACAAATTTTACTCGCCGGCAAGACAAGATGAAGTTTCTTCTGACTACTTTGAAGGTGTTCTACATTCTCACTGCACAACCATTAGCAGAACCAACTGTCAAAGACACCGATGAACAAAAGATGGATCGAAAGAAAATAGAAGAAGATGACTTGATATGCCGTGGTCATATTCTTAATGCATTATCCGATCGTCTCTATGATTTGTACACTGAAACAAAGATTCCGAAATAAATATGGGACGCTCTTGAAATAAAATATAAAGCAGAACAACATGGTATGAACAAATTTCTGGAGACTACTTATTTTTATTTTAAGATGACTAATGAAAAGTTATTGTTAGGGCAAGTGCACAAGTTACAAGTTATTGTGATTCATTCTTTCAAAATGGGTATCCCTGAAGCATTCCAAGTAGGTGCTATAATTGCAAAATTACCACCCTCATGAGATGGTTTTAGGAAGAAACTTCTGCATGATTCCAAAGACTTTAGTTTGGAAGAAATTCAAAAGCAACTTCGTGTTGAAGAAGAATTGTGTCTGCATGACAAAAAGGTTGTTGTGAATGATCCTTCCAAAATGAATCTTGTTACTGAATCTGGTTCCAATAATAACACCAATAATAACCTTAAACCTAATAAGGAGGAAGACAAATTTAAGAAATCCTCATCCAAGAAGAAAGGTTCTTGCTATAATTGCGGGGGAAAGGGACATTACATCAGTGAATGTCGCCATTTTAAGAAATCCCAAAAGGAAACCAACATGGTGGAGGATGAGATCGTCGCCATGGTTACTGAAGTAAATATGGCCACCACAACATCTGGATGGTGGTTTGATACAGGGGCCACAATACATGTTTGTTATGACAAAACAATGTTCAAAACTTATGTAGAAGTTTATGATGGCCAAGAAGTTCAAATGGGTGACAACAATCGTGCCAAGGTGTTAGGCAAAGAAAGTGTTGAACTCTTTTTCGCATCCGGAAAGAAAATGACTCTCATCAATGTTCTCCATGTTACTAACATAAGAAAGAATTTAGTTTCTGCAACTTTAGTTGGGAAACAAGGAATTCGTGTTGTTTATGATTCTGGCAAATTAATTTTGTCGAGTAATGGAGAATTTGTTGGCAAGGGATATCTCAGTGATGGGATGATTAAGTTAAATATTGATTGAATTTACTATGTACTAAGTAACTACAACAATAAATGGTTGAATGGAGTAGTATGTAAATCCATCATCACTGAATAGAATTTATGTTCTTTATTATCTTGTGATTGTTCTATCTTGTTCCAGTTTTTATAGTAGTTAAATATAGTCTGCATAGAATCTTGTATGTCATAGGATGACATATACTTCCTTATATAGATTGATATCCTTAAACTCTTCTATGTACAGTGTTATGATGGGACACAACAACTCTTGAATTAATTAAATAGGAAATCGCTTCCCAGGTCTTTGATTATGTATACATCTTGTTAACACATGCACTGTAGTTCATATTCTCTTTGTGAAAAATAGTTTTACAGGGCAATGGAAGTTTCTTACGACATTTTGCTTCAAGTAGAGAACATAAAATGTATTGTATGTTTTCTGGGCTCCACTGTGATAAGTCTCCAAATGATTAGACTATGGAGGTTAGTGTATGTACACCTATCTAATCATATTAAGCTTAGAAGAAGAATATTCTTTCAGAAGAACATAAGGTCATCTAGGTTGTGTTGATTCTTAACTCTTGAGAAATGATACCATAGCCTGTTGATGTGTAAACATAAATTTCGAAACAATGTTTTGATTTGAAATGTGATGTTTAGATTTGAGTGAAGCAAAAACAATGAAAATAGTTATATTACATGATCATGTGCCCTCTAAGAATGGCCATTAAACTTTGTTTTGATTATTTTAAGTGATCCGAATTTTCACTTGTTTATAATTTTTCAAAGTAGTAAAATGGTAGGGGTTTACTGTAGTCTTCCCTTCCAAAATAAATTTCAGAAATGTAAACTTAAAATGAGTTATTTTGATTTGTAAGTTTTTCTTATGGTTCTTCGCCACTTCCATATGCTGAAAATTTTGAAGTGATCTGTCTGAATTTCACTAGTTTATTTTTCATGAAATAATGAAACTGTGGGGGTATTATTGTGAGTTCTTCTTTTCCTATTGGATCAAGTCTGTAAGGACCAGGGAATGTGAACTTGCAATGAATGCGTGATTCGTAATTATGAAACGATTTTTTTTTTTTTAATGTTAGTGGTGAAGTGGTGCATTCCAAATAGTAAGTGTAGGATCTGTGCATGACGATGTCCAAGATCAAAATTTATGAATGAACCACCACACATTATGTGGTTACAGGATTCTTTGAATCCATAAGTACTGTTTAGTTTTATCATTAGATTTAGAATCTAACAGATATAGCTAATTAAGTTTGGAAAAACCTTTTTATAAGGATTTAAATTTGAAGAAATTAACAGTGGAAGTGAATTCAATGTGTGCATATGGGACTGTAACCTCAAAGCTATTTATTCACCGGTAACGGTAACCCGACCTACCACTAGGAAATGACTAGTTCGTCGGTTTAATGGGTAAAACAAGTTATTGATAAGTGATTAGTTCAACACTTAAATTTTGAGTCCCAATTGTTAAAATTAGTGTTTATATGTACCGTTGTGAATGAAGGTTGAATTATTAGGCTTAATGAGATCCAGTTCTTTATAAACAAATTTTCGAAATAACGGGAAAGCTGGAAGGAATTCACCTATGTGAGCATAATAGTGGTGCCGCTTCTCATAGCAGTGAGGTTTCTCTTGGGATTGCTCATGAAACCAGGAAAGCACAAGGCCATAAAAGTGCTACGCGAAAATTGAACTCATATATGTATCAATGTATCTACGTGTGTGGTGTTTCTGGTTGTATCACAATGGAGTAGAGGTTTAAATCCAAGGCTACCATCAACTTCGAAACAACTTTGGAATGCTGACACTAACCAGAGGTTTAAATCTTTTGATACCTTTGAGTATGCATAGATACATAACTACTTATCGGCTAAATTTGAGTAATATTTAATCTAGTTGGGGATTTTTGAATATTTGTTATCAAACCAAATATTATATTAGATTAATATAAAGGAAGAATCGTTTGAGAAGAGAAGTGTGTTTATTGGATAAGTCAAGACAGTTAGTAGGCATCTGATTTATTGGTTTAAGAGTTTCAAATTTTGAAATCCAACAACCTTATTAACTGAAAGATTGGAATCCAAATCCTAAAAGATGCGTCTATATATATTTTGGTTCTGAAACGTATGAAATCTCAAGAGTCGCAACCATATTGAATGGACGCAATACATGTCCATTCAGTATCTATATAAGTGAACCAGGAACCAGAGATATAAACAGATTCAAGCATCCAGAAATCCTTCTTAGTTTCTCTTCAAACTCTTTTCTACTGTAATAGCCATTAAGTATCAATACCAATTACAAGGCTTGTTGTATCCTGGAAGCGGTTTGCGATAAATCCCTGCAACAAACTCAATTCGAGTGAGAGCAAATAACGCTTTAAAGAAAGCGTCTCAACGCGCCTCAAGCTATTGTTTTGATTCCGAACCCAAAATATCCCACACTAATTCATGGAATTAACTTCTATGGAACACAATAAGTCTTTAGACGAGAAAAAAATAACCTTGAAATTGGAACTCCGCCTATCCAATGTGACTACAAAATTTACAAGCTCTGCATTTATAACATGGATGGAGGGTGTAAATCATAGATACTCACTAATTGATCCGATTCTCCGTTATTAACGACTTGCCCTTGGAACTTAAAAGTAGAATCATGCGGCCTTCGCCCTAGCGCATTAGTTAGAGCAAGTCTTATGGTGGAAGAATTCCATCTTCCATCTTCCACGTCACCTCAGCATTTGGAATAGTTCATGGAAGGTCAAGTGTTGTGGTGGAATCGTAAAAACGGTAATCAAAATAGCGTTTGACGCTAATAAGAATAGTGTCAGAAAAATGATATTCAGAATAGCGCTTTTTCCTCGGCCATTAGATTTTCAACGGCTCGTTTTAAATCTACGGATAAAAAAAACAACGCTATTCTGAATAGCGCTTTACGTTATTTAGATTAGCGTTGGGCGCTATTTTTATTGGTGTTTTCCGTCTTCTAGCGCGCTATTCTGAATAGCGTTTTACGCTAATCTGATTAGCGTTTCCATGGATTCCACGGACCATCCCACGAAATCATGGAACATCGCTTGGAAAAACTATGGAAGACCCAAACTTGGAAACCACTAGACTTGACATTCCACAATTTTTCCACACTTGGAATAGGTTGGATTCCACCACAAGACTTGCTATTAGGCTGAGTTTTGTGGAGGAATTGGAGGTAATGATAGTGATGGAAAACCGTGGTGTAAACCCAAAGAAATTAAAATCCCCTTTCTCTCTGCTCGAAAGCAGATAAGGTGGGAGGGGATTTCAATATAGGCGAGGATGAAAACCTCGCCAGAAAAAGGAGAAAAACGAGGATTAAATCCTCGCTTAGTCTTTTATTATAATAAAAAAACGTGGAAACTTCTGAGGAACTCAAGTCTGGTTCCCCTCTCTTTTGGAAACCCATCATTAAGATGGTATATATGTGTAGCCCAAAATTCACATCCTACGGCTAAGATTATTAGTTTTAGATTTGATTTGTAATTCTACATTTTAAGATGGACTTAATTAACCTTCATTAGTTAATTATTAAGTTGCAAAATAAAAAAAATCGTTGATAGATAGTGGTCAATTAGTGGCCGTTTTTTGTGTGCGTTTTTGGTGGGCAGTTTCGTTTTTAACCTCGTCGTTCCCTTTATCTAGCATATCAAAACAAGATTTTGTTTTCCTTTTTAAGAGACTTTGAAGACTAATTGTGATAGAGATTACGGGATTCACTGCTGCTACTGTTTTGGGTGTTGTATTCTTTCTTCTAAAAACTTTTGTGGGAGCATCGTATTCAGGTAAACTATATTTTCTTCATCTTCTTCAGCTTCACTTCTCTAACTATTAGGTATACTTTTTTTTAGGTTTGATGCATCATTACATCTATAGCCCAGATTTCTTCATGTAGTTTGTATATGAGTCTTAGAATATCTTCATGCAAGGAGGATACTGTTCATTCCGTTAATCATGGTATACTTTTTTTTTTTTTTTTTTTGTGTGTGTGTGTGTGTTTTTGATGACTTTTATGGTTATGATCTTGTGAAATTTTAACCTATCGCTGAAAATTGTAATTATCACAGTCGTGATAATTTTTGTTTTCACCATTTCGTGTAATATAAATCTTTCATAGATGAACCTTCACATGTTTTAGCTGACATTTTTCAGTTTTAAACTTTTACCAGTCCATGGAGGCAAGTGTTGAAGCCGTTATTATCTTTGAAGGGGATTCATTATCTTGCCAGGTGACGAAAAAAAGTACTGTTGAGATATTGAAGAACAGTGTTTGTGATCGATGGACTGTTCTGAATCCTTGGTCTATACGTTTCGTCTTGCAAGGGCAATGCAATCAGCTGTTTGTTGATACTGATTTTGTGCTCCAATCAGTGTTTGAGAGATTTTTTATGAGAGGTGTTGCAAGTTTTAGACTTCATTGTGATTTGCTCGCCATCATCATGCTCAGATCCTATTTTATAAGATGAATGCTCCGCATACCAGTACTGTAATACCAAAAGAAAAGAAACTAAAATGTTAGTGTATTATACTGTTTTCATGAATCTAGAACATATCAATAATTTTGATAAGCAACTTTACCAAAAGGAGAAAACTACATCCTGTGATACGACTAGTATCCCCATTACTGGATTTAATACTGTCCAACATGGATTTGTGGATCGAATGCGGCCAGCTAATACTGTTTATCACATCGACGCTTTTCACATACACCAGGTAATTGCTAGGTAGGCTGAAATTTCCGGTCCTCATAAAAAAAAATTGTCTGGCACATGAAGAATATAATTAACCTCACAACGTCATCAACTTCACCTTTAGATATTGCTTGATGAATAGCTAATTGAACCTCAGTACTTTTAATGACCGGTGGCTTTGTATCTCCGAATTTATATTTCATACACTGGTCCTTCTTGGAGGGGGTAACTTTCCGTTCCTCACTTAACTTGTCTTCAATTCCATTTGCAATTAGTTGCAGCCCCAGGATAACGGCGTAGTCTTCGGGGGCTGGGAAATAGAGATCACCTCCTTCATTTAGCTTGAATCCAAATGTTCCATCTTTCATTAGTACGAACGAATGAATCATCATTTCAATCCCCTTGTTAATCTTTGTCAACTGTTCTTTACTAAGTTGGCTATTCATAAAGACCTGTAGAAGATTTGAAAATGGACATGATTTGATAGCTTCTAACTGTTTTTCATTAAACCATATCCTCCTATTTCTCAAGTCTGGGAAAAGGTCATTGATACTTCCAAAATTAGCTCTGAACAGCCTTGTGGAATCTAAAAAACAAACAACCAAACGGAAAATGTCATTTTTGGCGATCTAAAATTTTGATATTAGTCTGTACCATAATAATAATATGTGAATTAAGAAATTAGCACATCATTACATTAGATCGAACCATCCTTGTGGAGTACAGAAAAGAATCGACCAACTATATACATATCAATTCGATATTCTTGAAAATTTGAATTTTCACAAGCACAAAATATGATATTTGGATATTTCACAATAATTATATGTAAGAAAACAAACGGTGATATCTTCATACCAGTCTTATTACTCTTGAATATGCCAGCTTCAGTACTGCATTTAGAAGTTTCTGGTTCTATGCGTAGAAAACAAACAACCAAGTATATATATATCAGTTCGATATTATGGAAAAATTGAATTTTCACAAGAACTAAATGTGATATTTGCATATTTCACAATATATATCAGTTCGATATTCTGGAAATATTAAATTTTCACAAGCACAAAAGATTATAGTTCATATATCACAGTGTTAATATGTAAAAAATCACACTTTATCCATTATATAGCTGGTGCTGACATGTTTTTGAGTTTTTATTCGTCTTTCTTATTTTTTAAGACCGCCTACATGTGACAAGTGCAGTGCAATTCAAGAAGATACGTGATACATAGCAGCAACTATGACAGGTCTATTCAGATCATCATTCAACGACATGGAGCATTGGAGCATCAAGTCCATTTTTTTTGGGCATCAAATAGTGCTGACAATGATGAATACTTGTATGTGTTTTCTAGGAATGTCAATTGTACTGCATATGACCCATGACAGTATTGCATATATCAGTTCAATATTATCGAAAAATAAAATTTTCACAAGCACAAAAGTTGGCAATTGCATATATCACAATGTTAATAGTTAAGAACAGCAAATTATCTCATAAATATACAGTGTTATCTACATACCAGTCTTATCTCTGTTGATTGCGCTAGCTGCAGCAGCGCATTTGGAGGTTTCTGGTTCTCTGAATATCCTATTCTTTTCAGAAGCGCATTTAGAGGTTCTCGGGACTTTGTTTCTCTTTTTCACTTCAGAAGGACAAATAGAGGAATCTGGGTTTCTTGTTTTACTTTTCTTTTTAGAAGAGATTTTAGAGCTTATAAGGTCTCTTGTTTCTCTTTTCTCTTTGGAAACACATTTAGGGGTTATTGGGTGTCTTGTTTTCCTTTTCTTCGAATGCTAGGTCTCAAAATCGTCTTCGGTACTGGATTCACTGGGTACAATAACTTTGTCACGTTTTTTTTTTCATCCTGTTACTACTCTTTGCAACAAACAATTCACAATTTTAGTCATAAATCAAAATTCCATCAAACACAAATAATTGAATTAAAGTACTGTGATAACTAGAAATTCATGTGAAAACTAAGAATTTCATGTGATAATTAGGAATTCAATGTGAAAATTAAGAATTTCATATATGACATAAACTGACCCAATCATTCAAACGGTGAATCTAACAGATGACAACTTTCAAACAACTAACCCAATCATTCAAACAAAGAGAAAACAGCATGCATGACTTGATTTTGGCTAAATCTGCATTGATGATGAATGGACAAATAAAAAAATCGCAAACAACATGATCATCAATATTATAGATTTCAATTATTGGTAAAGGAATAACATGATCAGGATTATCAAAAAAAGAAGAAAAAAAGACGATATGTATAATTCAAAAAATCACGATCTCTTCCTTTACCAAACGAGTTGCATGATCATTAAGATGAATAAGATGAATATCATCTGTTTTTTTACTAAGCAATACCGCATCAAGTGCTCAATAAGGATAACTGTGAAAATTCAAATTGAAGAGACTGAATAAAAGAGGCGCATCATGTTCTCAACTGTGATGTTTGGAAAAAAATAATCAAATTGAAGTGTGAAAATCAGAGAACTTACCACATCTGTCTGTGTTTGCTCTGAGAATATTGGATGATGTTAATTGCTTCTAATTTGACTGTATAGGATAAAGAACAATAAAGAAACAGAAAATGACGGCGTGATAAACAAGGATCGCATGATTTGTGGAATTCTCCCATGTCCTACATCTTTGCTATTTGACTTTTTTCACCGCCCATATTTATGCTAATTTTTCAAAACAACTAAATATGAAATCCTAATTTATCAAAGGTTACTTTAGTAAAGTAGTATTAGGGGTGTGCAATGGACGACGGATGCGGATTAGGGTTCACCCGCGTCCAATTTGTCAAAGTTGCGGATTTGAAAAATCCAACCGTGTCCGACCCAATCACCCATGGATCAGCGGGTGATACGGTTCGGATGCGGATTAACCGCGGATTCAATTAAAAAAAATAATCATTTACACACATTAGGAGGATGAGGATGGCCGTTTCTTAGCATCCAAGTATAACAACAAACAGAAATTGCCGTTTCTTCGAATCCAAGTATAATACCATCTAGGATCTCCACTGAATTCATTCATGTCGCCACCAAACAGCATTACCTTGAAGAGTTCTGACGGACAGACTTTTGATAGATTAGAAAACGAATTAAGTAAGTAGGCAGGTGCATATAATATGCGCTTCACATTTGATTTGGTCTGAAATGAGGGAGGAAATTGAACTCTAACAAAAATGGGTACTCTAGCCTATGCTTAAAGCACATAATAAAAATAGAGTTGTTTTATTTTGAAAAATATGAAATGTATTGCCTCGGATTTGATACGTCTTTTGTGAAGTTTAAAATTCAAACAATGTAAAATTTATATAATTTCACTAGTGAAAACTTAATTATAAGGTGATGATTATTTGATATTGACATACTGTTTAACGATGTTAATGAATCAAAACTACAGAGAAAAGTTAATATCGGACCCTTACAACAGTGGTAGCTAACAACTACGGAAAAACCAACATTCTTATTCATTTGGAAAACGTAAGAGGCAAAATCCCGGCGAAAGTAATTCAGTACTGCACCAAACATGTTTTTTTTTGTTTTTTTGGAAATTCATTGCATAAATAGATTAGTCAAGCAGGCGAAGAGCCTGTTGAGCATTGTGTTTTACAAATGCATCAGTTTGTTGAAATAGCACTCTCAACTCATAGTTTGCATAGTTTGAGTAGAAGTTTGAGGCTATCTCATGAAGTTTTGGCAACCAATCCTGCCTTAGGGAATTACATTCAAAGTTGCGAAAATATGAAAGATAATCTACATAGTCATCAATCAGTTCATTGTTGCACCGAGACTGATGATTGTTCCATTTCTTCTTCAGTTCCTTGATAAGCTTTCCGTTGATGAGTTGGATGTTGCAGGTTCTTTGATTTTGTCTTTGCGCCCACTTCATTGCTGCCAGGACACCCAACGAGCTTCCTTCCTTTTGAGATGCTACTCTGCAAGAGAAGGTCTTGCAGTCTTGGATACTTTGTTCTTCATCTGCAATAAGAACAATGACCAGGGAGTAATTTGGTTGAAATTGGTAGTAACAATGTATTATAGTTGTTCTAGCTGGTTTTTTCTTTCTGATTTGTAGTGCTTGCAGTTGGTTGTTTGAGGGGTTTCTGTTGAGGATGAGATCGGCTGTATTGTTGTAAGAGTGGTTAAGGTGGTGATGGATTTGAGTGATTTTCATCTCAGGTTTGACCGGCACTGCTCTAAATGTCTTGTCACATCTATGTTCCCATATAAACCAGCATGTAACGGCTTCTAGCCTTCTTCTTCTAGCACTTTCTAACGGTGCTATTGCTACACTAGTGAGCCAACTTTCTATCCATTCTGTAATTGTCATTGCAGTACTATCTGGTCCCCTAATTCCTAGTCCAAACCGCACTTCCTTACTGTAAGGACAATGTAGAAATAAGTGGGATGTAGTTTCATCGTGATCACCACAGAAATTGCAGAGAAGGGATATATTATGCATTCTAGTGCTCAGTTTTGCCATTACAGGTAGAATCTCATTAAAGCATTTCCAAACGAAAAATTGTATTCTTGGTAGAACCTCAAGCTTCCATATTTTTGGCCAGATAGGATTAGGAAATTGAGTCACAGTAGTCCCTTATACTGTAAGGGTGAGTCTCTGATACACCGACTTAACATTGAGACTACCATTTGCAGTGTGTGGCCATAACAAACAGTCTTGCTTGTTACTGGTACATTTCAGATCAATAGTTTGGATATTTTCAACAGCTAGGGGATGAAAGACCTGATTTAAGAAGCTAGTGTTCCATTCTCTATTTTGTTTGTTAAAAAGTTCACTAACCATTTTGAGAGTGTTTTTTATAATAGGTCGTGTGTGCTCCTGATTCAACTGGTTGGGAGTATCCATCGGATACCACTGGTGTTTCCAAATTTGGATTTTGTTCCCTTCTCCTATTTGCCATATACTCCATTTTTTAATGATCTCCAGGATAATGTTAATACCTTTCCAGAGCCAAGAACTGTTGGCTTTCACTTTATCGATACTTAGAGGGGAAACACCTTTGAAATATTTTTCTTCCATCACTTTGGCCCAAAGTTGATCTGGGTTTTGGATCATTCTCCAGACAGTTTTAGTAATTAGAGCTTTGTTGAAACATTCAAAATTCTTAAATCCTAGACCACCATTTTCTTTTACGATACAAAAAAAGATCCATTTCTTAAGGAAGAGACCTCTTCCATCCTCTCTGGAATGTCCCCACCAATACGCCCTATTCCGTCTGTCCATTCTTTTTGAAATTATTTTAGGTATAATGAAACAGGTCATTTGATACGTTGCTAGAGAATCAGCTACGTGTTTAATCATGACTCTTTTTCCTGCCCCCGATAGGAGTTTGCCTGACCAACCCGCTAGCCGGGTTTTATGTTTGTCAGCTAAAGATTCAAAACACTTAACTTTTGACCTATGGGTGAACAAAGGTACTCCTAAATATTTATCACCTAATTTGATGCGGCCCACTTTGAGGATGTCTATAATATTTCTAGCCTTGCTGTTTGACACAGATTTGCTAAAGAAGATTCATGACTTTTCGTAGTTTATTAATTGCCCAGAGCCGTCACTAAACATCTCAAGTATTTTTAACTGACGTCTACAATCCTTCTTGCTAGCCCTAGTGAAAATGAGGAAGTCATCAGCAAAGAGGAGATGGGATATGGTGATAGAATTCTTAGAGAAATTTACCCCATTAATCCATTTCTTGCTTTCAGCCTCCAAAAGTACTCTAAACAGACTTTCCATGCAAATTATAAAAAGATACGGGGACAAAGGATCTCCCTGGCGAATCCCTCTGCTAGGTTTGAAAAAGCTAGTGGGTGTTCCATTGATTAGGACAACACTAGTAGAGGTCCCAATACATTGCATTATTAAACCTATCCATTCTGGGCAAAAACCTAGTCGTTGCATAACAGCAGTCAAAAAAGACCATTCCACTCTATCAAAAGCCCTAGACATGTCTATTTTTAATCCCATATAACCTTTTTTTGTTTTCTTAGTCCTCATTGTGTGTATGACTTCATGAGCTATAACAATATTATCCGTTATTTGCCTGCCAGGGACAAAAGCCGATTGGTAAGGAGAAATGAATTTATCAAGAAAAGGCTTTATTCTATTTGTAAGAAGTTTTGAGATAATTTTGTATATAGTGTTGCATAAAGAAATAGGTCGAAAGTCAGCCGGAGAGTCTGGGGCCTTTTTTTTTGGTATCAAGGTTATATAAGTTGCATTTAACTCCTTTAGCAGATGTTTGGATTGGAAAAATTGTTGTATTAATTTAGTGACATCGTCTTTGAGGAGATACCAGTTTTTCTGATAAAAGCCTGTCGGAAAGCCATCAGGTCCCGGAGACTTATCTGGGTGCATATCAAAAAGGACAAGCTTAATTTCATGTTCCGTTGGGGCTCTGAGCAGTTTGAAGTTATCTGCTTCTGAAATACTCTTAGGAATTAAATTCAGAATTTGGTCTTGGATTACTGGTTGCTTGGAGGATGCCATATTACTAAAATGCTTGAAAAAAGTATCTTCAATATCTTTGCGTTCATGGCATCAATCTCCATTTTCTTTCTTAATAGCCTCTATCTTTAATTTCTTTGCCCTATATTTGGCAGACGAGTGGAAATAACCAGTGTTTTTTTCCCCTAGTGCTTAAGGTATTGTTTTTGGCTTTTATTTTCTAGAATGCTTCCTCAAAGTTGTACCATCTTTATAGATTCTCCTGAAACCCTAAAGTTATTTTATGGGAGTTTTAGAATGTTTTTAGCATGTAAGAGAGTTTGGTTTATGTTTTTAATATTATTTTGGATGTTACCAAAGTACTCTATATTCCAAATTTTGATTAGTTTTTTAACATTCTTGAGCCTAGAGACAAACTTAAAGGCCTGAGAGCCATCTACCTCAAGAGCCCAAGCCTCTTTAATGACTTTGAACAAGATGGGTCTTGTAAATAAATTCCAAAGAACTTAAAGGGCTTATCTTTATCTTTCCAGCAAGGGGAGGTTCTAATGAGTATCGGGATATGACCTGACCCTATTGGTGGTAGGTGGTAGACCATGGATCTAGGGAACAGATCAAACCACTCCGGGTTTGATCGCACACAGTCTAGTCTAGCTTCTACAAAGGCTTTACCATTTCTCTTATTGGACCATGTGAACTCATATCCCACAAAACTCATATCCATTAGACCCGCTTCATCTATCAGTTGAGAGAAAAATCTTTTCTCTTCATTAATCAGTTTCTTTCCCCCTTTCTTCTCATTTTCAGTGAGAACAAAATTTAAATTGCCTATCACCATCCATGGAAGGTCTACTGTGGCTGCTAAATTCCTAAAGTATGTCCAACTAAGGTGTTTTTTGATTTTGTAGGGGCACCCATAAACAGCATATAGTAACCATTCAAAATTTCTAGATCTGTCTGTGACTATTATATCGATTTGATTATCTGAGTTGTTGATCAATTGAAGAGAGATTTGAGAGGACCAAGCTAAAACTAAACCTTCTGCAGTGCCAATCACCCCTGTGGGTTTTACAACAATCATGTCCAGGTATTGAAGTTTTTTGATAAAGGTTTTGATGTAAGATTCATTATGTTTGGTTTCCTGTAGAAACAAAATATTTGGGTTTTGATTTTTGATTAGGTTTTGAAGATGCAGCTTTGTATTTTTATTTAATCCTTGACAATTCCATGATATGATATTTAGAGACATTATTTGAATCATCCTGATTTGTAATTGAAATTGAAAATTTGATTGAATTAGTAGAATGATAATTACCTGGTTTATCTCCAAGCTCCCTTCCCCATTGTTTGAGCTAGCAGCATTATTCCCTGTCTTTGGATCCACAGGTCTCACCCATTTTTCGTCTCGTGCTTTGTTGTAGCTTTTGAGGGTATGCATTTGGAGTATCTCACGGCTTGGCTCCAAGTTTCCAATCGTAGCAGAAAGGGTGAACAAACTAGTTTGGTAGATAGGTGCAGGGTCATGAGGATGGTTTGCAGATGAAGGATGGATTGATGGTGGGAAAAGATTAGCCATATGGTTGCAGATTTGTCCATGAGCTTCAGTAACTGGTAAGGGGGGAGTTTTTTGTATGTTGTTTTCAGTGCACTGGTTAGAGAAAGTTTGGATTGGATGTTGAATTTCCTGGACTTTCAAGTTCTTCTGGTACAACTGATGGGGAAGTTTAAGTGAAGGACTTTGCTCAAAATCCATGGAGATTACTTTTTATTTCACTTTTCTTTGCTTTTGAGATGTGATGTGAAGCATTGCATTCATTAGGGACTTTTCATAGTTTGTTTTCATCCTTCTAGTAGCAAGTTTTACACTCCCTCTTTTCTTCCGCAAGTTGATTCTCTTCTTTCCACTGCCAGTCTTCCCTATTGGTTTCTTTGTTGTGTCTAGTGCTATTTTTTCTTTTTCAACTTGTGCAGCAGCTACTTCCATTTTATCATTTGCTATTCCTTTGCTAGTTTCTCCATTTTGTTCTATAACCGTGCCTGCTAGTTTGGAGTTTTTTTGCTTGTTCTGTGAAACCATAAGTTCCTCAAATTTATAGCTCTTCTTTCCACTAGGATCGATGATGAGAGTAGTTTTACCTTTCTTGCCATTGCAGAATGCCACTTCCGTATTTTCCTCATTTGTCTCATTTTGTTATTTATTCTTCGGAGTCGATCCAGCTGAAACCCTCCCTTGAACCTTTGCCAGATGGATTCTTCTTGTTGGTCTGGTATGCTTATTGAAATTTTCGAATCCCGGGTGTGGTTCGACAAAGGATATTGGATCTACTAGTTTGAGAGCATAGTGAGGAATTGTCTCAAAATTAATCACCTCATGCGGTCCATGAATGAAGCGGAAACTACTTGATTTCCTTCCTCTCTTTCTAAACTCCCTCCCATTATCATCTCCTGTTCTTTGTATCTTTTGTGCTGGTGGTTGTTCGTCCCCTTCAGTGAAATGCCTCTTTGAATGATCATTTTCAGTTTTTATTAGTGTCTCATGAGCTAGGATTCCTAATTTAAAACTTGGAAATGTACTTTCCTTTTCTGCATCTGCTGCAAATTCAGCTGGACTTGCAGGCAATGTATCCTGATGAGAGTTGCTAGTTTCTCCTCTTTGAAGCTGTTGAGGTTCGGTGGATAGGTATGCTGTTGTAGCTTTAAATGCAGCATTTGTTATGGCTTGTAGTTGATCTTCTACAAAAGCTTCATTTGCCTCCTTTTCTCAAAGCTCCTCAATTCAGATATCCTGTGAATTTCTGTAAATCTGCTGACGAGTGATGCGATTTTTCTTTGGATGATTTAGGATTCGACATTGCTTGTAGAAGCCTTTTGGCAATTTTTCAAAGAATAGTTTTACTCTGATAGGTTCTTTTTTCCCCATATTGATTGGGATGTGATCCCAAAGTCTCACATTGACATTTATCTCCACCAAAACTCTTGGACATGATAGGGTTAGTTGACTTCTTGATGGTTTCTCCACCATCAGACAAGTAACCATGGAGCTTAGAATTTCATATGGGATTTCTCCAACTGATAGTTCAGGTGGTAAGTCTATCAGTCGAGCCCACACAGGAGCAACCCCATATAAATACTCTTGGACCACCAGTAGGAAAGGACAAAGGCTCCAAAGATTTTTGGACAAAGCATATTGCACATCACTTGTTGAGTTTAGCAGGAACACAAATATGTTGTTTTCTTTGCCTCTGAAGATCAAAGTACATTCAGGTTCATAATCTAACTGCCAGATTTGTTGGACTATTTCAGTTGCTTTCTCCTTTTTGAGCTTAAATCCACAGTTGATCTTTGTAATTATTTGGAGATTGGCTTGTGTTCTTCCGTCAGCTATTTGCTCTTTAGATAAGGTAAAAACCTTGTTTATATCCAATTTTTTGAGCATTTCCTCTATGGTGACTGATTGGTTCATTGAGAACAAAGTTGTGGGTAATTTTAGGCACTTAGATGGAAAATTTGAGATGAGTGTTTTGAGTTTTTTATACTAAGAAACAGCTAGCATTGTTACTAGTGCAAAAATCCAGATCCAAAAAAGCCAGTAGAGGTAATTTACTCCAATTTTAACTAATAGGGTATGAGACTCCTGTTGTGAGACTGCATACTCTCTTACAGAAAGCATAGGGACTGACACAGGTCAATCCTAGTCACTGCAGGGCAGAGAGCAGGGAATTAAAGGAGGTAGAGAGAAGCAGGTGGTTGAGGTGGTTACTAACAAAGCGGGGGAGGGAGAGGAATGAGAATAAGAATAATTCAATGCTTAACAA